>JAQNBH010000002.1:7260518-7708018 GCA_028752905.1 Cladorhizidae sp. MBARI D1340-BT2
TATATAAGTGATGTATTGAAGTGCAACTAGTAATAACTAGCAGGCTAACATACAATTGTTAAAAAGAAGGAGATGGGGGTCACATGAACATCTAGTACAGGCACACAGAATATGATAAGTGCCATGGTTAGTAAGAACAAAATAAACTTAAGAAATGATGACAGAGGAATCGATGGATGTTGGTGCTTGAGTTGGACGAGAGATAAATCAAAATCAATCAGATGCAGACTATTCCAAAGATGAGGAAGTCGATTGAAGTAGAAGTGCTTAGTTATTGATCACGAGCATTGCATTTTCATGTATTTAGAAGATCTGGTGTCATTTGAGCTGAAAGATATATGGTGAAGTGATCAGCTGGTGACTTGAGGGATTTAATGCAGAAAATTATATCATTAAATTTCAGTGGTACATAAGAGGTAATAAGTTAAGTTCAGCTTTGTTGCGATTTCTACTCATTAAGATAAACTTTGTTACTCACCTTTGAACTTTTTCTAACTTCATTAATTAAATGTAGATGCCAAATTTGTGAACAATAGATTAACTGAGATCAAATAAGTGGTAGGTAAAGAAGCCTTTTCTCTGTGATCGAATCGGTGAAACTGAAGGAACGACATACGAGGCCGTATGCACAAGAAGCCATGTGGTTTGTAGATTTTCATGGAGAAGTTGGAGGAAACCATGACACATAAATCTCTCTGTATGTCTTTAGCTGGAATTGGGTTGTTTTTGTTGGAATAGAGGAGTTTATTGGTGGGGAAAATCTGAGAAAGGCACATGGGCAAATATTGACTTCTTCTTCTTGATGGTCTTCTCAAATTTGGCAGCATTCTTGCAGGAGCGGGTACCTACTACTCGCGTTAGGTGTTTATTACGAATGAAGCAATTCTGTGCCATTTTGCATATATTATTGTGTGCTTGCACTTAAAATGTTGCGACAGCGAGGGACAGGGTGTATGACAGCTGCAAACACAGATGGCTATAGTTCAGAGACCAGCCTCTTTCAAGAGGGAGCATGCAGGCGGGGGAAATCACTTATTAAAGAGCAGACTTAATGAGGGCATTTTCTGCTCGAGCAAATACAGTACTTTGGATAACTACATCAAACAGTAAATCAAAATTTATATATAGACTTAAAAATACTTTGGATAAGTAGATCAAGTTTAGAAACAACATTTTAAATGCAAATGCAGGTCATGAAAGAATATTTCTTATTTCAATGACCTTCTCAATAACAACTTGAATTCAATGCTTTGACTAGATGCTCTAGCCTTTCATCGGGAATATGTTTCAAATCACTGCATATGAGTGGATAGAACTCCTGAATATAAGAAGATATGATAAGATTGTGGCAAAGTGTCTTCAGTCTGTAAGTGCCAAAATATGACAACAGTACATTCTTGGCTAAATGTAAGTGAAACATCTTTGCAGTGATTATTTATGCTAAGGTCAGCCAGGTAACATATCCAACATCAAGAACACTGCTCTCCTGTTTGGTATACACTACACCCTTCATTACATTTGTGTCTGACATAAATGCCATATACCTACTAAATGTCAGGCCAGATTGAAAAACAACTCTGATATCAAAAATTCGCCATGCACATCTGATATATTCACTTAAAGCCATCCACATAAAGGATGATGATTAATAGGAGTTCACTAATTCAGTTTCGTTGTCCTTATTTGGTTCCCCTGTATGAACAGCATTGGGTAGTACTTGTTAGAAAATACTCAGTCCATCTCTCTATTCAGTTCTTTTTGTGTGGTAATCACTCTTCTGGCTCTCTCATAGAGGCTCTTCACAATCCCTATTCTGACATAAACTGCTGAATGGTGTGAACTATAATGAAGATATTTAACTGGAGCTATGTGTTTTTGTGTAAACTATTGAGTCCATACAATCCAACAGTCATGACTAAGGAAGGATATAGGATTGCCAAAGCAACAGGAAGAGCCATTCTATCGGCCAGAGTTAAGAAATCTTGCTGAGATAAGTCATGACTGGAATCACTGAGTTAATCCCTTAGAAGCCAATTGAAGGAAGTTTTGGACAAGAATGAGAATGATAATATTAAACAACTTTGTGGAAAAGCAACATAAAGAATAACAGAGCAAAGACACATTGGCAAACTTCGAAGTCTACTTGAAAACAGATGCAAAAAAAACAGGAATATATTTTAAGACCAGAGGGATATGAGAAGTGGGTGGTGACCTATCAGCTGAAAACCTAACACCAGATCAAGAGTAGGTTTTGAAGCTAGGTTTAAATATTGTTTCTGTGTACACAAAACTTCCTCTGATAGACACCATGGCTGCAGTGGAACTCGGTTCCAAAAAATTGAACGAGATTCATTGTTGTCCTTTCAATAATACACAAAAAAGGGGAAAAAACATAAGACCTATTGTTTCATGCATAGTTTGTCCTACATACCAACTTTCAAAATATATAGCTAGCACAGTTGTTCTCTTCTCTTGCAGGATAAACTGATACATATCTACAAGACATGAAACATTTTATGGATATATTCTATAATGTATGTCTTAGTACAGATGAGGTGCTAGTCAGATTTGATGTATCCTCTCTTTTCAATTGAGGCAGTGGATGTTATACATAACATGTTGAAGAAAGATAATACTCTGGAGTAAAGAGACGTATTATTGCGACAGAATCACTGAACTGTTGGAGATTTGTCTAACATCAACTTACTTCACCTTCAGGCGAAACTTCTATGAACAGAGAAAAGGAGCTGCTATGACCCTTGCTCTCTTACTGAGGTGGCCAAAAAATTATACATTGAGGAGCTGGCCTTGAGGTCAGCACCAACAAAATCTGCGCTATGGAAAACATATGTAGATAATACATTCTGCGTAGTGAGAGAAGGATAGAATAAGAACTCCTAAACCATCTGAACAATATCAGCAGGACTACAATCAGGTTCACTATGAGTTGGAGAAGGATAGCCAACTTCCTTTCCCTTACTGCAAAACGAGATGAGAGGATGGGATGCTGGACTCCACAGGTCACAGGAAAAAGACACATACAGACAGATACCTTCACTATGGTTCACACCACCCAGTTCATGTCAGAATAGGAATTGTTAAGAGCCTCTATGACTGAGCCAGAAGATTGACCACCACACAAGTAGAACTGAATAGGGAAACTGGCTATCGTTGCCAATTATTTTCTAACAAAAATGCCATTAATCTGCTCAGTTTCAAAAAAGTCATCAGAGAAAGGAAGAAAATGGGACAATATAACTGAAAACCTGGCTTAAGTGAAGATATCAGACGTGTGTGTGTGTGTGTGTGTGTGTGTGGGTGGGTGGGTGTGGGTGTGGAAAGTTTAATGTCAGAGTTATTTTTAAATCTGGCTTGACATTATGATCTCAGCTTACCAGGAACAAATATAAATTGTACACTACCATGATGTCATCAGTTGTGTATATATAGGGTTCCTAGCAGCTGTAGAAAATGTACGTGGGTGAGACAATGAGGGAGGAGGTTGGAGTCGGGAATCCAGAAGGGGAGAACTTGAGAAGTCTGCTATCGCATAGCATGCTGGAACCAACACCCGCTAATTTTGAGAGAAGAAACTTCTTCGAGATCCATCAAATGAAGAGAGTTGCTCTTATAGAAGCTCTGCACATCTATCTCATCAAGGGATCAGCGCTTCTATCAAGATTACAGGTTGGAGCTGCCCGGTTGATGGGTCTCGACCTCAATACTATGCACGTGAAATCAGCCCATCTACATCTGCCTGATTGTTGTCCTGAATTCATTAATGACAAGCATTTGTTGTGTGAAAAGCACTGTCAGCGTGTGTGGATGTGTTGCATTTTCTTTTTTCTTTGTTTTTGGATGAAAACTGAAGTATTAATGGATTCACGACTGTTTGTGGCTGACCCCAACAATGGGGGATGGTGGGACGTGCTATTTAGAAAGTTTGCCAGGGTGGGAAAGCTGATCGAGATAACAGAAGGAAAATACAAATTTGCAATATACTGTAAGCAAGCTACCTATTTCTCATTGTGACTTGGAATATAACCAAGAACCAAGAAAGAGAAGACTGAAGGGGAAAAAACAAGAGGTGCTAATAATATCATGTCTCGATTGAATTTGAAATTTGGTCTTTTTTCCATGTGTTTATTGCATTGTTTGGTAACAGGTTATCTCACTGCAACTAGTTGTGGATGTGTGAATTCTTGTAAGGGCCTTTGCTTCGTTTGATCGAGAGTGCGTAAAATTTTGTGAGTTAGAATGGTAAATCTAAAGTAAATGCATTTAAAACCTCTACTTAGTACTCGAGCTGTTCAGTTGGTCATAGGTGGGATGTCTATAAGCATTCAAAAGAGAACATTTTGACAATGAAATGGATGACTATTTTTTTATTCGCAGACTCAATAGCACAACCGCAAAACAGCTGTTTCATTTTCGCAGCTCTGATCATCCTTTTGGACTTTTTGGGGACTTCCTTCTGGAACGAGTTTTAGAATTACTAGGTGGTTTTTGCATGTTTGATTATTACAATCACACTGAACTTGATACAAGATCAACTCGGTACATTTCCACTGTATGGGTCCATAACAGAGCCTATCTTAGTCTGTATGATGTCAATAGTACAAGAGAAGGAGGATATGAATGCAGGCTTGATCATCCATACCTTAAAAAAATTATGCTGTTGTCAAAGGTAAGAAACACGACATAATACTGATATTTGTCCCACACTGCAAGCATGTAACACACACATGCTTTATAAGAACCATAATTGCTAATGATTTCATTCCTATAAAAATTATATAGGTAAGATAGTTATAATTGCAACGTGGTTATGATTACTATTATGTAAGTTTTGGGATATAACTGTTTAAGAGATCATAGGCAATCAATTCTTACCGGCTTCGTCTAGGCTCTTTTTCTTCTTGTTTCTGCTGTTTCTGGATACTTTTAGTGAAGTTTACTGCTGAGGAAGGCTAAACAGACACCTAAGCCTACTGAAAACACTCTAATTCCTTTACTGTTGAATAATAAGAATTTCAGGATGAATTTATTGACTGCAAGTTTTTTCATGCATGATTTAGCTAGTTCTCTTGCTTCAATGGCACTAGATCTTGCACCAAACTTTAATATACTAATGAGGCAGAAAAAGGTTGAGGCTAAGAACTTGAGGTCGCTGTTGTTGCATTGGGAGCTGCAGCACCTGTAACCAATTGTGACTAGAGCAGAGTTTACAACTGGAAGGGTGGTCCCTGTGAGAGGATATAGTGATATTGAATAAAACTGCAGAAATAAATAATGCTGTTCAGCTCATGTGTTCTTCAAATCTTGTCCAGACAGTAGAAATGGCCATAACTGTAATAGCAGAGAATCTTTGGTAGGAATGCTCTCAAACAATGTCATGTTTGACACTCGTTTAGCATACAGAGATGGCGGTCCATGTGGTATCAAACAGAATGTGTTTGGTTTAAGATTGTTGAAATTTGGGGTTACCAACAATGTAGTTTATGAATGCACAGGAAGTGTAGATAATTCTCGTGTTCAAGTAATGGCCGGTTCAGTGTTTTTTTCAAGGCAAGGATAAGTATGATTTCCTGTTAACTAGATGATGGGTTCTATAAACTGAAAGTCAATATATCTCTTCTTTTGGGATATATGAACCGATATGTGACATCTAGCATTATTCTTATATAGAACCTTTTCAGTCGCAGTCACTCCTGGTATGTTCAATAGTTTAACTGTGTAGCATTTTCACTATTTGCAGTCTTATTAGGCATGTGTTTGCTGTAGTATTTCTGATAGCTTCTCTACCCGAATTTGTTACAAGATTTGCTCTATTTTAAGTCAACTATGTGGAAAGAACTTGTAAGTTGAACTAGTCTAGGATTTGTCATGTAGAATAATATAGACAAAATGTTATGGAAGTTGATTAAAATACTAGAATAATTTAGTTGGTGTAGATAGTGATGCAAATAATTTTGCTGTATGACATTATGATAACAGAACTATCAACTAATTAGATTTAACAGATACGCCATGTCCATATGTGAGCTACCAAATCTTATTCAACTGCTACCTTGATCCTGCTATTCCTTCTCCAAAATTTACTTGGTTTTATTGGACTGAGAATGGTCAGAGACAACTCGTCCATGAATCTGACCGGAACGGTTCCTATTACACTCGAAACTATATTCAATAATAATTCCCATGCCAAAAGCGAAAGAATTTATGAATGCAGAGTTCAGTATCCATCAACCGTAGTGCTTAACTATATACCCAACTTCAACACAGTATTCTGCTGCTATTGAAGGTAAGAATCATGACATGCTACTTATATATATCCTACACTTTGCATGCATCCAATTCCTTGGAACCACATTTAGAAAAAAATCATTCATTCCAGTGTACCTGTGGTTTTTTATAGGAAGGTTGGCTATGTGTGACTCCAGTTTGAGGAGATAACTAATGATGACCACCATAAAGAAGACAATCTGTTTTCATTTTTTTGGATGATCTTGCTGTTTCTGGAAGCTTTTCTGCCTAGTAAAAAGTGGATACCTTCACTATTCAAAAAGGAAGATATTTCTGCATTAATTTCTTTGCTATAAGTTTTGTCGTAGACCCACTCTGATGTAGCTTTTGTTTCCCACTTTAATGGAGCCAACTCTTCTACCAAATGGCAGCATAGTTGCATTTTAATTACTCTGATCTAAAATGTTGGGGTACTTACAGGTATATTGAAGGGCAGTTTCGAGATACTGAGTTTAGTGTTGCATTAGAGGGGTGGTCACAACTGGATGGGCAATCTCTATTAGAGGTTTAATTGTGCTGCTTATTTGAGGTTTAATTGTGCTCAGGTCATGTGTACTTAACATTTTGTCCAGAAGCTAGAAATGGCTAGAATAACACAAATCCTGGAATCACTGATGAGAGGGAATGTCATATTTGATACACGTTTGGCATACAGGTATGGTGATTCATGTGGTGGCAACAAGACTGTAATCAGTTTAAGATTGCTGAAATTGGGAGAAGCTGAAAACGAAGCGTATTACTGCACAGGGACTGAAGATTATGCTTTTTGCTTGGATAAGTATAAAGTTGTTTATCAAGGCAGAAAAAAGTATGACTTCCAAGAAGGCTCAATGGTCTGAGACACTCTATCTGATGATGGGATATATAAATTGGAAGTTAAAACAAGTTATGGAAATACACAGATGATGACTAACATTATCACTATGAAGTTTGATGTCAAAATAACTTCGGTATGTTCAGTTGACAACTTTAATTTTGTGTTTTGTTTTTCTCAATTTGGTGCCTCCTCTTAACGTTTAGACACATCTGCTACATATTTTACTAGTGTTTTCTCTTACAGTACACAGTATTTGTGTGTGTGCTTCATTATTTAAAAAATGTGGACAAGATTAGCACACCTATATTTTAACAACAAGCAAGAAGTTTTATGGAAGCATTTATTGTGGTGCAAATCTATTCTCTAGAGTATAAAGATATATGATGCATTAAATATATATTTATAGCAAGAGAGAAGTTATAATGCTTTATTTTTGTCAAGTGTAAGTATTGTATTTTACAGAAGGAATACTGCAGCAGTTTACCATGAACAAGACAGATGTATTATTCATATATATATTATGTACATATTCCTTCTGCTTAAAAGAAGACAGATGTATTATTCATATATATATATCTCAATGTAACAACTTGAAAGAATGGACCTGATGCATAATACACTGTAATTCAAAACCACTAGCAAATCACTTAGGGCTAAGGCTAGGAAGTTTTCACCTGCATAATGTTAAGGATTTTGCTATAATCTTAGCACTAAGTTTCAGAAGCAAACTCACAGGCAGAACAAGATTGACCATAGAGGTTTTTTCATTAGATGATGACACTTCACTGAGCAGAAAGTGCAGTGAATGCAAGGGATGAGGAGAGATCATCCAACACCAGTAGAATGAAAGTATTGATGGCTGCACTGACAGAAGTGCAAGGGATGAGGAGAGAGCAGCAAACATTGGTAGGTAGAAAGAAGTGAAGGATGCATTCAGCATCAAGGGGTCAGCCAAGCAATAATTCGCACCAAAAACATTATTCTCGCAAAGTATTCTTGAATCTAAAACCTTCTTTACCCTTTTCTGGTATATTTGATGCATTAGATTATTTATACAAGAGTCTTCTTGAAAGAATTGTAATTTCAAATATGTCAACAGAGAGCTCATAGAAAATTGTCATTTTATATTCACAAACATGAACACACTAACATTTATATATCTTACAGAGTTTCTGCAGGTTCTTGCTCACTATTGCTTCACAGTGCAACACACAGAATGCATGAAAGTATATATCCAGATAACTGAATTAAAGGGCAACTAGTGATAACTAGCAGCCTAACATGCAACTGTTAAAAAAAAAAAATTTTTAAAGGAAAACTCAATAGGGAGACTAGCAATCTTCAGCAAGTATTTTCGGCTACCCAATGTCATTAATCTGCCTGGCTTTAAGAAAGTCACGGGATAAGGAAGAAGAAAGTTCAATGAAACTGAAAAGAGTGAATCCCCAACCACCTTAATCATCATCCCTTATGCGGCTGGCGTAAAGTAAGGATATCAGACGTGTGTGTGTGTGTGTGTGGTGTGTGTGTGTGTGTTTGTGTGTGTGTGCGTAGAACGTTTGATGCTAGAGTTCTTTTTAAATCTTGATTGAGGGTCAAATATAAATCGAATTACTACCATGATGTCATCAGTTTTGAATACAATTCCTTGCAGATGTAGGAAAGTGTACATTGGTGAGTCAATATGGGAGGAGATTGGAAGTTGAAGTAAGGGAGTAAGTGCATCCAGAGCCAGGGGGATAATTTCTGGGGGGGCTGGGGGGGCTATGGCCCCCCCAACTTTTGGCCAAAACAAGTTTTCTAAGGTAGTTTTCGCAAGCTGTTGAAGGTGTTGACTAACAAGTTATAGCACATTCATAATTGTAATTGGTGTGAAATATGCTAGATAGAACAACACCATAGAACAACACCATAATATTGGTAAAAAAACAACTTTGTTCCCTAATCAGTTCAACACATGTGACCAGTTAGTGTATGTCAGGAATAGCAGCCTGACAACTCGACCACAAACAAGCCTCAGACCATACCATGGAACTAACACTTTAGGTGTGAGGATCATTTTAGCTGTTAGGATCATTTTGACATTTATATAGTTCATGTATTTCATTGGTTCATTTTGATTTTGCCATCACAGCAGTGGAGTGCATATATAAGTAAGCTCTCCACTGCCTTATGTTGAGTTCTGCTATAAACCTAATGTGCTGTTAATCATTATTCGGAATACTGAGCAATATAAGAGTGAACCCTAACAGTGTAGCAGGCCATATAGTGAGAAATTAGCTACTGCTGCTGCAGAGTGAATCATGCCTAAAAGACAAGCCTCCTTGTTAAGTTTTTGTCAAAGTCCAACTAAGAGACAAAGGGAGTCTGAGGAGAAGGCTGGTGATCAAGCCCAAGGATCTGATAGCCAAGATGTACAGGTTGAAGAAAACCCAGAAGAATCTGAACAAGTACATCTGTCATAATCCATCACATGATAACAACATTAAGCCTCTCAATTTTTATGTGGCATCTCAGCCTCTGATGTCAGTGAATCCTTATTAAACAATCATATATTGACAGACCCTGTTGTTGTTTTTGCAAAATTAGAGTTTGACTCAAGCTACAAGTACTTTTGATATCTCTCAGGAGCAGCAACAAGAAGCCAGTAGAATATCCCTGACTCTGGATACCCTTCCTCAAGTTCCCTACCAGCCAATCAACATCAAATACCCTATCGCAGTTTCAGTCAAGATGAAGGTGGTGGTGATACATTGCAAAATGTCGTTGATTTCCTCAAAAAGAACAAAAGCATCTGGCCCCTCATACCAGAGGTCATGTCTTTGGTCAAGGTTGTTCTGGTTATGCCGGCAACTAATGCAAGCTCTGAACGAGCCTTCAGTGCGCTGAGAAGGGTGAAGTCTTACCTTCATACAACAATGTCGAACAACTGCCTCAATCATCTCATGACATGCACAGTGCATAAAGAGCTGGTGAAGGAACTGAGCCTCAAGCAAGTGACAAATGACTTTGTGGATAGAGTTGAGAGGCGCTCATCCATCTTCGGCCACTTTTCCATTTCTTAGTAGATGTGAATGATAGTTCTCTTTCTCTCTTTTAGATGTTAGTTCTAGTATACTGTTTGTCATCTGGTTATGTTATATGTTCGGGTGATTACTAAATTGATCCACACTAATTTACCCCAAAGCCTATTTTTCAAAATATCCTGGATGAGTATCTAGAGACTCCCCTAGAGTAAGCAGCTTTAATAATGCTTTTGGCGGCCCCAACTTTCATATGGAAATTACCCCCCTGAGAGCAGGAGAGTTGAAACCTACGAGCACACTAGAACTTAGAATTGGCGTTGCAAAAATTGGCGCGCATGGCCCAAGGAAAGGCGGGCCGTGCTAGTTGCTAGGGAAAAGGGAACGCGCTATGCGCATTGATCCAGATAACAGATTTCAAACACCAAGCTACTTATTTCTCATTGTGACTTGGAATATAGCCATGAACCGAGAGAAAGAAAGAAAGGGAGGGGGAACAAGAGATGCTAATATCATATCTCCATTGAATTTGAAATTTGGTCTTTTTTTCACGTGTTTATTGCATTATTTGGTGACAGGTTCTCTCGCTCAAGCAAGTTGTGAATGTGTGAATTCTTGTAAGGGTCGTTGCTTAGTTAAAGGTCGAGAGTGCATAAAATCTTGTGAGTTGGAATAGCCAAGGCTATACCTAGCCATAAACCTAATATACCTAATTAACTTCTACTCAGTATTAGAACTGTTCAGTTGTTCATGGGTGGGATGTCTGTTAGCATTCAAAAGAGAACATTTTGATAATGAAAAGGATGACTTTTTTTTTTCAGATTCAATAGGAAATGCAGCTCAACTGGAAAACAACCTTTTTATATTTGATTGCAGCTTCGATCCTTCTTCAGGATTTTCTTTTGGACTTCCTTTTGAAATGAATTTTACAATTACTTGGTTGTTTGGGAATGATTTCTACGAACAAATTATCCTAGACACAAGATCAACTCAGTACATTTCCACTGTACAAGTCAATAATAAAGCCTATCTTTATCTGCTTCGTGTCAATGGGACAAGAGAAGGAGGATATGAATGCAAGCTTAATCATGAATACCTAATAAGGACGACTTTTTTTTATGCTATTGTCAAAGGTAAGAAACTGATATTTATCCCACACTGTGCAAGCATGTAACACACATACATACCTTATAGGAACTATAATGACCTATAATCATCTATTTCGGTAGTTATGATTATTTTTATGTAGGCTTAGGTATGATAATTTAAGAGATCACACAGGCTTCATACTGGCTTCTTCCGTAGTGTTTTTCATCTTCTTTCTGCTGTTTCTGGTTACTTTTCTGCTGAGGAAGGCTGCACAGGCACATATGCCTACCAGGAAACACACTGGATTCCTTTGCTATTGAAAAATGAGAGCTTCAGGATGAATTTCTTTGCTATAATTTTGTCATGTCTGATTTTCCTAATTCTATTGCTTCAGGCGCTAATTCTTGTATCAAACTTTAAATATTCCGATGTGGACAATTTACTAAATGTTGTAGCTAGAAAATTGACGTCACTGTTGGTATATAGGATAGCTGCATTTGGAGTGGCAGCACCTGTAACCAAGTGCAACTAGAAGGGAGTTTACAACCGGAAGGGTGGTCCCTGTGAGAGGATATACAATATAATTGAATAAAACTGCAGCAGAAATCTATAATGCATTTTATTTCTGTTCAGCTCATGTGTTCTTCAAATCTTGTTCGGCCAGTAGAAATGGCCATGACTGTATTATCACAACAGTTATGCAAGGACAGATCTCCAACAACGTCATGTTTGACACTCGTTTAGCATACAGAGATGGTGGTCCATGTGGTATCAAACAGAACGTGTTCGGTTTAAGATTGTTGAAGATGGGGTTTACCAACAATGTAGTTTATGAATGCACAGGAAGTGCGGATAATTCTAATTGCTCAAGTAATAACCAGTTCCGTGTTTCTTACCAAGGCAAGGATAAGTATGACTTCCAATTAGCACTCAACAATCTGAAAATCTCTGACAATGGATTCTATAAACTGGAAGTCAATATATCTCTTCTTTCAGGATATTTGAACCAATACGTAACCTCTAGCATTATTGCTAGAACCTTTTCTGTCGAAGTCACTATTGGTATGTTCAATACTTGAACTGTGTAGCATTTTCACAATTTGTAGCCCTGTTTGGTATGTATTTGCTGTAATGTACTTGATAGCTCCCATTACTGAACCAGAATGTTGTTGGAAAACCGGTTGTTACAGGATTTGCTCTATTTTACCTCAACTATGTGAAAGAACTTGTAAGTTGGGCTAGTCTAACATTTGTCATGTAGAATAATATAGACAAATGTTAATGGAAGTTAATTAAAATACCAGGTAAGAGCAGGTAGTGATGCAAATAATTTTGCCTTATTAGTTTATAAGAATGACATTATGATAGCAAGACTATTGACTATAACCTATAATTAGATTTAACAGGTACTCCAAACCCATCTGTGGGCTACTATATCTCACTCAACTGCTACCTTGATCCTGCTATTCCTTCTCCAAAAGTTACTTGGTTTTATTGGACTGAGAATGGTCGGAGTCAACTCGTCCAAGATTCTGACCGGAACATTTCTTATTTTACTCAAAATGATATTGGCCATTTTTCAATCATGGATCCCAGTGCTGCAAGAGAAGGAATTTATGAATGCAGAGTTAAGTATTCATCACCCATAGTGCTTAACTACCCAACTACAACACTGTATTCTGTTATTATTGAAGGTAAGAGTCATTACATGCTACTGATATATATCCTACACTTTGCATGCATCTAGCACAACCATTGTATAATTCCTATATAATTGGAATGAACTAATTCAGTCAGTTTACCTGAGGTTTGCTATCGGAAAGTTGGTGACTGTTTATGTAGCTCCAGTCTGTTTTCTTTGGTGGATTTTTTCTAGCTGATCCTGTTGTTTCTGGAAGTTCTTCCACTAAGTAAGAAAGCATGAATGTCAACTGGAAATATTCTGGATACCTTCACTGTCAAAAAGGAATATTTCTGCATTAATTTCTTTGCTATAAGTTTTGTTGTAGATCCACTCTGATGTAGCTTTCGTTTCCCACTTCAATAGAGCCAATTGTTCCTATCAAACAGCAACATATTTGCTAAAAAACACATTATAACTACTATATTATGGCAGTTCCAACTAACATCTTGGTATGAGTTATAGAGTTACATTAGAGAGGAGGTCATAACTGGATGGGCAATCTCTTAATGGTGTGGCTTAAAATGCATAGAGAAAGTGATGACTTCTTTTCTTTATGTTCAGCTCATGTGTACTTCACATCTTGTCCAGAAGTTAGAAATGGCCAGAACTGTGAATACAAAAAAGTCCTGGTTTCACCGGTTGGAGGGAATTTCATGTTCGATACTCGTTTGGCATACAGGAATGGTGGTTCATGTGGTGTCAAACAGACTGTGAGCAGATTAAGCTTGCTGAAATCGGGAATTAACAACCCAGTGTATCAATGCACAGGGAGTGCAGATGATAATTTTTGCTTGAGTAACAAAAGATTTGAAATTTTTTACCAAGGCAGTGATAAGTATGACTTCCAGTTAATGATCAGCGAAGTGAGACGCTCTGATGCTGGGAATTATAGATTGGAAGTTACTATATTGAGTTATGGAAACCTACTGATGACGACTAACAAAATCATTAAGAGGTTTGGTCTCGCAGTCACTTTCGGTATGTTTTTTTGGCAGCTTTAATTGTTTTTCTCAATTTGATGCCTCCTCTTAAACCTTTAGATGTGTCTGACATAGTTTACTGCATAGTTAACTGGGTTTTCTCTTGTAGCACCGTGTTTCCGTATGTGTGTGTGTCATTTTGTGAAAAATGGGGATTAAATTAACACACCTAAATGTCAAAATAAATTTTGTGGAACCATTGAATGTGGTGCTAATCTACACTCTGGAGTATTAAGCTTTAGATAGATATACATGTATATATAGAAAGAGAGAATATATAATTATGCTTTATTTATATATAGTGTAAGTGGTACTACATTACAGAAGGAATACTGCACAGCCATTTGGGAACATTTAACTTGAACAAGACAAATGTATACAGTATATTTTTTATTCACATTTATATCTTTTAACCCCCTTCCTTCTGCTTAATATATGTTTTAATCATCTTTGATCAGTTAAAAAGTATAATAATAAATGTTAATGCTGGTACCGGTAATAGATTTTTGACTGAAACTTTTTTATTGTGGTACATAAAATAATACCAATAAATACACTAGTGCAATGAAATAATAATAATAACATGGAACAACTGATATATCTGTTAATGCATAACTCCAGTCCTAGGGTTTCTCCTAGAAGTTACTGCTACATCACAACTAAATTCAGTCAACTTTATGGAGGTATTGCTGAACTAATAGCTGGAAATTAAAAAATAATTGTATGCTTAAACCTCTACCTAATATCTGTACCAAATGATAAATTGTGCTATAATATAATAAACTAACTAATTAAATTTTGAACATTGTTTATCCAAATTGCAACAAAAAAAAGAAAATTACAAAAAGACCAAAATTATATTCTTCTATCATGGTCATAAAGTGCATGTAGATCAATTCTCAGAGAAAATGACCTATCAACTTCAGTACTAATGATTGGTAGTATTATGCAATAGTTAGAAGGTCTTGGATATTGGGCAAAGAAACCTTACCACATGAAGGAGCAAATTATCATTCTCATGAAGAACCCGATTGCTCTATTTCCAATCATAAGATTGAAGCTCACTCATTTTTGTTTGCCGTACAGTTTCATTTCTTAAGCTCATTTCCAAGCAACATGGGAAATGAAAAGGTCACATTCCCAATGTAGCAAACTTGCTGACAGCAAGTCAGTATACTTACGCATCTTGCCATAATAAGGGAGGATAGAAGAAAGAGTAGACCATGAGCATGGCACTGTTCAGCTGAAAATCTTTAATTTATCTAATTTGAGAGGAAATCTAGAACTAGGATTGCATCTGCTCTTTTGTACTGTTCTCAATAAAAACTTTCCCTAAAACCCAATCTTCCTGTCAGAAGTATCAACATTGTCAGCAAATCATTTATTCCAGGAGTTACTTTGGATATTATTTCTTCATGTCTTCATATTCTCGATGGTAGCATCTTGTATGCTTCAACAATATCTTGCTCTCTTTTTTTATGTAGAGACTTTTCTTACAAGCCAAAATGGTGGATGATGATGATGATGATGATTGATGATGATGATGATGATGATGATGATGATGATGATGATGATGATGATCATGATGATGATGATGATGATGATGATGATGATGATGATGATCATGATGATGATGATGATGATGATGATGATGATGATGATGATGATGATGATGATGATGATGATTGATGATGATGATGATGATTGATGATGATGATGATGATGATGATGATGATGATGATGATGATGATGATGATGATGATGATGATGATGATGATGATGATGATGATGATGATGATGATGATGATGATGATGATGATGATGATGATGTGATGATGATGATGATGATGATGATGATAGTAATAACACTAGTAATAATAATAATAATAATAATAATAATAATAATAATAATAATAATAATAATAATAATAATAATAATAATAATAATAATAATAATAATAATAATAATAATAATAATAATAATAATAATAATAATAATAATAATAATAATAATAATAATAATAATAATAATAATAATAATAATAATAATAATAATAATAATAATAATAATAATAATAATAGCATGGAGCAACTGATATAATATAGGATTTCTGCTAGAAGTTACTGCTGCATCACAACAAACTTTATGGAGGTAGTTCAGAATTAATAGCTGCCAGCCTAGATCCTTGCCACTTTTTAGTGCCTGTGGCCATCGAGTCATTGTGGGGAACAGGTTGATGCCTTTCCTGTGGGAACTCGGCCTCAGAATAAGGCAAAGAACTGGTGAGGTGAATGCCTGTGCTCACCTCCTTTAGCATATCTCAGTGGCAGTCCATCAGGGGAATCCCTTGTCTGTTTTGGGGTCAGTTGGGAGTTGAACTTGTCACTTGCTTTTTAGTTATTTATTTATGTATTTATTAATTTGTTTGTTAACATTACACTGGAAACTTAAGTGTGCTTCAACCTGTACTACCTAATATCTTTACCAAATGATATGCTTTGAGCAATAATAAGCAGATGTACAACAAATTTTGATCCAGACTGCCAGGAAAAATGAATTCTTCTATATAATATTATATATCTTGGTGAAATAACTTTTGTTAAAAACTTTTAAAGGATGCTCTCATAACAGCAAAACAGGTAACTAGCCTAATCAGCATGCTGGACCTGCCACATAATGTCCAGGGGCAAAGGAGCTTTTGGGCCTGCTACATTGCAGGGTTCAACAGACATCAGGGGCTAGAAGGCTCATATCCTCCTTTGTATATGTGATATTCCTTATTCCCTAGAAATTGATTTGTAAACTTTCCACAAGAGATAAAACTCTGGATAATAACAAATCCTTGTTATAGTCAAGTAAGCTTCGGTTTGGACCAACTTCAAAATAACTTCGGAGTCACTGATCTCTTAAATAGGGGGTTGGATCAGTTCCAGGGAATCATGGTAAGAAACTAAGGCAGGAGGAAGAGCTACAAACTGCATGGCTTCAGGTGGATTTACTTCTTCAGTTTTTTTGGCTCCAGCTCCATCACTTGACGAAGACCTGGAGCTGCGATCACAATCGTGACCCAGGGAGTGGCTTTGTCGGACCACACTCCAAAACAACTCAGTTTGTGGGAATGGTTTAGGTGTGTTCTTTAATTATGGCAACATTAATATTCAAACTTGTAAATTATTATAATTTGGAATTGTGGTAAGTGATGATTTGTATTAGTCAAAAAGTGAAGGAAGTCTCAAAGAGCTTCTTTGGATGTACTTGAGTAAATGCTCAACAGACAGCACTAATAGAAACTCTATCACCACAATGTAACTGCAGGATCTGACAACTCTTAACTGATTGAGACCCAGTTGAGCGGCAACTTATTAGTTGTTTCTACAAGCTTTATTTAGCTGTAGTTCTATTTTAAGGTAGTGCAGGTCAAGCTTTTCATTAGAATTCAAATACAATAAGCTGCAGTTATGAGAATCAGCTCCATTTACGGTAGGTCAAGAAAAGGCAGCAGCGTCATGTCATGCTAAAATGCTCCTCATTTATTGTGAGTTCAACATGTCTCAATCTCCTTAAGAGAGAAAATGACCTCTCAACTTCAGTACTAATAATAGGTAGTACAACTAGAAGGCAATGAATATTGGACAAAGAAACCTGATTGCTGGATTTCCTATCTGCCATGATTGAAGCTCACTTATTTTTGTTTGCCATACAGTTTTGCATCTCTTAAGCTCATTTCCAAGCAACATGGGAAATGAAGAGGCCACATTCCAAGATTTTCTTCGCTACTGTGAGAGCATTTCTCACTCAAGGGTAATGAGATTAAAAAGGCATCCTCTGATCTCAGAGGTTTTCAGTGAAGTAAAACCTCATACCACAAGAAAACTGAAAGGATCTCTTAGTTTCATGAGAATAGGTAACCTAATATGTGCTATAACTGTGAATGGCAAACCTTTGAGTTTAAGCTACCCTTATTTTGCAGGCAGTTGTATGGTCCTGGATTGTTCGCTGGAGTATTTTGCATTTTTATTTACAAATAGAAGATGCTCAAAAAATTAGAATCATCCAGAAAATCTACTTTGCCCTCTCTATGGCCTCTGAACATAAAAACTTATGTGGCTAAAAATCCAGAGGTCTATGTATCAACTTGAAAAAATGGACCTGATGCATAACCACTAGCAGATCACTTAGGGCTAGGGCTAGGAAGTTTTCACCTGCAGTCTTAGCCCTAAGTTTCAGAAGCAAACTCACAGGCAGAACAAGATTGACCATAGAAGTTTTTTCATTAGATGATGACACTTCACTGAGCAGAAAGTGCAGTGAATGCAAGGGATGAGGAGAGATCATCCTATACCAGTAGAATGAAGTATTGATGGCTGCACTGACAGAAGTGCAAGGGATGAGGAGAGAGCAGCAAACATTGGTAGATGGAAAGAAGTGAAGGATGCATTCAGCATCAAGGGGTCAGCCAAGCAATAATTCGCACCAAAAACATTATTCTCACAAAGTATTCTTGAATCTAAAACCTTCTTTACCCTTTTCTGGTATATTTGATGCATATTATTATTATAATTATGTTACTAAACAAACTCACAAACAACAAAGAATAACAATGGTAGATTATTTATACAAGAGTCTTCTTGAAAGAATTGTAATTTCAAATATGTCAACTGAGAACTCATAGAAAATTGTGATATCAACATTTTATAATCACAAACACGTAATAAATTATACCAAAGATAACGCACTAATATTTATATACCTCGTAAAATGTACTCCTGTAGTACTAACATCATAAAGCACTGACATTAATCCCAGAGTTTCTGCAGGTTCTTGCTCACTATTAATAAATATTGCTTCACAGTGCAACACAGGGAGTGCATGTTGCTATATAGATATAGTGATTGTATTGAAGGGCAACTAGTGATAACTAGCAGCCTAACATGCAATTAAAAATTATTTAAAAAAAGGAAAACTGAATAGGGAGCAAGTATTTTCTTAACAATGGCTACCCAATGTCATTAATCTGCCTAGCTTTAATTAAGAAAGTCACCAGGATAAGGAAGAAGAAAGCTGAAAAGAGTGAATCCCCAACCACCTTAATAATAATTATTATCATCCCTTATGCGGCTGGCTTAAAGTAAGGATATCAGACGTATGTGTGTGTGTGTGTGTGTGTGTGTGTGTGTGTGTGTGTGTGTGTGTGTGTGTGTGTGTGTGTGTGCGTGGAACGTTTGATGTTAGAGTTCTTTTTTGACATTATGATCAGGGTCAAATACTACCATGATGTCATCAGTTTTGTATACGATTCCTTGCAGATGTGGGAAAGTGTACATTGGTGAGTCAATATGGGAGGAGATTGGAAGTTGAAGTAAGGGAGTAAAGTGCATCCAGAGCAAAGCCTACGAGCACACTAGCGACTCGTGCAAAAATTGGCGCGCATGGCTTTTGGGACCCAAGGAGGGGCGGGCCGTGCTAGTTGCTAGGGAAAGGGAACGCATAATAGGTTTCAAACACCAAGCTACTTATTTCTCATTGTGACTTGGAATATAGCCATGAACCGAGAGAAAGAAAGAAAGGGGGGAAAAACAAGAGATGCTATTATCATATCTCCATTGAATTTGAAATTTGGTCTTTTTTTCATGTGTTTATTGCATTCTTTGGTGACAGGTTCTCTCGCTCAAGCAAGTTGTGAATGTGTGAATTCTTGTAAGGGCATTTG
Source organism: Cladorhizidae sp. MBARI D1340-BT2 (assembly GCA_028752905.1). Taxonomy (NCBI): domain Eukaryota; kingdom Metazoa; phylum Porifera; class Demospongiae; order Poecilosclerida; family Cladorhizidae; species Cladorhizidae sp. MBARI D1340-BT2. Next base: position 7,280,129 of record JAQNBH010000002.1, read on the forward strand.
CTTAGTTAATGATCGAGAGTGCATAAAATCTTGTGAGTTGGAATAGTCACGGCTATAAACCTTACTCTTAATTAACTTCTACTCAGTATTAGAACTGTTCAGTTGGTCATGGGGGGATGTCTACTAGCATTCAAAAGAGAAAGTGAAAAGGATGACTTTTTTTGTTGCAGATTCAACAGGAAATGCAGCTCGACTGAAAAACAGCCGTTTTATATTCGATTGCAGCATATATCCTTCTTCAGGATTTTCTTTTGGACTTCCTTTTGGAACGACTTTAAGAATTAATTGGTTGTTTGGGAATGATTATAACAAACAAATTATCCTAGACACAGTATCAACTCAGTACATTTCCACTGTACAAGTCGATAATAGAGCCTATCTTTATCTGCTTCGTGTCAATGGGTCAAGAGAAGGAGGATATGAATGCAGGCTTACTCATCAATACCTAACGAGGAAGACTTTTTTTTATGCTATTGTCAAAGGTAAGAAACAGCTGATATTTATCCCACACTGTGCAAGCATGTAACACACATACATACCTTATAGGAACCATAGTTGCTAATGACCTAAACTATTTCTATTGGAAAGATTGAACGATTATTTTTATTTAGGACAATTTAAGAACAGGCAACCAATTCATACTGGCTTCTTCCCTGGTGTTTTTCTGCTTGCTTCTGCTGTTTCTGGATACTTTTCTGCTGAGGAAGGCTACACAGGCACTTATGCCTATATACCAGGAAATACACTGGATTCCTTTGCTATTGAAAAATGAGAGCTTCAGGATGCTATAATTTTGTCATGTCTGATTTTCTTAATTCTATTGCTTCAGGTGCAAATTCTTGTATCAAACTTTAAATATTCCAACGTGGACAATTTACTAAATGTTGTAGCTAGAAAATTGAGGTCACTGTGTTTTTTTGTTGTTGTTTTTGTTTTTTGTTTTGTTTTTAAACACAAGAGAGAAAAAATACAATCTCAATAGCAAAAACTAATCCTGAGTTTTACAAATGAGCAAGTGAATGTGCATGTTGCAGATATATGAATTGTAAGATAGTTCAAGTGTGTATAGTAGTTAAAGACCCTGTGAGGATTTGGTTAGGTACAATTTCTTAACTAAACGTTTAAATGACAAAAGAGAGGAATAAGATCATGGTGGAAGGGAGTTCCATAGTGCTGTGGCAGTGGGAACAAACGAAGATTGCATGGCAGAGGTGCGAGAAAACAGAATTAAGACATCTGATGGGTGGTAACAGCGAGAGGTTCTGAGATGAATTAAGGCTGGTTGGATGAATTTTGGAGGAAGATAGGTGAGATTGTGTGTAATCTTGTAGAGAAGGATGAGCTTGGCTTGGTCATGCATGTTTGAAAGATTAGGAAGATTAAGGGTGGAGAGGAGGCAGGAATAGTCAGAAGACCAGTTTTGTGTGCAGAGTCGGAGAGCGAAATGTTGAACACGTTCCAAAGACTTGGAGTTGCATGAAGAAGGAGAGGGCGCCCAAACAGTGGAGCAGTAGGTAAGATGAGGGAGGACCAGAGCAGTGTAAAGTGTGAGAAGCGTGCGGGTAGAAAGGTGTTGGTAGAGGCTGCGGTAAATCACTCCTAATACTTTTCTTGACTTAGAACGTACATTGTTTATGTGAAGTGACCAGGAGAGATTGGATGTGAGTGTAACACCTAGGTATTTAAATGAAGGGACGAGTTGAAGTGGAGTGTTGTTTAGGATGAGTGCAGGCAGTGATGTGAGTGATGCAGAAGATTTGTGTGAAATTATCATATATTTGCTTTTATTAGAGTTAAACTTTAGAAGGCGAGAAGATAGCCATGATGAAATTAGAAAAATATCAGATTGCACTAAGTCAAAAGAGGAAGTTGAATCAAAGGGGTGTAATAGAAGGATATCGTCTGCATAGAGGATTAGTCTAGAAGAGGGTGAAAGTGCAAGCTTGCAGGGTAGGATAGCTGCATTTGGAGTGGCAGCACCTGTAACCAAGTGCAAGTTTACAACCAGAAGGGTGGTCCCTGTGAGAGGATACAATATAATTGAATAAAACTGCAGCAGAAATCTATAATGCATTTTATTTCTGTTCAGCTCATGTGTTCTTCAAATCTTGTCCGGACAGTAGAAATGGCTATAACTGTACTATCACAAAAATTATGGAAGGAATGATCTCCAGCAATTTCATGTTTGACACTCGTTTAGCATACAGAGATGGTGGTCCATGTGGCATCAAACAGGATGTGTTTCATTTCAGATTGTTGAGGGTGGGGTTTACCAACAATTTGGTTTATGAATGCACAGGAAGTGCAAATAATTCTCGTTGCTCAAATAATGACCAGTTCAGTGTTTCCTACCAAGGCAAGGATAAGTATGACTTCCAATTAATCCTCAACGATCTGCAGCACGCTGACAATGGATTCTATATTCTGGAAGTCAATATATCTCTTACTTCAGGATATATGAACCGAATTGAAACCTCTAGCACTATTACTAGAACCTTTTCTGTCGAAGTCACTCCTGGTATGTTCAATAATATAACTGTGTAGAATTTTAACAATTTGCAGTTCTATTTGTCATGCGTGTTTGCTGTATTATTTTGATAGCTCCCATTATTGAACCAGAATGTTGTTGGACAAGAGGTTGTAACAGGATTTGCCCTATTTTAAAGCAACTATGTGCTGGAAATTGTAAGTTGAACTAACCTAGGATTTGTCATATAGAATAATATAGACAAAATGTTATGGAAGTTAATTAAAATACCAGAATTGTTTAGTTGGTGTAGGTAGTGATGGAAATAACTTTGCCATTCAGTGAGACTATAACCGAAAATAAGAATCATGCTATGGTATGTATATATATATATATATATATATACCTCACTGCATACATAATTATAACAAACCCATTTTATAATTTCTCTATATATAGGAACCATGGTTACGTATTCTGGAAGTTAATTAGCATGTACTAAATACCAGAATTGTTTATTTGGAGTAGGCAGCAATACAAGCCATTTTGTCTTATTAGTAATATTATGATCTATAATTAGATTTAACAGGTACTCCAAACTCATCTGTGGGCAACTATATCTCACTCAACTGCTCCCTTGATCCTGCTATTCCTTCTGCAAAAGTTACTTGGTTTTATTGGACTGAGAATGGTCGGAGTCCATTCGTCCAAGATTCTGACCAGAACATTTTCTATTTTACTCAAAATGATACTAGCTATTTTACAATCATGGATCCCACTGCTGCAAGTGAAGGAATTTATGAATGCAGTGTTGAGTATTCACCAACCATAGTGCTTGACTACCCAACTACAACACTGTATTCTGTTACTATTGAAGGTAAGAGTCATGATATGCTACTGATATATATCCTACACTTTGCATGCATCTAGCACAACCATTGTATAATTGGAACCACATTTACAAATTAATTCAGTCCAGTTTACCTGTGGTTGCCATTGGAAAGTTGGTGACTGTTATGTAGCTCCAGTTTGAGAATATAGTTATGATGACTAATACAAAGAAGACAATTTAATTGGATTTTTTCTGGTTGATCCTGCTGTTTCTGCCGCTGAGTAAGAAGGCACGAATGCCAACTGGAAATATTCTGGATACCTTCACTGTTTAAAAGGAAGATATTTCTGCATCAATTTCTTTGCCATAAGTTTTGTTGTAGACCCACTCTGATGTAGCTTCTGTTTCTTCACTTCAATGGGGCCAATTCAATAGCAGCATATTTGCATTAAAATTACTCTAGACTATAATTTTGGGGTGCTTACAGTTATATTGAGGGGCAGTTCCAGTAATCATTTGACACTGAGCTATAGAGCTACATTAGAGGAGAGGTCACAACTGGATGGGTGATCTATATTATAGGCGTTTAGAGGGCGGATTAAAATACATAGAGAAAGTGATGATTCCTTTTCTTTATGTTCAGCTCAAGTGTACTTCACATCTTGTCCAGAAGCTAGTAATGGCTATGACTGTGATACCGCACAAATCCTGGATTCACAGATCGGAGGGAATGTCATGTTTGATACTCGTTTGGCATACAGGAATGGTGGTTTATGTGGTTTCAAACAGACTGTGAACACCTTAAGATTGTTCAAAAAGGGAGAAGATGATTATGTGTATCAGTGCTCAGGGAGTACCGATGATTATATTTTAGGAAGTGCCGATAAATTGCTTTGCTTTAGTGATGACAGAGTTGTGGTATCTTACCAAGGCAGAGAAAAGTTTGACTTCCAGATAATGCTCATCAATATGAGAAACACTGATGCTGGGTCATATGAATTGGAACTTACTCTATATAGTTATGGAAACTTACAGATGATCAGTAGGATATTTGACCTCAGGGTCATACCTGGTATGTTTTGTTGGCAGCTTTCATTGTGTGTTTTTGACTCTCTCAATTTGATGCCTCCTCTTAAACTTTTAGATGTGTCTGCTACATAGTTTACTGCATAGTTTACTGGGTTTTCGCTTGTAACTCAGTGTTTGTGTGTGTGTGTCATTATGTGAAAAATGGGGATTAGATTAGCACACCTATATTTTAACAAAAAATGAACTTTTGTGGAACTATCTAATGTGGTGGTGGTGCTAATCTACACTCTGGAGTGTAAAAATATATAGCAGAGAGAGCGAAAGAGAGAAAATATAATAATATATATGCTTTATTTTTGTCCAATATTTATAGTGTAAGTGCTACGAGAAGGAATACTGCGGTCATTTGGGAACATTTACCTTGAACAAGGGGAAAGTGTACAATTATGCATAGCTTTTAACCCTCTTCCTTATGCTTAATATATATTTTAATCATCGTTGATCGATAAAAAAGTATAATAATAAATGTTAAAGTTGGCAATAGATTTTTTATTGTTAAACAGTACACAAAATAATGCCATATATATAGCAGTACATTGAAATGATTGAAATGATTATTAAAAAAACATGGAACAACTGAAAGATGTATTTGTAAATGCATAGAACTCCATGCTCTAGAGTTTCTGCGGGAAGTTACTGCTGCATCACAACTAAATTCAGTCAACTTTTTGGAGGTATTTCTAACAAAAAAAACAAAAAAAACAAAATTAGGCAATTTTGTTAAAAATTAAAATTAAAAATAAATGCCCAAAACAGGTAACTAGCCTGCTCAGCATGCTGGATCTGCCAGGTCAGCTCTCCGGTGGCAAAGGAACAAGCTGAAGCTTTAGGGCCTGCTGGACTACTGCAGGATTAGACACTCAGATGCCAGACTCAAAAACAACTAAGTTTGTTGGAGTAGTTGGGTCTTCTCTAATTATGGCAAGAATAGTTTAAAAATGGTTAATTTTCATAATTTGACATTGTGATAATGTTGATGTGTGATGGTTTGTGTGAGTAAGCTTTGAAGAGCCTCCTTGGATGCACTTGAGCAAATGCTCGACAAACATCATCAACAGGAACTCCATCAATAATGCATAATGCATGGCAATATGGGATCTGACAAATGCTCCTCATTTATTATAGAGCTCCAGTATGTTTCAATCTCCTTAATAGAGAAAATGACCTCTCAACTTTAGTACTAGTGATAGGTAGCATTATGCAACAGTTAGAAGCCAATGGTAAAGAAACCTCACCACACTTGAAGAAGCAAATTATCATGTATGAAGAACCTGATTGCTGGATTTCCTATTACAAGATTGAAGCTCACTAACTTTTGTTTGCCATACAGTTTTTCATCTCTTAAGCTCACCAGGCAACATGGGAAATGAAAAGGTCACATTCCCAATGCAGCAAACTTGCTGACAGCAAGTCAGTATTACATATCTTGCCATAATAAGGGAGGATAGGACAGAGTAGACCATGAGCATGGCACTGTTCAGCTGGAAATCTTTAATTCATCTAATTTTAGAGGGAGTCTAGTACTGGGATTGCATCTGCTCTTTTGTACTGCTCTCAACAAAACTTTCACTCTAAAGCCCGTCTTGTAGATGTAGTGGTGGCCGAAGAAGAAGAACTGCAGCCAGAAATATGGACAAGGTCAAGGCAGGACGTCCAGGATGAGGGGAAAAATGGGAAAACCTGGAGCATTCATCCTGTGGGGACACAAGCACACACGAGGACAGCAATGACTTGATAGGAGAAATGGTACCTAGGGGGGAGGGAAAGGAAATGGGGAGCAGGACACCCAAGAATACAACTTCAATGGCGAAGAAACAGGAAGCAGGGGGCCGGGGGTTGTCAAAAAACTATTGTCGTCCTCACAGAAAAGCCCGGACATTGGAAATAAGGAAGAACAGCCAGGCCCAGGTGGGACCAGATTTCCCGGGGAGCCAAGCCAGATGAGTTGTACAAACGTGGTTGGGGTGGGTGGGGAGGCTAAAGTGGAGGATGGAGGAAAGGAGTTGTTTGGGGAGTTTGTTAACTGTAGGGGTTGGTGGTCGATGGAAGTGGATTTGAAGTTAGTGCTGAGGGAGATGAAGTTGGATATTCTACGGTTGGCAGAGAGAGGTTCCTGCAGAAAGACGAGGAGGCATGTGTAGTTGGGTGAATGGTATGGTAGAAATAATGAGGTTTATAGGTGGGCAAGTGGTGGTGTAGGGATATTGGTAGATAAGAGACTGATGTCATGCTGGGTGGATCAAGGGAGGGTGTGATATGGGTGGAATGTGGAGTAGAGGGAGAGAAAAATGTGGTGGTAGGCATTGTTTATGTAAACCCAGAGGGAGTGAGAGTAGAGGAGACGGAAATGCTTTTTGAAGTACTACAATCAGATATAGCGATGTTTGAAGGGAAAGGATTCTGATGGGCAATTTTAATGCAAGAATAGGTCTGGGGGAGGAAGCACTCCCTAACAGCAATGAAGGCTCGTCAACTTGGTGTTGCTTGGGGAACTAGCTGTAGGTAATATTATGGAGAGCTGTGAGGGAAGGTTGACCTGGTAAGTAGGGGACAAGAATTCGGTAATTGACTGGCTATTGTTTTCGAGAAGTTTGATTGTGGGGAAGGCAGTGATTGAAGACTATGGGAAGAATGAGATCATAACCTACTGTGATGTGATGAGGTCTGGGGGTATGAAGGAGAGAGTGCAAACAGTAAGATTGAAATGGAGAGTGGACCAACAGGTGGTAGTTGGAAGCATTTGTAGGATGGGAAGAACAGTTGAGGGGGTTAGATCAAGAGCAGGGGTCCAAAGTAACATATAGTATCTGGAATGGGTGGAAAGAGAAAGTGTTGACAGTGGCAGAGAAAGGTTTAGGAAAGAAGAAAATAACAGAGGACTCGAGAGGATGGTAAGTAGGGGAAGCAATACATAACAGGAAAGGGGTTTGTAGGAAATTGAAAGACAGCAATAATGGAGTCTCACAATGTTAAAGTGAGAAAGTGAATGTAAAAAGCTAAGGAAAAAAGTGAAGCTGCTGATAAGGAAAGAGAACAGGAAAAGACAGTGAAGAGAATAAGAGAACAGGGTGGAACTAGTTGTAAGCTGTTATGGTCAGACCTGAGGGGAAAGAAGAAAAGTAGAAGATTGAAGACCAACTCTGGTAATGGGATAGAGGGGTTTTAGAGGAGATATCAAGACACTGAGAGGAGTCTGGCAGAGAGGGAGGAGTGTCACAATACACCTGGTTCAGGTGAAAGAGGTCTGGTGACAATGAGATGGATATGTGTGAACAAGTAAGATGAGGAGAAGTGGTGAACATCTTGAGGAGTCTAAAGAGGGGAAAAGCTCCAGGACCAGATGGAATACTCAATGAGATGATGTATGGAGGGAGGAGGATGGTAGAAGTATTAGTGGATTTGCTGAACATGGTGCTGAGGAGGGAGTGCTGTCCGGGGGATTAGATGAGGAGTGTGTTGATAGCCCCTCTACAAAGATAGTGATGCATAAGTGATTGGGAATTATAGAGGGATATCATTCAGGAGTTGTGTAGTGAAGATCTTTACTAGGTTGATGGCAGAGAGGTTTGTGAGGAACAAGTTTTCACGGAGGACACAGGGAGGTTTCAGAAGGAAGAGGAGATGCGCAGACCAGTTGTTTTTATCCTAAGAGGTATATGTGAGATTCGGAAAAAGGAGAAGGGATTGTCTTACCTAGCTTTTCTAGACATCAGTAAGGTCTACGACAGTGTATGGAGGGATAATTTGTGGTGTACAATAAGACAAGCAGGAATGGAAGAGAAATTTGTATGTAGGTGTGAAGGCCTCTACAATGGGGTGGAAGCTAGGATAGTATCGGATAGAGGTCAGTCGAGGTGGTTTGGGATAGAGAGGGAATTTAGGCAGAGGTGTCCTTTGTCTCCAACTTATATATATATATTGTGTTGGGAATGGTGGATGAACTAGAGGGAGCTAAGCTGGGATTAAAGGTGGACTGTACATGGTGTAATGCATTGATGGTATTGTGCTTTTGGCTGGCACAGGAGTGGAGTTACAAATGATGTTGGATATGGTGCAAAATTATGCGATAAGTTGGAAATTGAAGTTTAATGAGAAGAAGAGTACGGTAATGGTCATTGGGAAAGGGAGGAGTAGTGTGAAGTGGAATATTGATGGAGAGGAGCTGGAAGTAGTGGAAGCATTCAGATACCTGGATGTGTGGTTTGATGAGAAACTGAGAGGGAATGTACACCTGGAGATTAATGAGGATTAAAGCAGAGGAATGGATTAGAAAGGCAGTGAGTATGGATGAGTAAAGTGAATGGAAAAACTGAGGTAGGATAGTGTGGGAGCCGTCAGCTAGAGCAAGCCCGGAACATGCTGCTGACGTGTGCAGGAGGGCAGACTTCTTGTAGGAAATTAGAGTCAACTCAGCTGAGAGTAGAAAGAAACCTATTAGGGGCAAGCAACATGGTGGCAGGAGTGGCAGTGCTGGGGGACTTGGGATGGAGGAAGTTGGCCGAGAGGAAGGAGGAGTCTATGGTAGGAGGCTTGCACAGGTAGGAGGGTACACTGATCAAAATTGTGGCAGACTGCTAAGAATGGATGGAGGGATAGGATGGTGGGAAGACTAGTGGATGGGGAAATATGATCTGAATGCTGAGCTAGGGTCAGTGAGGCAATGGAGGGTGAAGATGAAGAAGAGAAATTTGTGTGATTGGGAGGAGGATGTCGAGAGTATAAGCAGTTTGAAGTTGTATAGAGCAAAAGGTGATGGAGCAGAAAGCTATTACAGGGATATGAGGGAGTGAGGTTGATGTTAAGGTTGCGGACAGAGTCGGCAGGTATATTGAGGACAAGAAGCGATGTAGACTGTGTAGTGATGATAGATGTGTGTTGTGTGACAGGAAGGAAGTGGAAGATGGGGCACTTTCTATTAGACTGATGAATTTGGAAGGGAACGGAAAATGTTTTAATGAATGAGCTGGAGGGAATTCGGACTTTTTTGAGATATGGGCAATGAGGGGAAGGTGGCAGTGTTGCTTGGGAAGGAGGTGGAGGGTGTGAGTAATCAGGTGATGGTAGAAGTGTGTGGATGCATTTGGCAGTGCATAGTGAAATGTTGGCAGAGGAGGAAGGGACTGATTTATGGTCTCTCCCCATCCACTCCAGCATAACCAAGCAGTACAGAACATTAACTTAATGTTCATCAGATATGTGTGTCAGTGCAGTCCTCTTACCTCATTTACTGGGTTCATTTCCTTGTGCAGGTCAACAATAATAACAACAACAATAACAACAACAATGACAACAATAATAACAACAACAATAACAACAACAATAATAACAAAATAATAACAACAATAATAACAACACCAACAATAATAATAATAATAACAATAATAATAACAATAACAATAACAAAAATAATAATAATAACAACAACAAAACAACAAAACCAATGATGATGATGATAATATTAATAATAATAATAACAACAACAACAACAATAATAATATTAATAATTAATTAATACTAAATTATAAAAATAATTAAGTAAAGAGTAATTATGGTGGTCGTGGCTTCAAGTTCAGGCTCTTGGGAGTGGCTCCCCAGCAGCCAGGAAAGCCAGTCTCAATTGAATCAATCACACTTTTGCTAGGCTGATGTGCAATGCCTCCTTCACTAGAAGTTCCTTCTGTCTTCTGGCCTGGTCCAAGAAGATGGCTTCTTTCCACAAAATAGGATGTCCATTATCCCATGCATGTTCAGCAATTGCTTTTAGCACACTTTCTACAGTGTGAAGGATATTTTACCAGCTAATATCATGAGTTGAACCGCATCCCTCGTAGCTGTGGAGAATACTATATATGGGAGACCATCAGAAGACTGGAGACTAGAGGGAAAGAACATCAAGATGCCATTCTCTGAGAAAGTTTACGGATTCCCTTCCTAGCTCTATCTGGCAAGATAATCTAGCTAGCTACACATTTTTAATTATTTGTGTTCAAAACCAATCATAACTTATTGCCTTCATTGCTAGCTTGCACTTGGTGGCATCCATTGAGAAAAATCCTCTAGGCTCAGGTAAAGCTTTTACACTCTATCTCTCTGTGTTGAAACACCACCACAAAAGTTATGCCATTAACTTGCCGGATTGCCTTGAGATTTAGAAGGACACTAAAGCATGACACACTATGCTTGAGATAGCTGCTATAGCCACAAACCTCATCTGTAGCTTTAACTAATGCATTGTACAGTACTAGGCATGATCAAAAGAACTATATACTAACTTTCTAAGCACCCACAGTTTGGGTTAGTTTAAACCACACAACTTCCTTTGTTGTGGTTTACAATATAGCCTAGAGTGCTTCGAGATAGCCATAGCGACAAACCATAGCTATATTAGCAGTTTGTCTGGGCTTGGATCCAAAAAGTAAGTCTAATGACGCTAGTTGCTACAGCACTCTCTGGTGCCAATAGATTTAGCTGATGTGATGAAAATAGTTGTCGTTGTTGAACGCATGTGCAGAGATATTTTTTCAGCAAAACAGCTAGCCGTTTCTTTTCCAGAATGGATAAAAATAACAGATTTCAGGAAAGAGGAGCGAGAGAGAAATCAAAGAGTGCTTCTGAAGCAACAAAACAAAGAGAACTGAGATTGGAAGGAAAAAAGAGTGAGTGATGCTAAAAGGCGTGGAGGAGCACAGCAGCGAAGCTTCCTTGGTCTCAAGTAAAGTTTCATTCTGAGTTAGCAATACTATTTAACAACACATTCTAGCTATGGACACGTAATCGGCCTAATGCTGCTTCATTATCCCCTGGAATAATGGCTGTATTCTCATATGGGATGTTACTTGTGTGGACTTCTTTGCACATTCTTATGCCGACCTAGGACCAGGTGTAGTCACCAATAGAGTGTGTAGAGTGAGTCCACGAAGAAGAAATATGCTTCTGCCCATCTTTTGGTTCTCATAGAGATAGAAATGACTGGAGTGTTTAGTACAGAGACATCTTTTGGGTGGGGGGGGGAGGGGGAGTTGAGTGGTTATCTAAAACGTAAGTGTGTTGAACTTCATTGTCATCATTTTATTGCTGTCCAGCATGGAACACTACGGCTGTGCTGGGTTCTAGTAAATCCGCTAGAGATGACTACTTGTTTTCATCATAATGAAATGGCATACCCAGAGATAGCTAAATGGAAGAATAAGGCTGACTGCATGTAGGTAGTTTATAAACTCAGTTTTTAACTCGTTCTTGACTACCTCGCCTCATTGAGTTCTCATAACCAGGACCTGTAAGTTAAATCGAAATTGGTAGACATTCAGCACAAAATGCAGCAACCGGGATGTATTCTTCTATTATTATTTTGGGGTTTTTTTTTTAATCATAAGTATCGTACAGAAATTAAACATGTAATCTTGTCCTGACCATAGGAATGGGCAATATAGGAAGCCTTCGATCAGAGGCTACATTGACACTCACCTAGGATACAGGAATGGTGGTTCCTGTGGTGGTATTAAGAATATAATGTCTTCATTTCAAATGTGAACAGATGAAACAAATTTCGACGTGTTCCTGCTCTAATGGTCGTAGTAATCGTCGTAATTCCTGTCATGTGAGTGTTTCTTACGAAAAACATGACATTATATATACCAATACTGACTGATCTGTCATTATCTGACAAATGACAATATGAACTAAGCTGATAATCACCAGAGTCTATTGGGTGTCTTAGATCACTAGGAAATTTGAGCTTAATGCAAATAAAAATCATGTAGTTTTTTATGACTTATTTCTGAAGTGAAAAGAGCACATAGGAACAACTTTTGTAATGATGGGAGCCATTTTTTTGCAAGTTTGCTATATTATTGTGATAAATACTAAACTCAAAATGCCAAGAAATGTCAGAGCAAATAATTTGGGTTTTAATCACAATGTTATAGTTTTTCACGCAAACCATTCATTAAAATTATATTCCTCATTTAAGATAAGTGCTGTCTGATCTATATGACTACAATCAAGTATTTTGATATAGAGCACTTATCTGCTTGAAATGAGTGCAAGGCATCGCATGGCAAGCAAAGATAGAGTGGAGCATAAGTGCAAGCATTGTTAAACGAGACTACATTGCCCTAGCCACTGCCCTAGCCCATGACACAGCCATAACAATCTTTGCATATACTTCAACTCAAGTACCGCCCCGATCGGGCCAGCCGATCAATTTACATACCATCACATCCATCCACTGGAGGAAAACTTTCGATATTTTGTTAATCTTGAAATGATTCCCTAATTCCTTGGTTGGAAGAAGCTAGTCCTCAATCCACATCCTGATGTATGTAGCTGCTCATTTGATGATACTCCCTAAAAAGCTTAGCCACTCCCTAAAAAGCTTAGCCACTATATATGGCAAGGTATTCTTTTTGCTCCGTGTGTGTAACTGTTTGTGTATTTTAGCAAATTTTAACTCTAAAAAATAAATTGGTACATATAATTATAGCCACATACCAAGGAAAAAGTTGAAAGCCAAAGGTCGATTGGAAAGTTCTGTCACATAACACCAATTTTCATTATTGTTACAAAATATAATCAGACAACTATGTGGGATTGACTCGTCAAAAAAGCGAGGAAATGTTGTATATATAATACCTACACATGCATTGAAACAACGATTAATGAGTTGACCACTGACCATTTTAACCAAGTGCTACACTATTTCTGTACCACGATTGGCTGCAAACTTTATCTAGATTGATGTGGTTAAAGGGTCCCAATTGTACATCTCTTGCCACTCGCGTTTTCAATTTAAAACATGCAATATTGCTGGGTGCTGTTAAAATTTCCTATAGCCCTGGATAACTGGACTGGGGAAATATGGCAGAGAATCTTAGCCAGGCAGTGGTGCTTGAGAAGGTATGATCAGTATGGAGGCATATTTGATGAGACCCTTCCAGCGTAAGTTTTTACTTACAAGATTCACTTTAAGAGTCGTATACGTTTATTTAAAAATTGGCGATTTGGTAAAGGGTCCGACGTTATTTGAACTAAGCAGTGGTGGTCTTCAGAGTAAGAGTGGACCAGCTCTAGCTTGGTGTTCGCTTGCTGTGACCCTTCCAATGTAAGTTGTTACTTACAAGATTCGTTCTAAGAATAAACCATCCCATTATTAGATATGCTGGACAATGTTGTTTAACAATCATATAACTATTGACTAGACAAAAGCATAACAGTTTTATAAGTGTCTGGAGAATGCATGTGCTCACCTGCTGAGCTCCCCACAAGCAGGTATTTGTGAATACGAACCCTTACCTCAGTCCAGATATATTGCATCACCACCACTGTGGAAACGGGTATGTGTATAGTGTGTTCTTATGGAAATCTTGATAGAGCCAATGAGGTGCGAGTTTCAGTTTCACTTGAGCTGAGACAGGAGCTGAGACTGGAATGTTAATTTTACCAGTAGAGCCAAATATGAGTGGTCTGTCATTCTATGTGTGTTGCTTGAGCTGGAAGGCACGGCTCTGCTTGCAGCGAGGCTAGAGTGCTTACAGCATGGCCTGCCATTCTGCATGCTGCTTAAGTTGGAAGGCATCGAGTGGCCGTACTTGCAGCATGGCTAACCATTCCATTGTGTTGCTTGAGCTATGAGGCTTCGTCTGCAGCATGGCTTGCAAATTCTGCATGTGCTTCTCGAGCTGGAAGTAGCCTTGCTTGCAGCAGTCCTGAACCAGAAATTGTTTGTGGAGGTATATTTATGAGACAGGAGGGTGACCCACGTGGCCAGCTGCCTTCATTTAGCAAGCATTTTTATAAACTCCAGCAGGTACAGGCAACACCTTGATGCTGTGCTGCTAGAGCACCTGATGACTGGTAGTGGGCCACTGCTGTACTGCTAGAGTGATGACTAATGACTGAGTACCTGGCCAGTGCTATACTGCTAGAGTGATGACTAATGGATACTAGGGCACAGTACCTGGCCAGTGCTATACTGCTAGAGTGATGACTAATGGATACTAGGGCACAGTACCTGGCCAGTGCTATACTGCTAGAGTGATGACTAATGGATATTAGGGCACAGTACCTGGCCAGTGCTATACTGCTAGAGTCTGATGGATACTAGGGCACAGTACCTGGCTACTTGTTACCGTAACTAACCTCTCTCGTATGTGAACATTCCCCCATCTTTGGCGTAGTGCATGTACACTGTGTACATGTAGCTGGAGATTACATTCCCCGAGCTTTTCACTATAAGCATGTGACTCGGTAAAGAGCTACATTCTTGAAGCATCTACGCAACCATTTCAAGTGACCCCAGTCCCTTCAACAAGGCGGAGCTGATGCTATGGAAATGGGATGGTTTTTCAAACGAGAAGCAGAAGATCATTAAGCCCAGGATTTTCCCCTCAGTGTGTGGAGGGCGTGGCAAGCTGCCATGCTTTGACGGTGAACTAAAATACAGCGTGCTGTGCATGTCATACCTGGGGTCAAAGTTCAGTCCGTGCTCTCGCCTCGCTGCAGCTACACCTTTTTTTCTTGAGGCAGTCTGTGCTGCTGTCGAGCTGGAAGGGGTGGACTTCACTATGGACAACAACAAGGAGCATTTGGATTGCCAGAAATGGTCCCACCCTTAAGCTTGAGCGATATCCAGTGAAGAAGGGAGCAGCAAAGGCCCTGGATCCTCCGGTGGAGCTGCACTAATCTCCGGTGAAGGGAGGAGCTTCACTAGACTGGCCCTGGGCCTCCAGCAACTCAAGTGATGGGAGGAGTTGCACCTGGGCCTCCAGCAACTCAAGTGATGGGAGGAGCTGCACCTGGGCCTCCAGCAACTCAAGTGATGGGAGGAGCTGCACCTGGGCCTCCAGCAACTCAAGTGATGGGAGGAGCTGCACCTGGGCCTCCAGCAACTCAAGTGATGGGAGGAGCTGCACTAGCCTGGCCCTGGGCATCCAGTCATGCCCGTTGGTTTGGAAAAAAATTCTCCCACCGGAAGGAATGTTTTTCCAACCAACTTGCTTGACCACTTTACTCAAGTTTTAGTCCCGCTCATCTTAAGGGGTTCATAGCACGATGCTGGACGAGCATTGCATTGCATTGCGTGTTGTCAATTGACCTGTGACCCGAACCGCCGCTCAACTAAGCTGGACATGCGATGTTCTGATTGGTCCGATGCTGCGTTTCAGACGCTGGTCTATAAAATGCAGCGTCGGATTAATCAGTGCCTGTCTTTGTTGAGCGCAACAACCCCCCTGAATCTAAGCCCCCTCCACTCAAGCCCCCTGATTACAAGCCTACAAGTCTCTGCAATAACTATATATAACACATCAGACTGCAACTATATATAACACATCAGACTGTAACTATGTATAACACATCAGACTGTAACTATATACTGTATAACACATCAGACTGTAACTATATATAGCACATCAGACTGTAACTATATATAACGTCACGTGTGATGGAGAAAGAGGAAGAAACATGAATTATTGCAGTGCTCTCATTCAGCCATTGCCCTAGCCCTAGCATGGAGGAAGCCCCTAGTCATCTGCACGTCATTCATGTCAACATACTGCAATGTTTGGCTTGTGCTGAGATGTAGCTAAGAAGTGGCACATGTTCCTTACAGAGTCTAGATGTGTGCAATGTTGAGGCAAGTGCACACTCAGATATTCTCCAGATTCACTGAGGTGATCTTAAGAAACCTGTTTTTTTTAATTTCAAGCATTATCTGTTGCTAGTGTGCTCGTAGGCTTCAACTCTTCTGCTTCTTCCCCCCCCCCCCCCCTCCCCCTGCATCTAAGCCCCCTCCACTCAAGCCCCCTGATTACAAGCCAATGTATCAGGTACAAGTCTCTGCAACAACCCCCTGCATCTACAAGCCCCCTCCAATCAACCCCCCTGATTACAAGCCAATGTGTCAGGTACAAAACAACCCCCTGCATCTAAGCCCCCTCCATCAATCCCTCTAATTACAAGCCCATGTACAGGTACAAGTCTCTGCAACAACCTCCCTGCATCTAAGCCCCCTTCGCCCAAGCCCCCTTCGCCCAAGCCCCTTCACCTCAGCCCCCTTCACCTCCCTCTAAGGAGATAGTACTGCAGACCTGGAAATGGTTGTACTCCGGAGCTCAGAACTCTAGCATGCCAGCCACTGGAAGGTCAATTTTGCCTCCAAAATATGGCTCTTGCTGTGTGTTGTCTAACAGTGTATGCACTTAAAGTTAAACACTAGGACCATTGTAAGTGGATGCATCAACAAACTCAGACAGCATCTGCAAGAATTTTTTTTTTTTACGGACCATAAGCTCTTTAGAAACACTTTTATTTTTACTGCACATGCCCAGTAGACTGCTATGTCATATGTCATTCTACGAAGAAAGCAGGCAACTATTGGATTGCCTTAGCAAGCAGAAGGGAAGCAAAGCTCTACCCATACCACCCAACCAGTTAGACGACCCTTTACCGTATTAAATCTTCTTTCTTCCTTCCCTTCTTTTTTCCTTCCCTTTTTTTTTTTTTAATAACATGATTTAAGTGGAAGTGGTAAAGGGTCTTCTAAATGGGTGTGGTCTTGTTTCTTTTCTTTTTATATAACAGGCCGGTCATCTTTCAACGGACTCTCAGTTGACATAATGAATTTAAATGACACAATAATGAACTTGAAATTTACAGTTACAATGTTTTGGCTAGAGCATCTAGCTTTCATCAGGAGCAATGTTTTGGCTGGAGCATCTAGCCTTCATCAGGAACAATGATGAAGGCTGGATGCTCTAGCCTTCAGGAACAATGGTGGAGGCTAGATGCTCCAGCCGCCATCAGGAACAATGATGAAGACTGGAGCATCTAGCCTTCATCAGGAACAAGGAGGCTAGATGGTCTAGCCTTCATCAGGAACAATGATGAAGGCTGGAGCATCTAACCTTCATCAGGAACAATGAAGGCTGGAGCATCTAGCCTTCATCAGGAACAATGATGAAGGCTGGAGCATCTAACCTTCATCAGGAACAATGAAGGCTGGAGCATCTAGCCTTCATCAGGAACAATGATGAAGGCTGCCTTCATCAGGAACAATGATGAAGGCTGGAGCATCTAGCCTTCATTAGGAGCAATGATGAAGGCTTGAGCATCTAACCTTCATCAGGAGCAATGATGAAGGCTGGAGCATCTAACCTTCATCAGGAACAATGATGAAGGCTGCCTTCATCAGGAACAATGATGAAGGCTGGAGCATCTAGCCTTCATTAGGAGCAATGATGAAGGCTTGAGCATCTAACCTTCATCAGGAGCAATGATGAAGGCTGGAGCATCTAACCTTCATCAGGAACAATGATGAAAGCTGGAGCATCTAACCTTCATCAGGAACAATGAAGGCTGGAGCATCTAGCCTTCATCAGGAACAATGATGAAGGCTGGAGCATCTAACCTTCATCAGGAACAATGAAGGCTGGAGCATCTAGCCTTCATCAGGAACAATGATGAAGGCTGCCTTCATCAGGAACAATGATGAAGGCTGGAGCATCTAGCCTTCATCAAGAGCAATGATGGAGGCTGGAGCATCTAGCCTTCATTAGGAGCAATGTGATGAAGGCTTGAGCATCTAACCTTCATCAGGAGCAATGATGAAGGCTGGAGCATCTAACCTTCATCAGGAACAATGATGAAGGCTGGAGCATCTAACCTTCATCAGGAACAATGAAGGCTGGAGCATCTAGCCTTCATCAGGAACAATGATGAAGGCTGCCTTCATCAGGAACAATGATGAAGGCTGGAGCATCTAGCCTTCATCAAGAGCAATGATGGAGACTGGAGCATCTAGCCTTCATTAGGAGCAATGATGAAGGCTGGAGCATCTAACCTTCATCAGGAGCAATGATGAAGGCTGGAGCATCTAACCTTCATCAGGAACAATGATGAAGGCTGGAGCATCTAGCCTTCAACAGGAGCAATGATGGAGGCTGGAGCATCTAACCTTCATTAAGAGCAATGATGAAGGCTGGAGCATCTAACCTTCATTAGGAGCAATGATGAAGGCTGGAGCATATAACCTTCATCAGGAGCAATGATGAAGGCTGGAGCATCTAGCCTTCATCAGGAACAATGATGAAGGCTGGAGCATCTAACCTTCATCAGGAGCAATGATGAAGGCTGGAGCATCTAACCTTCATCAGGAACAATGATGAAGGCTGGAGCATCTAACCTTCATCAGGAACAATGAAGGCTGGAGCATCTAGCCTTCATCAGGAACAATGATGAAGGCTGGAGCATCTAACCTTCATCAGGAACAATGAAGGCTGGAGCATCTAGCCTTCATCAGGAACAATGATGAAGGCTGGAGCATCTAACCTTCATCAGGAACAATGAAGGCTGGAGCATCTAGCCTTCATCAGGAACAATGATGAAGGCTGCCTTCATCAGGAACAATGATGAAGGCTGGAGCATCTAGCCTTCATCAAGAGCAATGATGGAGGCTGGAGCATCTAGCCTTCATTAGGAGCAATGATGAAGGCTTGAGCATCTAACCTTCATCAGGAGCAATGATGAAGGCTGCCTTCATCAGGAACAATGATGAAGGCTGGAGCATCTAGCCTTCATTAGGAGCAATGATGAAGGCTTGAGCATCTAACCTTCATCAGGAGCAATGATGAAGGCTGGAGCATCTAACCTTCATCAGGAACAATGATGAAGGCTGGAGCATCTAGCCTTCATCAGGAAGAATGATGAAGGCTGGAGCATCTAACCTTCATCAGGAAGAATGGTGAAGGCTGGAGCATCTAACCTTCATCAGGAACAATGATGAAGGCTGGAGCATCTAGCCTTCATCAAGAGCAATGATGGAGGCTGGAGCATCTAGCCTTCATTAGGAGCAATGATGAAGGCTGGAGCATCTAACCTTCATCAGGAGCAATGATGAAGGCTGGAGCATCTAACCTTCATCAGGAACAATGATGAAGGCTGGAGCATCTAGCCTTCAACAGGAGCAATGATGGAGGCTGGAGCATCTAACCTTCATTAGGAGCAATGATGAAGGCTGGAGCATCTAGCCTTCAACAGGAGCAATGATGGAGGCTGGAGCATCTAGCCTTCATCAGGAGCAATGATGAAGGCTGGAGCATCTAGCCTTCAACAGGAGCAATGATGGAGGCTAGATGCTCTAGCTGTCCTGATGAAGAGGCTGGAGCAGCCGAAATGTTGTGAGAGTAAATTTCAAGTTGCTTTGTTGAGAATGTCATGGTTAGTTGTTTATTTTTCAAGTAAAGCATTTTCTTCTACATAGTTTCAAGTTGTTTGCTGTTTGTTGTTGTTGTCTTAATGGAAGACTACATCAAGTCACACCTCCTGGCACTGCAACATTTTTTCTAACTTTGTTTATTGGTTGTCCACTCCACATACCAACATGTGCCGTCTTGTTGCTATTGTTGACTGTACCCGTGTATAGGGTCAGTTACAACCTCTTCAAGGACTTGCTACAGTTTCCCAGGAGCGAGAACTCTGCAAAGTAAACGACAAGGACTGAGCATGGGTCGTTCATTGTTCTTGTACATACACTGTACTGTACAGCATACACCTTAACTTGGTTGCAGCATCGATGAAATTGCTTACCTACTGAACAAACTTTGCACGCAATCAAGACATGACTAGTTCTGATATGCATTGGGCATTAGGAGACTTCAGGTCCTAAGCTTTTGTAGTGTTCTGGTACTAAAGTTTGGAGTCTTCTGGTATTAAAGTTTTGTAGTTTTCTGGTACTAAAGTTTTGTGGTCTTCTGGTACTAAAGTTTTGTAGTCTTCTGGTACCAAGTTTTGTAGTCTTCTGGTACTAAAGTTTGGAGTCTTCTGGTACTAAAGTTCTGTAGTCTTCTGGTACTAAAGGTCTTCTGGTACTAAAGTTTGGAGTCTTCTGGTACTAAAGTTTTGTAGTCTTCTGGTACTAAAGTTTTGGTACTTAAGTTTTGTAGTCTTCTGGTACTAAAGTTTGGGGTCTTCTGGTACTAAAGTTTTGGTACTTAAGTTTTGTAGTCTTCTGGTACTAAAGTTTGGAGTCTTCTGGTACTAAAGTCCTGTAGTCTTCTGGTACTAAAGTCCTGTAGTCTTCTGGTACTAAAGTTTGGAGTCTTCTGGTACTAAAGTCCTGTAGTCTTCTGGTACTAAAGTTTTGGTACTTAAGTTTTGTAGTCTTCTGGTACTAAAGTTTGGAGTCTTCTGCTACTAAAGTTCTGTAGTCTTCTGGTACTAAAGTTTTGTAGTCTTCTGGCACTAAAGTCTTCAGCTACTGTAAGCAAGTTATGAGATGGGTGGGAGGAGATACTGAGTGTAGATGATCTTGAAAATGAATGTCAAAGTTTCTAGCCCTAGCTCTAGCCCTAGCCCTAGGACTCACATCTTCTATGGAAGGCACCTAGGGGCTGGAACCACACTTACAGTGTGTGGGCAGCTGCATGTGGAAGCTGCCAATGTGAGTTTGAGTACGAGATACAGGAGATGGTGTTATTATTTTATTTTAATTTTATTTGGGGGGGGGGGGGGGGGGGGGGATTTCCCTGTACCCACCCTCAGGTCATTATCATTTCATTTCTTGTTGGATCCACAAGGACCTCCATATGCACATACAAATGGCAGCTGCTGCTGAGCTCAGCATGCTCAAGTGGAGACCAAGATCCTTCCATAACCATCTGCCTCCATCCCTCTCCCTGTAGGGGGATGAGGAGGGTTGGGGTTGGGAGGAGGAGAAGTAGAGGTTGACCCATTGCATGAATATGGAGAAGGTCTTACTTCTATTATTAGGTGGGCAGGGGGTTGAAGGTGAGGCCTCCATGGATACTTTCAGGACTCTCCACTGCATCTTGAAGTGGCTGGGGATTTGAAGGTGAGGCCTCCATGGATACTTTCAGGACTCTCCACTGCATCTTGAAGTGGCTGGAGTTTTGAAGGTGAGGCCTCCATGGATGCTCTCGGTATTGTTCATGGCATCTTGAGGTGTCTCCACTCTCCTCAGAGTCACCGGTACACATATGTCTGCATGTGTGGGAGGTGTGGCCTAAAAGCCCAATACTCTCCGGAGTCAGAGGTGTACGTGTAGGTTCAGCTTAGTCCTCTCTAGCCCGCTTATGTACTTCCATTCCAATGCTCACTTCCATTCCAATGCCAGAACTAAACTGCTTCCCAGACAACCTGTCTCTTCCGTCCACCCCATCTGCAATCAAAAGGTGATATAGTGACAGGCTGTCTACATACATGAAACGAGACAACCATTGAGATGTGACTATCACTAATGTTAGGGCATCATTTACAGTTGGGGAGAGTTAATGGAGGTGGTGGAGTAGGGGGAAGACGAGGTAAAACTTTATTGGTGGTATCCCTTACCTAATGTGTGTGTTTCCAATCTCATCACTAACTCGTCACATACAGTGCAGTTTTTACCCAACGAGAGCTGAAATGAACGACTTCCTCAATAATTAACCTGATATTTACCTCTTGACATTTTGGCTAGATGCTCTAGCCTTCATCAGCTAGAGCATCTGGTTGAAATCAGGAGAGCTAATTTAAAGTTGATTATTGAGAAGGTCGTTGTAATTTTGTTATGTCAACTGAGAGTTCAACTGAGAGTTCGTTGAGAAGAGGGGAAAATGTTTAAAACATACAACTATATATGCTAGACTGTCCTAAACAAATGTCCCCTTGTAGACCACAGCCAGTGAGGTGACCTTTTACCATTAATACTCCAATGCTGTATAGGTGTGGAGGTTTTTGCATGGTAAAGGGTCGTCTCGCTAGATGGGCGTGGTCTTGCTTTATTTTTTCCTATTTTTTTTTAAATTGTTACTATTATTATTTTTATTATTATTATTACTATTATTATTACTATTATTTACTATTATTATTTTTTTATTATTATATTATTACTATTATTACTATTATTATTACTATTATTACTATTATTATTACTATTATTATTATTACTATGATTATTATTATTAATATTATTATTATTATTATTATTTTATTTATTTTATTTTATCTGGTGGTGTTTAATTGTTTTTGTTTGTTTGCTTGTTTATTTTTGTATAATAAGTTGAGCGGGTGTTGGGTTCATCAGGTCAGAGTTCTACAAGTTCAACTCAGAGCTTCTGCATCTCCAGGACTTTACAAACTACTTGTTGTTGCCCACCTCACTTATACTAGCACGTGCCATGTCTTGTTGCTGTTGTTGGCTGTACCCGTGTAGGGTCAGCTACAGCCTCTTCAAAGACTTGGTAACAGTTGCATAAGAAATGGCTGATGTTTTGGCAGAGGATCCCGGTAATGGTTGCTTAGGCACAAGAACTCCACCAACCAAACAGCAGGACTGAGTGTTTGTGTGTCATTTGTTCTGCTTGTTCTGCTTATAACGGTATTTGCATGATTGCCACGTCGACCAAATTACTCGCCAGATGATCCTTACCAACTTCTTCATTCTGCAATCGAGAAACAGAGTATCGTCGATGTGCATTCAAAAATTTGCAGACTTCTAATACTGAAGTTTGTTGTTGTTTACAATAGTTTGTGTTTATGTCTTTCGAAAGGAAAACAGAAGTTTAAAAATGGAGGCTAATGAACTTCCAGGTTTTCACACCTTTGGCGATGGTTAGCCAAGAAGCTACCGATGTCAGCTTTAACTTTTAAGATACGAGCTTGGGTTGGGTTGGCGGCGGGTTGCCATGTGCCATTTTGAAATAGGGGTCAAACCAGTATGGGGGGTGCAATGTTGTACAAGCCTTGGGCACCACTGAGACACAGAACCGGCCGGATTCAGCTCTTCTTATTGAGTTGGGTATCGATGATCTCACGGATTCGTCTGATTGGAGGTCCCAGACTTTGGGTGCATATCACATGATACAGTTATGACATACCAGTTATGCCTATACCTACATATGGTATGGTTATTCCTATACCTACATACCATGGTATGGTTATTCCTATACCTACATACCATGGTATGGTTATGCCTATACATTGTACATACATACCATGGTATGGTCATGCCTATACATACATACCATGGTATGGTTATACCTATACCTACATACCATGGTATGGTTTTACCTATACATACATACCATGGTATGGTCATGCCTATACGTACATACCATGGTGTGGTTATGCCTATACATACATACCATGGTATGGTCATGCCTATACGTACATACCATGGTATGGTTATGCCTATACATACATACATACCATGGTATGGTCATGCCTATACGTACATACCATGGTATGGTCATGCCTATACATACATACCATGGTATGGTCATGCCTATACCTACATACCATGGTATGGTCATGCCTATACCTACATACCATGGTATGGTTATGCCTATACATACATACATACCATGGTATGGTCATGCCTATACCTACATACCATGGTTTGGTTATGCCTATACATACTATTGAGCACACGTGTCTAAAAAGCTGTTTTATTTCTTAGTTTCAATATTGATATTCATTTATTTTAATGACAATGACCTCAATAATCAACTTGAATTTTACTCTCTCGGCATTTTGACTAGATACTCTAGCCTTCATCAGGAATTATTCTTGAAGAAGGCTAGAGCATCTAGTCGAAATGTCGAGAGAATACAATTTCAAGTTGATTATTGAGAAGGTTATTGTCATGTTATTATGTCAAGTGATAGTTCATTGAGTATTTATCTAATGATTGGATAAATGTAGAATAGTGATGGATGGGGCTACAAAGTACACATCTTTTTTCTTTCTTTTTTTTGTTGCAATTTCTAATTTTCGTATTAGCTGTAAGCCCCTTAATGAGTACAATATCTTGTATCCAGCCATAATCATCGTGCGCTAACTGGTGCTGGCTGGACTGTCCAGTGAAGGATGGAGGAGGGAGACTGGCAGAAGGAGCATAAGGGAAGGTATGGAACAGTTGGAGGAGAATGGGAACTCGTCTCTGCGGTAAGTGCTTCAACTTGGCACAGAGTGATGCATATTCATACAGAGTGGCATCTTCTTCTCCCACCCCCTCCCACCCCTTACCTTTCCACACACACACACACACATACACACACACACACGCACACAAACGGCCTTTGCTGCCACAAGGTTTTGTGTGGCGACTTCATATTAGAGCAACACTGAGGGAGGGGGTGGGGTGGGGGGGTGGGAGGGAGGGGGGGGGGTGACTGTCTGCCTCTTTATATCACACGCAAAGCCACGGTTAGTGCGAGTGGCAGTCAACCAGCTAGAGTCTGCTCAGATGCAGAGCAAAAGGGGTTAAAATGTGGAGGAGAATTAAATCAACAGCTGCGGGAGCTTCACTTGTTGCTCACAGCTGCTTATTATAGGCACACGCTAACACTCTGTCTGTCGGTTACAACAGCTAAATGTTTACTACAGAGCTTCACCCTGGGAAACGAAATAATCTCGTTATTCAGGTCTATAAATAGCTGAAGTGTATTCATAGCTGTAGTTACCATGTGGTCGGTAATTTGACCGCATAATGAAATTGACCGTATTGTTTGTCAGCAACATTGCTGTACCATAATCTAACAAGAACGTATGTTATTTGTGCGTTCTTGTGCGTTCATGATCCAATAATTTATCCTATGCATGTGGTGCATGGCAAGGTTATGGTTTTGTATCAGTGTACATGTGTGTATATGATATAATATATACATACACCTGCATACATGTACATGTGTATATATAATATATACATACATACACCTGCATACATGTGTGTATATAATATATACACACATACACTTGCATACATGCAAACAGTATATATAATATAATATATACACCCATACACATGCATACATGTGTGTACAGTATATACAATATATACATACACATGCATACATGTGTGTACAGTATATAATATCATATATACATACATACACCTACATACATGCGAACAGTATATAATATAATGTATATACACATATACGTGTGTGTATACGATATAATATATACATACAGTACACCTGCATACATGTGTGTATCTAATATATATACATACACATTGTGTATATATAATATAATATATACATACACCGTAACATCTGCTTACATGTATGTATATAATATAATATATACATACACACATTGTGTAATATAATATATACATACACCCGCATACATGTGTATATATAATATAATATATATATATTAGGTATATATATATATGTATTTGTATTTTTGTACGATCAAAAGAATCATGAAATCTTTACTTTCTACTATAGTACATACAGTGTATTAGGGCCTCTGGCAAAAAAACAACTAACAACAAACAATGCCTGCAACATCGTTGAATTTATCAGCTGTTCACAATAGCTGCCGAGTGCTTTAGCCGTCTAGACAGGTCCATACCAGGAGGTTGCTTTAACTGTTGTAGCTCCACCTACTTCAGGCTTCTAGAGTTCGTGGTCACGTAGACTCGGCACAATAACAAACACTGCAAGATCTTGTGGCTACTTATTTGTCACAGCGGGTTTTCACGAGGCGAGACCTGGTGTCCCTCTGGGTCACGGACATGTGTATTCAGCCAGGCACATGTGTTCCTGGTTCAGATGTGTATTAGGCCAGACACATGTGCTCCTGGTTCAGATGTGTATTAGACCAGGCACATGTGTTCCTGGTTCAGATGTGTATTAGGCCAGGCACATGTGTCCCTGGTTCAGATGTGTATTAGGCCAGACACATGTGCTCCTGGTTCAAATGTGTATTAGGCCAGGCACATGTGCTCCTGGTTCAGATGTGTATTAGGCCAGGCACATGTGCTCCTGGTTCAGATGTGTATTAGACCAGGCACATGTGCTCCTGGTTCAGATGTTTATTAGGCCAGGCACATGTGTCCCTGGTTCAGATGTGTATTAGGCCTCCTGGTTCAGATGTGTATTAGGCCAGGCACATGTGCTCCTGGTTCAGATGTGTATTAGGCCAGGCACATGTGCTCCTAGTTCAGATGTGTATTAGGCCTGGCACATGTGCTCCTGGTTCAGATGTGTATTAGGCCTGGCACATGTGCTCCTGGTTCAGATGTGTATTCGGCATATGCTCTGTGCAGAACTGCACGGATATTTATGGCTATGACTTGGTGAGCATGCCTGGTCTTCTGGCACCCCCCAGTCCTGATGCTCTGGCCCCCCCCAGTCCTGATCTTCTGGCACACACCCCCTCCCAGTCCTGATGGTCTGGAATCCCAGCCTATTATGGAGCATCTGTTTCTCCACAAGGTTTGGGTTTCTTGATTACTTATCACTTCCCATTCCATCTCGTTAGTTGTGTTTTCCACCATTGAAGGTCCATTTTCACAGATGTAGGAGTTGGTGGTAGAGAGGGAGTTACCTTGCAACCGTTTTCCAGCGGCAGTTCCACAGGTTCCTGAAAGTAGGAGGGCTGGTAGAATGACAGCCAGGACAGGAGTTAGACCTGGTGCCTGCAAGTGTCCTAGTGTAGCCAGGACAGGAGTTAGACCTGGTGCCTGCAAGTTTCCTAGTGTAGCCAGGACAGGAGTTAGACCTGGTGCCTCCAAGTGTCCTAGTGTAGGCAGGACAGGAGTTAGACCTGGTGCCTCCAAGTGTCCTAGTGTAGTCAGGACAGGAGTTAGACCTGGTGCCTCCAAGTGTCCTAGTGTAGCCAGGACAGGAGTTAGACCTGGTTCCTGCAAGTGTCCTAGTGTAGCCAGGACAGGAGTTAGACCTGGTGCCTCCAAGTGTCCTAGTGTAGTCAGGGCAGGAGTTAGACCTGGTGCCTGCAAGTTTCCTTGTGTAGCCAGGACAGGAGTTAGACCTGGTGCCTCCAAGTGTCCTAGTGTAGCCAGGACAGGAGTTAGACCTGGTGCCTGCAAGTGTCCTAGTGTAGCCTGGACAGGAGATAAACCTGCCCAGGGGTCTCCATTTCTGAGAGATTCCCCACTTCTGTTCCAACTTAATTCTCTCTCCAGTTACAGCTTCCTTCTTTCTGAATGATTTCATCTTTGGCAACTTCATCGATGTAAGGAACCGCAGCAGAACTCAGAAAAGCTTTAAGTGTGGAAAAGGCAGAAACACTAACTGCAATCTCATGTTCTCTTGCAGATAGAACTGCCACAGTGTCTTCGACTAATTGTGGTTTGGCTTAGCCTTAGTAAAGACCCAAGGTGTAGGTGGCAGTCCAAAAGGAAGACATGTACTAAAAGTTTCTCCATCAGAACTGTTCATGTTCCAAAGAAAAACTAGGGGGCATGAGACTGATCATAATCATACGTACTGTAAGAGACATTCGAATCATCGTAGAGGTGGACATCTTTGGTCCGATACATGAGCTGTGAAATAATGTACTCAGTATGTGACCTTCATCTCAACCGTCATCCATTCAGAGTGACTTTCAGCATGTGAATGCCCTTCATTTTTAACTCTGTGGCTGTCGCAAATGAGTTTAACCCTCATTACGATTACGATTGGTCTTGCCTCCCAATTTTTCTTTGGAACACAAACAGGTCTGATGGAAGACATTGGCTTCCCTGGAGCAGAGGTTATGGTGTCTGCTTCTTCTTCATCTTGCCCACCTTTAGTGAGAGTATCTTCTTTACCTCCTATTAGAAAAGAATGAATCCCGAGCTACATGGAGCTAGCTATGTACATCTGTATGTATGTATCCAGAGCTACATGGAGCTAGCTATGTACATCTGTATGTACTTGTGCAGTTCTTGAGTCAGCTTTGTTGTGTATCTCAAAAGGTCACGTGATGTGTTTCTCCATTTTCTTTCAACAGTCCTATTTGTCTCTTTATCCATGCATGTAAGTATCTTTATCCATGCATGTAAGCCTCTTTATCCATGCATGTAAGCCTCTTTATCCATGCATGTAAGCCTCTTTATCCATGCATGTACAGTAAGCCTCTTTATCTATGCATTTAAGCCTTTTTATCCATGCTTGTAAGCTATCCATGCATGTAAGTCTCTTTATCCATGCATGTAAGCCTCTTTATCCATGCATGTAAGCCTCTTTATCCATGCATGTAAGCCTCTTTATCAATGCATGTAAGCCTCTTTATCCATGCATGTAAGCCTCTTTATCCATTCTTGTAAGCTATCCATGCATGTAAGCCTCTATATCCATGCATGTAAGCCTCTTTATCCATGCATGTAAGCCTCTTTATCCATGCATGTAAGCCTCTTTATCCATGCATGTACAGTAAGCCTCTTTATCTATGCATGTAAGCCTTTTTATCCATGCTTGTAAGCTATCCATGCATGTAAGTCTCTTTATCCATGCATGTAAGCCTCTTTATCCATGCGTGTAAGCCTCTTTATCCATGCATGTAAGCCTCTTTATCCATGCATGTAAGCCTCTTTATCCATGCATGTAAGCCTCTTTATCCATGCATGTAAGCCTCTTTATCCATGCATGTAAGCCTCTTTATCCATGCATGTAAGCCTCTTTATCCATGCATGTAAGCCTCTTTATCCATGCATGTAAGCTCTTTATCCATGCATGTAAGTCTCTTTATCCATGCATGTAAGTCTCTTTATCCATGCATGTAAGCCTCTTTATCCATGCATGTAAGCCTCTTTATCCATGCATGTAAGCCTCTTTATCCATGAATGTAAGCCTCTTTATCCATGCATGTAAGCCTCTTTATCCATGCATGTAAGCCTCTTTATCCATGCATGTAAGCCTCTTTATCCATGCATGTAAGCCTCTTTATCCATGCATGTAAGCTCTTTATCCATGCATGTAAGCTCTTTATCCATGCATGTAAGCTCTTTATCCATGCATGTAAGCTCTTTATCCATGCATGTAAGCTCTTTATCCATGCATGTAAACTCTTTATCCATGCATGTAAGTCTCTTTATCCATGCATGTAAGCCTCTTTATCCATGCATGTAAGCTCTTTATCCATGCATGTAAGCTCTTTATCCATGCATGTAAGCTCTTTATCCATCCATGTAAGCTCTTTATCCATGCATGTAAGCTCTTTATCCATGCATGTAAGCCTCTTTATCCATGCATGTAAGCCTCTTTATCCATGCATGTAAGCCTCTTTATTCATGCATGTAAGCCTCTTTATCCATGCATGTAAGCCTCTTTATCCATGCATGTAAGCCTCTTTATCCATGCATGTAAGCCTCTTTATCCATGCATGTAAGCTCTTTATCCATGCATGTAAGCTCTTTATCCATGCATGTAAGCTCTTTATCCATGCATGTAAGCTCTTTATCCATGCATGTAAACTCTTTATCCATGCATGTAAGTCTCTTTATCCATGCATGTAAGCCTCTTTATCCATGCATGTAAGCTCTTTATCCATGCATGTAAGCTCTTTTTCCATGCATGTAAGCTCTTTATCCATCCATGTAAGCTCTTTATCCATGCATGTACATGTAAGCTCTTTATCCATGCATGTAAGCTCTTTATCCATGCATGTAAGCTCTTTATCCATGCATGTAAGTCTTTATCCATGCATGTAAGCTCTTTATCCATGCATGTAAGTCTCTTTATCCATGCATGTAAACTCTTTATCCATGCATGTAAGTCTCTTTATCCATGCATGTAAGCCTCTTTATCCATGCATGTAAGTCTCTTTATTCATGCATGTAAGCATCTTTATCCGTGCATGTAAGCCTCTTTATCCATGCATGTAAGTCTCTTTATCCATGCATGTAAGCTCTTTATCCATGCATGTAAGTCTCTTTATCCATGCATGTAAGCTCTTTATCCATGCATGTAAGTCTCTTTATCCATGCATGTAAGCTCTTTATCCATGCATGTAAGTCTCTTTATCCATGCATGTAAGCCTCTTTATCCATGCTTGTAAGTCTCTTTATGCATGCATGTAAGCCACTTTATCCATGCATGTAAGCCTCTTTATCCATGCATGTAAGCCTCTTTATCCATGCATGTAAGTCTCTTTATCCATGCATGTAAGCCTCTTTATCCATACATGTGAGCCTCTTTATCCATGCATGTAAGCCTCTTTATCCATGCATGTAAGCTCTTTATCCATGCATGTGATCCTCTTTATCCATGTATGTAAGTCTCTCATGTAAGCCTCTTTATCCATACATGTGAGCCTCTTTATCCATGCATGTGAGCCTCTTTATCCATGCATGTAAGCCTCTTTATCCATGCATGCAAGCCTCTTTATCCATGCATGTAAGCTCTTTATCCATGCATGTGAGCCTCTTTATCCATGCATGTAAGTCTCTCATGTAACTTGTAAGCCTCTTTATCCATACATGTGAGCCTCTTTATCCATGCATGTAAGCCTCTTTATCCATGCATGTAAGCCTCTTTATCCATTCATGTAATTCTCTTTATCCATGCATGTACATGTAAGACATAAACGATGCTTAACGAGCTGTCAATATCTTGACTCGGTCGAAGGCTGACAAACTGGACGTGATGACCTCATCCTCTGAGGGGTATTCTATTGCTGCTGTGTGTTTGGGGCTCCAGAGCTTGTCATGTCATTAGTTGTGGGTGTGTTAATGTGGGTGTGGTTTGGCACTACTGTAAAGAGTGCATTCTTCAAGAATGGTTCCGTCTTTGCTCAGTACATACACCACACACACTACACATATGTAGCTTTTGGTTCCTCCACTTCTTTGTCCGATCTTGGTACATGTTCCTCCTCCACTGATTTGTCTCCCCACCCACGCTGAAGTGATGGCCAGTTGAAGTCGTGTTCCCCCTGATGGGGGACACGACACTGGGTCTGGTGCTGGAGTGATGGTCAGCTGTGGCATGATGCTGGAGTGATGGCCAGCTGTGTCATGATGCTGGAATGATGGTAAGCTGTGTCATGATGCTGGAGTGATGGCCAGCTGTGTCATGATGCTGGAGTGATGGTCAGCTGTGTCATGATGCTGGAGTGATGGTCAGCTGTGTCATGATGCTGGAGTGATGGTCAGCTGTGTCATGATGCTGGAGTGATGGTCAGCTGTGTCATGATGCTGGAGTGATGGTCAGCTGTGGCATGATGCTGGAGTGATGGCCAGCTGTGTCATGATGCTGGAGTGATGGTCAGCTGTGTCATGATGCTGGAGTGATGGTCAGCTGTGTCATGATGCTGGAGTGATGGTCAGCTGTGTCATGATGCTGGAGTGATGGTCAGCTGTGTCATGATGCTGGAGTGATGGTCAGCTGTGGCATGATGCTGGAGTGATGGTCAGCTGTGTCATGATGCTGGAGTGATGGTCAGCTGTGTCATGATGCTGGAGTGATGACCAGCTGTGTCATGATGCTGGAGTGATGGTCAGCTGTGTCATGATGCTGGAGTGATGACCAGCTGTGTCATGATGCTGGAGTGATGGCCAGCTGTGTCATGATGCTGGAGTGATGGTCAGCTGTGTCATGATGCTGGAGTGATGGTCAGCTGTGTCATGATGCTAGAGTGATGGTCAGCTGTGTCATGATGCTGGAGTGATGGTCAGCTGTGGCATGATGATGGAGTGATGGTCAGCTGTGTCATGATGCTGGAGTGATGGTCAGCTGTGTCATGATGCTGGAATGATGGTCAGCTGTGTCATGATGCTGGAGTGATGGTCAGCTGTGTCATGATGCTAGAGTGATGGTCAGCTGTGTCATGATGCTGGAGTGATGGTCAGCTGTGGCATGATGATGGAGTGATGGTCAGCTGTGGCATGATGCTGGAGTGATGGTCAGCTGTGGCATGATGCTGGAGTGATGGTCAGCTGTGTCATGATGCTGGAGTGATGGTCAGCTGTGTCATGATGCTGGAGTGATGGTCAGCTGTGTCATGATGCTGGAGTGATAGTGGTTTGTCTCCCTATCAACACTGGAGTGACGACTGAGGTAATGATTACTTAATTTGCACCTCCTCATTTCGGGTGAGGCGACATCGTCACCCTTGTGCTATGAGGGGCATCAAGGTTGACTCTTGTGCTACGAGGGTGATCGACGGTCACCCTTGTACCATGAACCGTGTCAAGAATCCCCCTTGAGGCATGACGACTTGTCCTGTTACAACCTGATCGCTTTGCATCTGGTTATCAGAGAGTTTCTCTTCTTCGTCTGCTTCCAGGTCACTTAGTGACCAGATCTCCTCAGGAAGGTGATGCTCTCCCTCATGCTTGGCACGCCCACTGGACCTCCCCCCAAGCATTGCTAGGACTTGTGCCCTGAAGGAAGAAGTTCCCAAGTCCTCGGGAGGTTCCAAGAGAATTTGGCAGTCGAATTGTCACAAAAGTTTTTCAAAGGAAAGGTTTAACTCGATTAGCATGTTAGTGTGGTAATAAAAGCTAATTAAAATATTAATAATGATTAAATAATAATAATAATAATAATAATAATAATAATAATAATAATAATAATAATAATAATAATAATAATAATAATAATAATAATAATAATAATAATAATAATAATAATAATAATAATAATAATAATAATAATAATAATAATAATAATAATAATAATAATAATAATAATAATAATAATAATAATAATAATAATAATAATAATAATAATAATAATAATAATAATAATAATAATAATAATAATAATAATAATAATAATAATAATAATAATAATAATAATAATAATAATAATAATAATAATAATAATAATAATAACAATAATATTAATATCAATAATGATAATAATTGCTGCTCAGCTCAGGGGTCGGTGAGAAACTCTTCCAATAAGTAAGATAGTTTGTTTATTGCTTAGTTGCTTGCATTAGTTGTTAAAAGTTAATTAGTTGCCTGCATTGAAAGTTAATTAGTTGCTAGCATTAGTTAAGTTAAAAGTTAATTAGTTGCTTGATTAGTTTTGCTTGATTAGTTAAGTTAAAAGTTAATTAGTTGCTTGCATTAGTTAAGTTAAGTTAATTAGTTGCTTGATTAGTTAAGTTAAAAGTTAATTAGTTGCTTGCATTAGTTAAGTTAAAAGTTAATTAGCCAGCAACTTTCTCATTAGTTGTTTCTTGTTTTGTTTTTGTATTAGCCTCTACTAATAATAATTATATAAATGCTGAAAACAAGAATAAAAATTAAAATGGCTATTGAGAGGAAGTTAACACACCTTTAATGTGGCCTCTGGTGATGTGCACAAAAGGCCTGAGTCCATGTTATAAGTGTCTGGACTGCCTTGGGTGCCATTTAGAATACTCGACCTGGTTATTTCACCATGTTGTAATTATGTAAATTGAAGCTGCATCACTTTATACCACTGGTCAATATCCTGTTGCGGCTATCAAGGTCGAATGTTCAAGGTCGAATGTTCATGGTTGAGGTTCATGATCGAAGATTCAAGGTCGAGGTTCAAGGTCAAAGGTTCAAGGCCGAATGTTAAAAGTCGAATGTTAAGGTCGAATGTTCAAAGTCAAATGTTTAAGGTTGAAGGTTCATAGTCAAATGTTTAAGGTCAAAGGTTCAAAGTCAAATGTTCAAGGTTGAATGTTCAAAGTCAAATGTTTAAGGTCAAAGATTCAAGGTAGAAGGTTCAAAGTCAAATGTTCAAGGCCGAATGTTAAAAGTCAAATGTTTAAGGTCGAGTGTCCAAGGTCGAAGGTTCGAAGTCAAATGTTCAAGGGAAAGTGCGTATACTTACCTGGGAAGTGCATATACTTACCTGGGAAGTGCATATAATTACCTGGGAAGTGCATATACTTACCTGGAAAGTGCATATACTTACCTGGGAAATGCGTATACTTACCTGGGAAGTGCATATACTTACCTGGGAAGTGCGTATACTTACCTGGGAAGTGCATATACTTACCTGGGAAGTGCATATACTTACCTGGGAAGTGCGTATACTTACCTGGGAAGCAAAGAAGTCAACTGTGATGGAATAACAGCTCTGAGAAGTGCAATTGCCTGTAATCCAGTCATTTGTCTTTGCCTTACACCATCTTATGAAGCATTGGGAGGGAATACCCGGCGGATTTTCTTGGATGACATGTGGGTTGTGTGTACCCATGTGGTCTAGTCCACGAGCCTGACACAGTCTGAGTATCATTTGGGGGAGTAGTTCTCGCTGTTAGTTTCAGTTACAGTGTCTTTAGTCTCCCAAAATGTGTGATGGGCATTACACAGCGGTAGCACTTTGGAAGCCATCTTTCAAAATGGCCACCACTTTCGAGCATTGTGCTGGTAGCAGAGGTTTTTATCAATTTCCCCTTGCATGCGATGCAGGATGTTCAAACTTCACAATATTATAGATTGATGACGGGTGCATCCAACTAAAAAATATAATAGACCTTCATAAAGGTTAAATTGACCTTGAATTGACGAAACATGTGACCCGACCATGTTTAGCTAAGTTTTCGACCCGATTTTTTTTGTAATTCATTTAAAAAATTTTTATTAATATTATTATTATTATTATTATTATTATTATTATTATTATTATTATTATTATTATTATTATTATTATTATTATTATTATTATTATTATTATTATTATTGTTATTATTATTATTATTATTATTATTATTATTATTACGTATTATATTATTATTATTATTATTATTATTATTATTATTATTATTATTATTATTATTATTATTATTATTATTATTATTATTATTATTATTATTATTATTATTATACGTATTATTATTATTATACGTATTATTATTATTATTATTATTATTATTGTTATTATTATTATTATTATTATTATTATTATTATTATTATTATTATTATTATACGTATTATTATTATTATTATTATTATTAGTAGTAGTATTAGTATTATTATTATTATTATTATACGTATTATTATTATTATTATTATTATTATTATTATTATTATTATTGTTATTGTTATTATTATTACTATTGTTATTATTATTTTGATTTTTTTGCACAGTTCTATTAATTCACAATTTCCTGCTACTACGATTCATTACCTACCAACAAGTGCATAAATATAATATTATGTTTTGTTGGTGCAAAAAATGACATTTTAGTTGATACTTTAGGTGAAAAAACACAAATATCGCAAGCGTGTTTTGGTATATAAATGTATATAGCCACCCCCAATTATCCATACATCATTCTCTAGGAAGTAAACTTCTCCATCATATTGCAGAGAATATAATTGACTATCCAAGGTCAAGGACATTTAAATTGCCCATGAAATGCAAATATTTGCCAACGAAAGAATAACATGTCCCTACATACATACATGTATGTATTAATGCACTAGACAAGGTTACACTCTTCTCTATTGACATGATTGTCTGTGTCAGAGCTTATGTAGTTGTTAAGCTCTAACTTGAGTTTTAGTCACTGGCATATAATCACGGCCACTACTGTCTAGTTTGTTAAGCTTTAACTTGAGTTGTAGTCACTGGCACAATCACGGCCACTACTGTCTAGTTTGTTAAGCTTTAACTTGAGTTGTAGTCACTGGCACAATCACGGCCACTACTGTCTAGTATGTTAAGCTTTTAACTTGAGTTGTAGTCACTGGCATATAATCACAGCCACTACTGTCTAGTTTGTTAAGCTTTAACTTGAGTTGTAGTCACTGGCATAATCACTGCCACTACTGTCTAGTTTGTTAAGCTTTAACTTGAGTTGTAGTCACTGGCATATAATCACGGCCACTACTGTCTAGTTTGTTAAGCTTTAACTTGAGTTGTAGTCACTGCATATAATCACAGCCACTACTGTCTAGTTTGTTAAGCTTTAACTTGAGTTGTAGTCACTGGCATATAATCACGGCCACTACTGTCTAGTTTGGGTCTCCATCTTCCTGTGCCTTGTTGGAGCAATTTTGCAGTTTGCAGGCAATGGTGCACCTCAAGCCATTAAGCAAGCAAGATCAGTCTGAATGGCGGCATCTCTGCACACACACATGCAGGAGGCAAGACTTGGCACCACATTGGGAGCTGCTTGGCCAGTCATCCACCAGAGGGATGGTCAGGTTCTCTTCATAGTTCAATTCCCACCCGTGGCCTACAAGTGGCTCTGAAATATATGGCAAACTCTCTAGGCTGTGCCTCAGCTTGCTAATCTGCATGCAGTGTTGTTGCCCCAGTTTGTCCTCACAGGGTGGGGGGTGTCCTGATTCAATGGTAACCTTTTTTCCCCCTTTCCACACGGATGGCACAGATCATTGACCCTACATACATGTAGTTATGGTTGTGTTTTGGGAACACAGTTGGCATGTGAACTGTTGAATCTTGCTGAAGATTTTAAGGGAGATGAAAAGCTTCTAGGTATGTCCGGTGTTGCCTCAGAATTTCCATGGCTTCCGTCTCACCAGTCCACGCATGAAGCCCGGCAGTACTGAAAACACTTCACTCACCAATGCCATGGCTAGTTGTGCAACGTCCACCATCCTGACATGAGACTCGGTCCCACTTAGCCTGAGATACATATTACATTTGGGGTTGGGGGAGATGCTTTGGCTAGGACAAGTTCTGAAGATATCCATGCCATCTGCCGAAATAAGAATGGACTAATGCTTCTGTGCATACTGGTCACGTAAGGTACAGGTAAGTGCCTGCTATCTGCCACTGTTTTCTCTCGCTCATAAATTCCATAGAACTAATCCTTCGAGGAAAAAAAATTATTACTAGAAGAGCTCAAGTGTTCCAATGCATCCACATACTTAATCTGTTTCTCAACTCCCACCCTGTGAGGACACACTGGGGCAGGACACCCCCCACCCTGTTAGGACACACTGAGGCAGGACAGCTCCCACCCTGTGAGGACACACTGAGGCAGGATACCCCCCACCCTGTGAGGACACGCTGAGGCTAGTGTCTTGCTTCTTCTCGACTAGTTGTGGGGGCATGGATCTCTTCACAAGCATTGCTGGTAAGCTTGGAGCACTGTTCTTGCCATGCAGCGAACGTTGTCTGGCCACCTAGTTTTTTTGTCCGTGGTGGGTCTAGCCGTGAGTCTGCTAGAAGCGTGAGATTTTTTCCGTCTCGGTGCATGCTAACAAATGTCTCCATTTTTTCCCTTTATCTTGTGACCCGTCCTGATCGTCTTGAATGTAGTGCTTTCCTGTGATCCTCAGCTCCCACGCTCAGCGGATTTGATAGTCCTGATCCTTATAAACATCAACTATCACATCTACACTATCACTTCCTTGACCAGCTTGATCACTTCCTTGACCAGTGTGATCACTTCCTTGACCAGCATGATCACTTCCTTAACCAGCGTGAGCACTTCCTTGACCAGCGTGATCACATCCTTGACCAGCGTGGTCACTTCCTTAACCTGCATGAGCACTTCCTTGACCAGCGTAAACACTTCCTTAACCAGTGTGATCACTTCCTTGACCATCGTGATCACTTCCTTAACCAGCATGAGCACTTCCTTGACCAGTGTGCAGTGAATACTAGATGTGAGATCAGAAAGCTCTTCAAAAGTACTCTTTTACTCTATGCATCTTCTGGGTGAGAGCCACAGCATGAATAGTGTTGCACGAGGCTTAGCAATATCTTCTGCTGTGTCCGCCATGTTTTCCAGATGTTCTGCAAAAAACAGATTTTTATTTTGTTCCTTCTTCATACCATCCACATTTGCCAGGAACCATAGCAAGGGCCTGAGAGAGATGGCTAAACACACCATGCATGTCAAGCTTCCTGTTCTGTGCAGTTACAATCATGATGCCAAACAGCCTTCAAGATGACTTCTCTGTTGGTGCTCTTCACACTTTTACTTCTAACTTCACCAAGCTCTGTTGGTGCTCTTCACACTTTTACTTCTAACTTCACCAAGCTCTGTTGGTGCCCCTCACACTTTTACTTCTAACTTCACCAAGCTCTGTTGGTGCTCTTCACACTTTTACTTCTAACTTCACCAAGCTCTGTTGGTGCCCCTCACACTTTTACTTCTAACTTCACCAAGCTCTGTTGGTGCTCTTCACACTTACTTCTAAGTTCACCAAGCTCTGTTGGTGCTCTTCACACTTTTACTTCTAACTTCACCAAGCTCTGTTGGTGCTCTTCACACTTTTACTTCTAACTTCACCAAGCTCTGTTGGTGCCCCTCACACTTTTACTTCTAACTTCACCAAGCTCTGTTGGTGCTCTTCACACTTACTTCTAAGTTCACCAAGCTCTGTTGGTGCTCTTCACACTTTTACTTCTAACTTCACCAAGCTCTGTTGGTGCTCTTCACACTTTTACTTCTAACTTCACCAAGCTCTGTTGGTGCTCTTCACACTTTTACTTCTAACTTCACCAAGCTCTGTTGGTGCTCTTCACACTTTTACTTCTAACTTCACCAAGCTCTGTTGGTGCTCTTCACACTTTTACTTCTAACTTCACCAAGCTCTGTTGGTGCTCTTCACACTTACTTCTAAGTTCACCAAGCTCTGTTGGTGCTCTTCACACTTTTACTTCTAACTTCACCAAGCTCTGTTGGTGCTCTTCACACTTTTACTTCTAACTTCACCAAGCTCTGTTGGTGCCCCTCACACTTTTACTTCTAACTTCACCAAGCTCTGTTGGTGCTCTTCACACTTTTACTTCTAACTTCACCAAACCTCTTCAAGTTCATCTTCTTAATGTTGTCATGGGAACCTTTACCTTCTTGGAGACTCTGCTCCTGGAATGTTTGACAAGCCTGCTCTCCTTTCTGCATTGCTTGTAGGAGGTCATTAGAAACTTCTGATGTGGCAGCTGCTCCTGTTGAGATACTAATGAGATCCGAAGGGTCTTTGTCAAATTGGATTCATCCAATCATTCCCTAATAATTGGACAAGTGATGCAATATCTGATTCATCTTTGTGGATGCGCGTATCCATAAGGTCCGGGCGATTTAAATGAGTGGAGTTCTTAATAAAGATTATCTCATGGGCTGTCTTAATTAATGCAGCAGCACGGTGTTCTGTGGTGAGATAGTAGTGGGATGCAGCTCCCGGCTGGAGACACAGCAGTCTATGCAGCAGCACGTGTTCTGCGGTGAGATAGTGGTGGCATACAGCTCCCGGCTGGAGACACAGCAGTCTTAATGCAGCAGCACGTGTTCTGCGGTGAGATAGTAGTGGGATACAGCTCCCGGCTGGAGACACAGCAGTCTATGCAGCAGCACAGTGTTCTGCGGTGAGATAGTGGCATACTACAGAACTTTGTTGAAGGAACTCTCTGCAATGACACCAGATTCCACCGCTACATCGCGAAGACCTGCCTCTCCAAACATTTTCCCAATGCTGGACATGAAGCTGCAGTGAGTATGGAAATGGCCCTCGTTAACGCGACTTCACCATTGGAGTGCAGCTGCTTCCACGCTATTTCATTTGCCTCTGCAAGCAAAGCTTGCTGGGGCACCACTGCAATATTCCTTCATTTGGTTCGATGAGCAATGGTATACTGTTGCCAAGAAGTTCACCAGATAACATGACTGGGTTTTCATTCCTATCGTGTGGTCGTGTCTAATATATGAAGCACTAAGTCAAGGGACGTTATTTATATCTAGAAA
The DNA here is from genome assembly GCA_028752905.1 of Cladorhizidae sp. MBARI D1340-BT2. Lineage (NCBI taxonomy): Eukaryota > Metazoa > Porifera > Demospongiae > Poecilosclerida > Cladorhizidae > Cladorhizidae sp. MBARI D1340-BT2. The sequence goes on from JAQNBH010000002.1 coordinate 7,319,903, forward strand.
TAGTGTGCACCCATGATGATTTTCTTCAAGTTGTTAAATTCCTCCATGGGACATGGTCGACCATTACTTCACCATGGCTACACAGATATAAAGCAAAAGCGTTTCATAACCAGATGGATTATGATGATATTCATATTCATGTGGGTTGTTTCTAAGCAACCAAAATTCACCACATTTTTTTTGTATCTATTATACATGTGCATACATGTGCATGTGTCTATTATACATGTGCATGTGTCTATTATACATATGCATGCAGTGTGCATGTGTCTTATACATGTGCATGTGTATATTATACATGTGCATGCAGTGTGCATGTGTCTATTAAACATGTGCATACATGTGCATGTGTCTATTATACATGTGCATGTGTCTATTATACGTGTGCATACAGTGTGCATGTATACATGTGCATGCAGTGTGCATGTGTCTATTATACATATGCATGTGTCTATTATACATGTGCATGTGTCTTATACATGTGCATACAGTGTGCATGTGTCTATTATACATGTGCATGCAGTGTGCATGTCTCTATTATACATGTGCATAGTGCATGTATCTACTGTATTATACATGTGCATGTGTCTACTATGCACGTGCATGTGTTTATTATACATGTGCATACAGTGTGCATACATGTACATGTTCATACAGTGTATGTGTCTATGATACATGTGCGTGCGTGCATGTGTCTATTATACATGTGCATGTGTCTATTATACATGTGCATGCATGTGTCTATTATACATGTGCATGCATGTGTCTATTATACATGTGCATACAATGTGCATACGTTCATGTATCTATTATACATGTGCATGTGCATGTGTCTATTATACATGTGCATGCATGTGCATGTGTCTATTATACATGTGCATGCATGTGTCTATTATACATGTGCATTATACATGTGCATGCAGTGTGTTTTTCTTTTGCTTTGTGTGCGTTGACATTATTGGCAAAGACATTGGAATGCATTGTGCAGTCTGGAGACAGGTGTGTCATGCATATATTCATGAGCCAGCATGGTAGTGATATTTAACAGTGAGTTTAATTTCAACACTATTGAAGTGATGATGTCAGCTGCTAGGTGGGGTAGGTGGGTGTGGGTGTTGTGTGTGTGTGTTTTGGGCAAGCAAGACTTAATTACATGTCAAACTTAAAGGATTGCCCAGCCAAGTATTTCCAGCTGTTGTTTATGATAAATATCCCCACGACAACACCACACCCTCCACCCATATTAGGAGAAGTGCATGGTGATGCTGTTCTTTGAATATTGACCTCTCAACTTAAGCATCCCCTATAACTATGGAAATAGCTCTAACATGTTTGCATCTTTCCTGATTAAACCTCGGCTGGGTACTCTGTGTTAGTAGCAGGTTATTTCTTTAGCCTTGATTGAAGTCTGTGTAGACTAACACAGCTGGTTACTCTGTGTTAGTACCAGGTTATTTATTTGGCCTTGATTGAAGTCTGTGGAGACTAACACAGCTGGGTACTCTGTGTTAGTACCAGGTTATTTATTTGACCTTGATTGAAGTCTGTGGAGACTAACACAGCTGGGTACTCTGTGTTAGTACCAGGTTATTTATTTGGCCTTGATTGAAGTCTGTGTAGAATAACACAGCTGGTTACTCAGGTTATTTATTTGGCCTTGATTGAAGTCTGTGTAGACTAACACAGCTGGGTACTCTGTGTTAGTAGCAGGTTATTTATTTGGCCTTGATTGAAGTCTGTGTAGACTAACACAGCTGGTTACTCTGTGTAAGTACCAGGTTATTTATTTGGCCTTGATTGAAGTCTGTGGAGACTAACACAGCTGGTTACTCTGTGTTAGTACCAGGTTATTTATTTGGCCTTGATTGAAGTCTGTGTAGACTAACACAGCTGGTTACTCTGTGTAAGTACAGGTTATTTATTTGGCCTTGATTGAAGTCTGTGGAGACTAACACAGCTGGGTACTCTGTGTTAGTACCACATTATTTATTTGGCCTTGATTGAAGTCTGTGTAGACTAACACAGCTGGTTACTCTGTGTAAGTACAGGTTATTTATTTGGCCTTGATTGAAGTCTGTGTAGACTAACACAGCTGGGTACTCTGTGTTAGTACCAGGTTATTTATTTGGCCTTGATTGAAGTCTGTGGAGACTAACACAGCTGGGTACTGTGTTAGTACCAGGTAATTTATTTGGCCTTGATTGAAGTCTGTGTAGACTAACACAGCTGGGTACTCTGTGTTAGTACCACGTTATTTATTTGGCCTTGATTGAAGTCTGTGTAGACTAACACAGCTGGTTACTCTGTGTAAGTACAGGTTATTTATTTGCCCTGATTGAAGTCTGTGGAGACTAACACAGCTGGGTCTGTGTTAGTACCACGTTATTTATTTGGCCTTGATTGAAGTCTGTGTAGACTAACACAGCTGGTTACTCTGTGTAAGTATAGGTTATTTATTTGGCCTTGATTGAAGTCTGTGTAGACTAACACAGCTGGGTACTCTGTGTTAGTACCAGGTTATTTATTTGGCCTTGATTGAAGTCTGTGGAGACTAACACAGCTGGGTACTCTGTGTTAGTACCAGGTTATTTATTTGGCCTTGGTTGAAGTCTGTGTAGACTAACACAGCTGGTTACTCAGGTTATTTATTTGGCCTTGATTGAAGTCTGTGTAGACTAACACAGCTGGGTACTCTGTGTTAGTAGCAGGTTATTTATTTGGCCTTGATTGAAGTCTGTGTAGACTAACACAGCTGGTTACTCTGTGTAAGTACCAGGTTATTTATTTGGCCTTGATTGAAGTCTGTGGAGACTAACACAGCTGGTTACTCTGTGTTAGTACCAGGTTATTTATTTGGCCTTGACTTGAAGTCTGTGTAGACTAACACAGCTGGGTACTCTGTGTTAGTACCAGGTTATTTATTTGGCCTTGATTGAAGTCTGTGTAGACTAACACAGCTGGTTACTCTGTGTAAGTACCAAGTACCAGGTTATTTATTTGGCCTTGACTTGAAGTCTGCGGAGACTGTCACAATGCACTGTTCTCAAGGTCACAAAGGTCACTTGCCATCGTGCGTGATTGCATGTAGCAAGGTATCGCTGATCATAACTGAACATGACAACATGCGCGAAGTGGGGGGGAGGAGTTCCAGTAATTGGGCGGGAGATGACACAAGAACAACACTACTCCACCTATGAATATATTTTGCATATACTGTAGTACATTGATTCTTAACCTGTCGTCTGGAACCCCTAAAGTGTCCCTGAAAGGGGTCCAGGTCGTTTTTTTGGACCAGGAGGCAATCTGATTTTTTATTTTTTTATTATTATTATTATTATTATTATTATTATTATTATTATTATTATTATTATTATTATTATTATTATTATTATTGTTGTTGTTGTTGTTGTTGTTGTTGTTGTTGTTGTTGTTGTTGTTGTTGTTGTTGCTGCTGCTGCTGCTGCTGCTGCTGCTGCTGCTGCTGCTGCTGCTGCTGGCTGCTGTTTTGACTTTGCAACAATAGCTGAGGTGGAAGAGATACACAGAAGGAGGGCGTAGTCTTGATCTCTTTTTGAAAAGCAGATGAGACTTGCAGCTTCCATTAACTGATGACTGCAACAACTCCAACTGTTGTTTCAGTGCTAATGACACAGGAGTATTTGCTAAGGTCTAGCTGCTATAAGTCCATTAGTATTTCAATTGAAGAAGCAACTATATCTATAAACATGACCACATTATTTTCTGGAGAGGTGGCCTTGGACTTCATTTAATTCTGAAAGGCCTGAAAAAGTTAATACCCCTCCCCTCCCCTGTCCCCAATATTGGATCTGGATCATAAAAACTGGAGGCTGGCTATATGTAGCATGTCTTCTATTAAAGCGCAGACAATATTAGAAGCAACTGTGGAATGTCTTCTATTTGAGCGCAGACATTGTTAGAAGCAAGTGTGGCATGTCTTTTATTAGAGCGCAAATATTATTAGAAGCAAGTGAAACCAAAGTATCTCAGTGAATTTTACGCGACTCCTAGAGTCTGTACCACAGCAGCCAGAGCAAGTGCATATTATCCATCCTAGCCATGGCCCTGCCCCTCACTTTGCCTGTTGTAGTGTGTGATGTGCGCGCAGTATTTTATATGGAGGAAGAGGATGTTCTGTGATATCTCTCTCCATCTCCAAAGAATTTTGAAAATCAAGGACATGATCCGACATTTCTTTTTCTCTTCTTTTTTTTGTGTGTGTGGGGGGGGGGGGGGGGGGGATGGACGAACGAAAAATAATATTGATAGTAATTAGTGTCTGTTTTGTCCAGGAAAGCTATCGACAATAGCAATAAAAAACAGTGATAGATCTACATCCAAGCCCACTTTGTGTAGCTACTGGCAGTGTCACAAATAGGAGTTTGTGTTACAAATAGTAAGTAATAAGAGTTTGTGTTACAAATAGTAAGTAATAAGAGTGTGTTACAAATAGTAAGTAATAAGAGTTTGTGTTACAAATAGTAAGTAATAAGAGTTTGTGTTACAAATAGTAAGTAATAGGAGTTTGTGTTAAAAAAGTAAGTAATAGGAGTTTGTTACAAATAGTAAGTAATAGGAGTTTGTGTTACAAATAGTAAGTAATAGGAGTTTGTGCTACAAATAGTAAGTAATAAAAGTGTGTTACAAATAGTAGGTAATAGGAGTTTGTGTTACAAATAGTAAGTAATAGGAGCTTGTGTTACAAATAGTAAGTAATAGGAGTTTGTTACAAATAGTAAGTAATAGAAGTTTGTGTTACAAATAGTAAATAATAGGAGTTTGTGTTACAAATAGTAAGTAATAGGAGTTTGTGTTACAAATAGTAAGTAATAGGAGTTTGTGTTACAAATAGTAAGTAATAGGAGTTTGTGTTACAAATAGTAAGTAATAGGAGTTTGTGTTACAAATAGTAAGTAATAGGAGTTTGTGTTACAAATAGCAAGTAATGGGAGTTTGTGTTACAAATAGTAAGTAATAAGAGTTTGTGTTAGAAATAGTAAGTAATAGACGTTTGTGTTAGAAATAATAGGAGTTTGTGTTAGAAATAGTAAGTAATAGGAGTTTGTGTTACAAATAGTAAGTAATAGGAGTTTGTTACAAATAGTAAGTAATAGGAGTTTGTGTCAAGTAATGGGAGTTTGTGTTACAAATAGTAAGTAATAAGAGTTTGTGTTACAAATAGTAAGTAATAGGAGTTTGTGTTAGAAATAGTAAGTAATAGGAGTTTGTGTTACAAATAGTAAGTAATAAGAGTTTGTGTTACAAATAGTAAGTAATAGGAGTTTGTGTTACAAATAGCAAGTAATAGGAGTTTGTGTTACAAATAGCAAGTAATAAGAGTTTGTGTTACAAATAGTAAGTAATAGGAGTTTGTGTTACAAATAGTAAGTAATAGGAGCTTGTGTTACAAATAGTAAGTAATAAGAGTGTGTTACAAATAGCAAGTAATATGTTACAAATAGTAAGTAATAAGAGTTTGTGTTACAAATAGTAAGTAATAAGAGTTTGTGTTACAAATAGTAAGTAATAGGAGTTTGTGTTACAAATAGTAAGTTATAGGAGTTTGTTACAAATAGTACGTAATAGGAGCTTGTGTTACAAATAGTAAGTAATAGGAGTTTGTGTTACAAATAGTAAGTAATAGGAGCTTGTGTTACAAATAGTAAGTAATAGGAGTTTGTGTTACAAATAGTAAGTAATAGGAGCTTGTGTTACAAATAGTAAGTAATAGGAGCTTGTGTTACAAATAGTAAGTAATAGGAGTTTGTGTTACAAATAGTAAGTAATAGGAGCTTGTGTTACAAATAGTAAGCTTGTGTTACAAATAGTAAGTAATAGGAGCTTGTGTTACAAATAGTAAGTAATAGGAGCTTGTGTTACAAATAGTAAGTAATAGGAGCTTGTGTTACAAATAGTAGGTATTAGGTGTTTGAGTTCATCGGCAGCATTGGTGATGTCTGGCATTGTCCAGTCGTAGCCAGATTGTGGCCAAGAATAATTATAACTTCTTCTTGTGTTGACTAAGTACCTGTAAGGAATATGTTTGCAAATATATGTTAAGTGTTGTTATATTATATTGCGGTTATAGAGAACCTCTACGATGTGGTTTATAAAGACAGTGTTTTTATTTACATTGAGTCATATTCCTTATCTCCATTGAAGCACGTAACTAAAGCCCTACGTTTAGATTGTGTCGGGTAACCATAGAAATGCTTGCAGGATGTTTGAATGCAATAGCTTTAGCATTACGAACAGCTTTATTCCCGATGGAGGCTAGAGCATCTAGTCAAACGTCGATAATCTCAAGATGATTGCTGGTGTTGGGCATTACTATAACCCATATTCATATTTGTGGTCAGTGTGTGGTCAAAATATTTGCACCACAGTGCTTATTGATGATAATGTTATCCCATACAAAATGGTTGCTAGGAACCTTAGGAGTTAGGAGTCCTTGCATTGTGGGAGGATTAATGTAGATGCCTAGTGCCTACTGACTTATTTGTGGGTTGTTTAAAACAATTATATTTATAGCTGTAACGTTTTTGTCTAAAATATACTTTTCAAACTGTAGAATGGAAATACAATAAGCTGCAGTTGGCATAAGAATCAGCTCCATTGAAGGTGAGCAAACAAAAGTACGCAGCGCTATAGCAGTGTGGGTCTACTCCGGGAACAAATATTTTCTCAAGAGCAAATTCAGTGTGGTCAGCATGTGCTGTGCAACTCTCCTCCTCCTCCTCCGAAGAAGGCTTCCAATGAAGGCTAGGAAGAGATTGCTCAAGGTGGTGGTTGCGATCATCAGCCATTTTTTAATGTTTCTTTTGTATGTTTTTTTCGCTCTTCTCCTCAAGCCGGAAGTTAAGCTATTTTATATTGATAGAGCAGTCTACTGGGTATGTGCTGGTTAAAAAATTAAATGAACTCTCAGTTGACATAATAACATTATAATCACCTTCTCAGTAATCAACTCCAAATTGTATTCACTCGACGTTTCTTCGAGTGAATACGATTTGAAGTTGATTATTGAGAAGGTGAATTATTATTATTATTATTTTTTTTTTTTTAACTGGTGTTAGTGCGACTAATTGTTTTAAATTGTGAACAATATCCAAATTTGCTGCTGCAGGTGCTCCCCCACCAGCTGTTGAGAGATTAGTTATTAATCTACATACATTGTAGGGGGCTCCTACACTGGAGTGAAATATCCACATCGATTGATTCCATGTAGAGTAATGAAAGGCAACATTATGTCTTCTGCAAAGGTGGGGGTGATTGTTCTTACTCAAACTCTAGAATGGTGCGTCAGAAGTCCCCTACTAACAGCTGCTTGCTTATGGCCGTCGGGCAGAGAAATAGATGTTTAATTAACACCAAAAAGGAAATTTACAAGCTATGTCCATGGCCAGACTTAATTAAATTTCTTGTGGGTAAGGATCCTCTGGTATATCTACCCAACTAGCTAGAGGGAACGGCGAACGATTGGACTGTTTCTAAGCAGAGCCCTGTAGATGTCTGTAAAGTGTGGACATCTGCAAATGCATGCCTACTCACCAGAAATTGGGAGGGGGGGGGGGGGGGTGGAACACTGACACTTTTAGCAGTGGGAGACCAACGATTAGCGCTTAACAAATAGAGCCTAGAAACCAACAGTAAGGTTGGTTGCTAGGTGTAGGTGCACATATTAACGAACCAGCTTTTAAGCTAACTTCACGCTGTGGGCTATAATTATATTCATGGTGATGCCTCTAGGGTGTTTAGTAGTGCACCTGCGTGTTGATTATCGGGCCATACTAACTCAAGGATCCCGTTGGCAAATGGTTATAAGTGTGCTAAATAACCACCGTTTCTGGCATGTTCGGGTGAGCCAGCTGAAACCATCTACTCAAATACCTACGGGTTTAATTGAAGGAGCTATTGTATGGGTTGTCTAGTATACTGTAGGCATTGCTGTTAATGAAATAGTTATCCCACAAAATCGAGACCCGGATTAGTGCACATACCAAGTTTGTATTCTCTGATGTGTTGCTTTCGAGACTGGACACTACTGAGGAGTTACTGGTGAGAGTGGAGTGCAGCTTTGTCTTGGTGTAACAGCAGCTGCAGGTAACTAATTTTGCTCCAAGGCTAGTGAGGAGCCCTACGAAGAAGCGTCGCAGTCGGCAACTTGTAGTAGTAACAATTGGCAAAGTCATATTTCACTTGTTTAGCAACTACTTTTCAAATTTCAAACTAGGTAGACTGACAGTGTCGCGCAATAATGTGCTAGTTCCTCATCTCATGTCTTATTGATTACACTCTGATCTAGTTAGGCACATGGTGATGATCATGCAATCGACTTCTGCAGAGAGTGGAATGCTATGGCTGAGAATGCTAGGTCCATGTTGTGCAAAAGCCTTCCTCTGCTCTAAGGGAAGCAGCGGTCAGAGAATCGCAGGGAGCTTACCTACCAACACAAGAGATCGCTACTGAATAGGTAGTGAAAGAATATAGCATCATCGTAGGCCTAGGAAAGTGCCAAAGCTCTTTGTTTCACTTCGCTGGACTTTAAGTATCTTCGGAGACACATTTCCAGCACTTCTAAATGCTTCTTAACTCTCAGCCTCTCTGCACCGCTTGGGGGGGGTGCACGAGCGCTAGGCAATACCTTCTTTTTTTTATAACCTAGCCTTAAAAAATGATTGTTGTAGGTTCGTAGGACTACGATAATTAAAAGGAAACTTCACACTTATGGTATGTACGTAACAGCGTGTTTAAAGGTTCCCTTCGTATTATCTTCTCTTTGTCAACTTCAGGGTCCTAGATTGGATGTGGGTTCAAAGCTGTTGGTCTCGTGTGGTAATCCACTGTGCAAGGAGCGTCGTGAATCTTTGGAAGGAGAAGTGAAACGTTTGAAAAATGACATTGGTTATCTTCAAAAAACCGTGGCAACAGGAGAACAGGAGAGAAATGAGGCCATGGAGGACTTGGCTGTAGTCAAAGCTGAGGTACAGCTACATACATGTAATAATATAGCAAGTAGTAATGTAGTCATATGCTTGAAAAAATAATGAAACTGCAGGCCCAAATATTCCGGTGTGATTTTGAAGAGGAGCGAAAGGACCGTGAGCGAGCACAAGGATTTCTAGAAGAGCTGTGCACCAACGGTCAGGCTGTACCAATCCAGAAAGAAATGCAAAATTTGCAAGCTAAAATTGCAACAACCAAAGAAAAGTGCAAGTGTCTGGAAAGAGAATTGGCTAAGAGTAAAGTGCTGAAGCTGCAGTTCGACAGTTCGAAAGAAGTTGTTTTGGAACTGAAAACTCAAGTGGAGCACTATTGCCGGGAAAGCGACTTCTATAAATGTGAATACAAGAAGGAAAAGGTTAATAATGTTGATCTTATGAGGTCGAAGGAAGTTAGTCAAGTGCAGATTGAAAGGTTGACTGAGGAAAAACATGTCTGGATAGAGAATCAAGGAAAATGGGCAAAGGATGAGATCAATACACTGACTGAACAGGTATATAATTATACAGTGTTGCCATAATTTTTTTTGTAAATTTCCAAATTACTCGCCTGTGTTATCAAAAAAAAATTGGCAACAAAAAATCCAAACAAAATCCAAACAACAATTTCACATACTAAAGTGTGTTCATAGCATTTACACATGTCTTTAATAGTTCAGTGTTCGGTTTAAATTCATAGCATTTTTGAGGAACATTGAATTGCACTGTTAAAAGGAATTTAATGTAGAAATTCCTAGTCTGTTTCTGTGCTTCGTTTTGTTGAGACCAATGTGGCTGAATAAACGTTCGGCACATGGTCTGATATATATGCATGAAATGTCAAATAATTTTCTAATGATGAAAAATCCAAACATTTTATTGATAAAATCCAAACAGGAAATTTAAGGGTCAAAAATCCAAACAGTTTGGATAAAATCCAACACTATGGCAACACTGATAATATCAGTAATGTCCCACCAATAGCAATGTACCAATATTTCCTAAGGTTTTAATATTCGGGGTTTTCTCCGCTATATGTTACCAGTCCATGAATATTTCCCCACTTCTTCTGTTAGTCACCATCTGCGAATATTTAACCTCTGAAAATATCCAGTTTTACGGTGTGGATAATATTATACATTTATGAATATATTTAACATACTTTTTGTTGTATAGTTTCAGCTTGCTCTGCGTACTACGGTAAGTGTGACTGAAGAGTTGAAAAAGTCGAAGAGTGAATGTAGGGAACTGCTGAAAGTTGCAGAAGACAAAATCAGAAAACTGGAGAAGGAGCTATCTTCTGTCCGTCGGTTCACTGGGCGAAGTACTGTGGAGTTGAGGCCCCCACGAGTTGTGTATTATGAAAAAGGCGACCAATACCTGCCAAGAAGCCCAAACGGTGAAGTAGCTCCACAAGTACGAGCAAGGAGTGATCATGGAGATGTTCAGCAGAACACTGAGCCAGTTCGAGTTACATTTTCACCACCTCTTGATGATTGTTCATCTCGATATCCTCGCCAGAGAGTTGGTTTTTCGCCACTCACAGAGAGGCTCAAAGACAGGAAGAAGTATCAGGAACCTCTTCGAGCTGGAGGAGATGTTGGGCTATCACCTCCGGTTGCGGCGAAGAATATACTTCATGGATCAACTGTTAGCTCTCACCAAGGAATGGATATAAGAGCTCCTCAAGACAGATACAGAGAAAGAGTCTACCAAGATCCTGTTCGAGCTGGAAGAAATGGTGTTCCTACATCATCTCAAGAGGATTCACCGAGAAGTTGGCAAGGACCAAGAAATATGTACCATGAGCCTCTCCAAGCTGAAGGCAGTGCAGGTCAGACGCCACCTCCAGATAGAGATCGAAGAAATCATCTTCATTCACAAGCGCCTGTTGCATCTGGCCAGGGAAGCTCTCAACAGCAGGAGAAGCCTGAATTGGATGACTTTATTTTCCTGGGAGATGATATTCCCAATGCTTCGGCACTCTCCACTACTAATGTTGCAAGTGTAGATCTTAGCAGGTTAAAACCCGTTGTTGGCGATTTATCTGATGCAGAGTTTACGAGCATGAGAGGATGTTTAGAAAATAGGAGCCACATTAATGATGGAATTGGCAGTGACATTGAGATGATGTTGGAATTCATGAAGCACCTAAGACAGGAGGAACAGACTAAGAAGGTGACCAACACAGAGACACCGTTTGACCCAAACCTTGTCTGTCCCGAGTGTAGGAAGATGTATCGCATTGGAGAAATACAGAAGTTCAAGCAGCATGTGAAATATGGTGTTTGTGCAAACCTCTAGAGGGTTAGGATCTGTATTTGTGGCTATCGTGGCTATCATATATAAATCTGTATTAGCCAATACCTATAATTATGACGTTTTGTGGCGGGCATTCGTAACTGTGGGTTTTCTATAATTATAGTAATGCACATTCCTTGAATGTATACTTGCTTATAATAAATTCCAAAGCTACTTGGCGTAAATACGGGCCCTGCAGCGTAGTATTGAAGCCTGTGGGCCTGTAGAACGATGAAGAAGACCTTCAGTTTTAAGACGCAGAAGCCTCCATTGTGCTTGAGGCACGATTCTGTTACTAGTAATGGAACTGGGAGCTACGCCAAGGCGGAGAAATTTCGGAAATCTGAGCGCGGAGGATCAGTTTTCTGCAACTTTAGGTGAGAGAGGATGATTAGTTGGTTACTCTATGAGTGAGCGAATTAGTGATGCGGCATTGAGCCAAGTAAGGATGGTGCTATGTGAGGATAGCTATGGTGCTTGGGAGAGAAAGAGTAGTGATGATGTAGGGGTGGGCGAGTTAGCAAAGCAGCAACGGTGCTATGTGAGTGAGCGAAGCAGAGAAAAGTATGGATGGATTTGTAGCCAGCTAAGTATACAGCAGTAAATTTTATTTAGAAGGTCATTGAGGCTTATTCCCCCCTGCAACCTAGTGGCCCTTTGTAATGACCATGGTGATTGTTTGTGGAGAAATTATGTTAATTTTTAGTTGGATTTTTTGTGTGTGTGCAGAGCCAGCTAATATAATTTATGCCCTACCATCAATAAACCTAGTTTTGTGTTGTAGCTACAGGATATTTAGAGGGTAGTAGCATGTAAATTATTTTTATCAGCATCAGCATTACCTTTATATAAATGTTTTAGCTGATTAAAATTAATAAAAGGAGAAAAGGAGCTGAACTATCATTCCAGTAGTGGTAGTAGCAATGTGGGTATGTGGATATAAATATTTATAAATGTATGTGGATATAAATGAACTCCCAGTTGACATTATATTATAATCACCTCAATAATCAACTTCAAATTGTATTCACTCGACGTTTCGACTAGATGCTCTAGCCTTCATCAGGAATAAGGCTAGAAAATCTAGTCAAAACGTCGAGTGGATATAATTGAAGTTTATGATTTAATCTTGAGCCTGTTAAGGTCATCACATATAATATTACAGCACAGTGTGGAACTATTTAGTAACCTAATAACAATCTATATTAAAAATCAACAGTACTTAATTAATAAAATTATCCACAATATTAAGTTACGAGTTATTAAGTTACGAGTGTCCCGCTGCTCAAGGAGATCATTGAGAAGGTGATTAATTAAAATTAAATTTTTTGTTTGGGTGATAGAACAACTTTTTGGAAGACTGACTAAACTTATGATTTAACCAACCATGAGGTCTCGATGTATTCCTCTCTCTCATCTCACCTCTCCTATTGCCTCAGATACGGAGCAGCCGCAATGCAAGGCTTCAGGCCTTGTATGCAGGATGACTACGCCTGCTCTCCATCCGAGAACATCAAAGGAGAATCCTTCGGTTTCTTTTCAGTGTTCGACGGCCATGGTCACCATGGCGAGGTAGTCTCCCAGTACTGTGCCGAGCACTTCATGAATGTCTTTCTAGATAGGAAGAGTCTAAGGAAGAGCAAGAAATTGTCCTGCGAAATTCTCACTTGCGCTATGAAAAAGACGTTTGCAAAGTTTGACAGCCAACTGAAGCAAGCTGCACTGCGATACTCGTCTTCAGTTCATGGGAGTGAGAATAAAATAAGCTTTGTCTTCAGTGGGAGCACGGCCACCTTGGCACTGATTTTCAATAAGTACATTGTTGTGGCAAACACTGGAGACTCGAGAACAATCTTGTGCGGCAATGGAGGTGTGAAATTCACAACGGTAGACCACAATCCAGGGATCGAAACAGAGGACACGAGGATCAAGGCAGCTGGTGGGAACGTCTACACCACCCCTTCCAAAAACAAAGTCATCCTTGATCCCGAGGCCTATGCAAACCTCGCTGTCTCAAGGACATTGGGGGACTTCGGCTTCAAGAAATCTCCGACTCTATCGGCCGAGGATCAGATTGTGAGTCCCATTCCAGATGTTACCTTTCTGCAACGGAATAATTCGGACGAGTTTCTTATCCTGGCATCCGATGGCGTGTTTAAAGCGATGACAAGCTCAGAGGTGGTTGCGTTTGTTCATCAGCGCATGATGGTCACAGACGATCTGCCTGCAATCTGCCGTGATGTCATAACGATGGCCTATTACAATGTAAGTTCATGAGGCTGGGAGCGAGGTGTATTTTCAATGGGATTAGTGAGATTGCAAATTGAGCGAGGATGATGCACATACATGTACATGTATGTACGTGCAAAATGCCAGGAGGGGTTCTGCCTCGGGCATGCTATGGAATTACATCGGTTATAATAGGACAATGGCTTTATCGCTGGACCATCTTTGATTTATTCACTGGATGATTCGCTGGATGATTCGGCTCGAGCATCTAGCTGAAATGTACGGTAGGTCAATTGAGGTTGACTGGTTGTCGATAAAGTCATTGTGTCTCTACCATAGTCAACTATGTTGAGAAGAGAACTAATTGTTTCACACCAAATATTTAAATTTTGAGATCTTACTTGTGAAGCTGTTGTTTATGCTTCGTGCTTGTCTTGTGGGGAGGGGAGGGATGTGGCAGTGAGGGAAGGAGGGTGCATTGTGGGAAGGGGGTGCATTGAGGAAAGGGTGTGCATTGAGGGAAGGGGGTGCATTGAGGGAAGGGGGTGCATTGAGGGAAAGGGGTACATTGAGGGAAGGAGGTGCATTGAGGGAAGGGTGTGCATTGAGGGAAGGGGGTGCAGTGAGGGAAGGGGGTGCAGTGAGTGAAGTGGGTTTAGTGAGGGAAGGGGGTGCGGTGATGGAAGGGGGTGCGGTGATGGAAGGGGGTGCATTGAGGGAAGGGGGTGCAGTGAGGGAAGGGGAGGGGGGGGGGGGGGTGAGTGATGGTGCAGGGAGGGAAGGGGTGCAGTGTTTTGTTTTTCTTCTCTCCTTCTTTATCCAAGCGTGTGTTTTGGTTTTGTGAGCAGCTCAGAACAGTGTGTGTAGCAATAGCAACAAGTGTTGTCTGTAGATATGCAGGCTTTTAACTGTTTGGAGGGAGGGGGCATGGCATGTGGGGGGGGGGGGGGGGGGAATGTGTTAATGGGGGACTTGCATTATTACATAGCACACATTCAGACACACACACTTATGGTATCTATGCCCCATAAGAGAGTGTATCGGTTTTTATGGTTCTCAAAGAATCCCCAAGCAATGAAGTGCATTGTACATGCTCGACGGGTGCACTTGGTCCATATATATGGACATGCAAATAAGATGGGTGTGCTTTGGGAAAGGAGGGAGGGAGAGGGCACCTCCGGGGGAGGGAGCATGTGAGGGAGCGAGGAAGATTCACAGGTGGAGAGAGAGAGAGACACTTGGTGGTATATAATAAGAAATTAAGTCTCTGTTCAAAACTCTAATTACCAGCCAGAAGCTTTAACCAGCAACGCCATTGTTAGTTATGAACAGCAGAGACCCAGTTATCGGCAGGGAGTATGCAACCAAATAAGACTCGTGTGAGGTTGGCACTTAGCTAACGGCCCAGCACATTTTCGTATGTAATCTTACCCTTACAAAACATCTCCTTGGACACTGTGCTTTGGAACGCAATAAGCACATTTGTATACACTCGATCACCTACCTCTCACCGACAACTAACTTCCAAGGTGTGCCAGGCACTCTCCTTAACTACGCACATGCCTCCGAATGTTGTTCCATCATGCGATGGCATTACTTATATGAAAATTGCATAAATCGCACACTCTATGATAGACAGATATAAGGCAGATACCATATAAGTACTCAAGTGTGGTAATATAATCATGCAATTTTTTTCAGCTCTGATAATGTGTGGAATTAATTTGTGCAATTTCAAAAGTAAAATGTTCACCATTCAAGGTGTCAACTTTAACCATTACATATAACATCGTCTACATACCAAATGCATTCCTATGCTAATATAACCAAATTAGCACTTGCAAGCTTAATGATAGTCAGAGATACTGTTAATAGAAGCTGCTGGAGGCCTAAAAATGTCTCCACCTTTCCTCTAGAAGACCTCAGAGTCGGCATCTCCAGCCGTGCACTCGTAAGTTATCTTCGTTTCTTGTGCATGTGACCACAACTTTTATTTCAACTTTACCGAACTTTAATTGTGTGGCTAGCCAAATTCGTACAAATTCACATATTTAATTCCTCGCACAAATAAGTTGCTTGTATGGTAGCAGTTTTAGATTCTCAGCACTACTAATACTGTTAGTCAGGTTGTGATCCACCCTGGACCAGTAAGGGTTAGGTCTGGTTCAATGGGACAAGACACACATCACTTGTTGCCATGCGTTTAGAGTATTCTGTTCTAAATCTGCCACACGCTTTGTGTCGAGTAGATGCTGTTGCAGAGATAACAGCAGTCAGGTGTAGAGTAGCACGTGCAGCAGTCGGGTGCAGAGTAGCACGTGCAGCAGTCGGGTGCAGAGTAGCACGTGCAGCAGTCGGGTGCAGAGTAGCACGTGCAGCAGTCGGGTGCAGAGTAGCACGTGCAGCAGTCAGGTGCAGAGTAGCACGTGCAGCAGTCGGGTGCGGAGTAGCACGTGCAGCAGTCGGGTGCAGAGTAGCACGTGCAGCAGTCGGGTGCAGAGTAGCACGTGCAGCAGTCGGGTGCACAGTAGCACGTGCAGCAGTCGGGTGCAGAGCATTAGTTTTTGTCCTCCTGTGTTGTGTGCTGGTGACGCTTACTAGTCGTCGGTTGTATAGTGGTGCTGGAGCAGTTGCCAACGCCCTAAGGTGAGCCATCTTGCACATGTGAAGCATCTTGCATGAGCACATTTGGGCTATGGCAAATTTATTATACTATAACTGCAGATATAGTGACATGTGGATGGGATCTCCATGCAGGAGACCCTGATGTGCATGCATGTGTACCACATGTAGGAGACCCTGATGTGCATGCATGTGCACCAGCATGTAGGAGACCCTGTTGTACATGCATGTGTACCAGCATGTAGAGACCCTGATGTGCATGCATGTGTACCAGCATGTAGGAGACCCTGATGTACATGCATGTGTACCAGCATGTAGGAGATCCTGATGTGCATGCATGTGTACCAGCATGTAGGGAACCCTGATGTGCATGCATGTGTACCACATGTAGGAGACCCTGATGTGCATGCATGTGTACCAGCATGTAGGGAACCCTGATGTGTACCAGCATGTACGAGACCCTGATGTGCATGCATGTGTACGAGCATGTAGGAGACCCTGATGTGCATGCATGTGTACCACATGTAGGAGACCCTGATGTGCATGCATGTGTACCAGCATGTAGGAGACCCTGATGTGCATGCATGTGTACCACATGTAGGAGACCCTGATGTGCATGCATGTGTACCACATGTAGGAGACCCTAATGTGCATGCATGTGTACCAGCATGTAGGAGACCCTAATGTGCATGCATGTGTACCACATGTAGTGACCCTAATGTGCATGCATGTGTACCACATGTAGGAGACCCTGATGTGCATGCATGTGTACCACATGTACGAGACCCTGATGTGCATGCATGTGTACCAGCATGTAGGAAGCCCTAATGTGCATGCATGTGTACCAGCATGTAGGAGACCCTGATGTGCATGCATGTGTACCACATGTAGGAGACCCTAATGTGCATGCATGTGTACCACATGTAGGAGACCCTAATGTGCATGCATGTGTACCAGCATGTAGGAGACCCTAATGTGCATGCATGTGTACCACATGTAGGGGACCCTGATGTGCATGCATGTGTACCACATGTAGGAGACCCTAATGTGCATGCATGTGTACCAGCAGAAGCACCACAGGCATATTTTAAGATAACACTGGATACTAATAGTGACACGTGCAGAGACTAATAGTAGCACGTGCAGAGACTAATAGTAGCACATGCAGAGACTAATAGTAGCACATGCAGGACTAATAGTAGCACGTGCAGAGGCAATAGTAGCACATGCATAGACTAATAGTGGCACGTGCAGATACTAATAGCACATGCAGAGACTAATAGTAGCACGTGCAGAGACTAATAGTAACACGTGCAGAGGCAATAGTAGCACATGCATAGACTAATAGTGGCACGTGCTGAGACTAATAGTAGCACGTGCAGAGGCAATAGTAGCACATGCATAGACTAATAGTGGCACGTGTAGATACTAATAGCACATGCAGAGACTAATAGTAGCACGTGCAGAGACTAATAGTAACACATGCAGAGGCAATAGTAGCACATGCATAGACTAATAGTGGCACGTGCTGAGACTAATAGTAACACATGCAGACTAATAGTAGCACGTGCAGAGACTAATAGTAGAACGTGACTAATAGTAGAACGTGCAGAGGCAATAGTACCACATGCAGAGAATAATAGTAGCACGTGCCGAGACTAATAGTAGCACGTGCAGATACTAATAGTAGCACATGCAGAGACTAATAGTAGCACATGCAGAGACTAATAGTAGCACGTGCCGAGACTAATAGTAGCACGTGCAGATACTAATAGTAGCACGTGCAGCTACTAATAGTAGCACGTGCAGAGACTAATAGTAGCACGTGCAGAGATTGATAGTAGCACGTGCAGAGACTAATAGTAGCACATGCAGAGGCTAATAGTAGCACGTGCAGAGACTAATAGCACGTGTAGAGACTAATAGCACATGCATAGACTAATAGCACGTGCAGAGACTGATAGTAGCACATGCAGAGACTAATAGTAGCACATGCAGAGACTAATAGTGGCACATGCAGAGACTAATAGTAGCACATGCAGAGACTAATAGTAGCACGTGCAGAGACTAATAGTAGTACACGCAGAGACTAATAGTAGCATATGCAGAGACTAATAGTAGCACGTGCAGATACTAATAGTGGCACATGCAGAGACTAATAGTAGCACATGCAGAGACTAATAGTAGCACGTGCAGAGACTAATAGTAGTACATGCACAGACTAATAGTAGCACATGCAGAGACTAATAGTAGCACGTGCAGAGGCTAATAAGTAGCACGTGCAGAGACTAATAGTAGCACATGCAGGGACTAATAGTAGCATGTGCAGAGAATAATAGTAGCACGTTCATAGGCTGATAGTAGCACATATGCCAAATAGAGGCATATACAATAACTAGAGCACATGTGCTCCAGCACAGTAGAGTAGTGACTAACAAGTTGAATAATCTATCACGTAATGTATCAACTTTTCCGCCAGTTCTAACTGGCCCTTCTGTTCTAACCTACCCATCAGTTCTAACCTGACCTGTAGTTCTAACTGACTCTCTAGTTCTAACCTACCCCTTCAGTTCTAACTGGCCCTCCAGTTCTAACCTACCCCTTCAGTTCTAACTGGTCCTGTAGTTCTAACGTACCCCTTCAGTTCTAACTGGTCCTGTAGTTCTAACTGGTCCTGTAGTTCTAACTGGCCCTTCAGTTCTAACATACCCCTCCAGTTCTAACCTACCACTCTAACTGTAACTGGCCCTCTAGTTTTGTGTTCCCCATGGGTCTAACCAATATATAGGGAGTGCCTCCCACCTGTTGACAAGTCAGAGTTTGTTTGAATTGCTCCATTGAAGTAAGCAAACGGAGGCTACATCAGACCAGGTCTGCAGAGAAGAGCGCCTCCTTCTCAAAGGTGAAGCGATTCAGAGTGTTTCCTGGTAGGCATGGGTGCCTATGCAGCTGTCCTCAGCCTAATAAGCTTCCAGAAATAGTCAAATTGGCTAGAAAGAGATCCATTGAAAACACCAATTGGATTATTGGGTTTTTTTGTTTTTTTCGCCCCCAAAATGTCTACACTCCGAGCCAGAACTTCAAAATAGTAACCGCTCTTCCAATAGTAAACTGTGGGTATATCATACTTCAATAATTGGTAACCATGGTTTCTACAATAGAGAATATTCTGTGTGCGTGAGACTTGGACAGCCATTGCTCTCGAGTGCCACATCTAGTTGGCAGGCAAAACTCTCTATGCTATGTAGAAGTGAACTTGTTAGCATACCATTATATCTGAGTGCTCATTAGTGGTCAGATATTTCCCAGGAGGTCAGGGGGAAAGAGGTCCTCTTAATTTCTCCCTCTCTCTTGCTGAAGAATTGTTGTGCCAGTAACTCCAAACGTGTTTCCTCTGCATAAAATGCACTTAATAACTGTCCCTAACAACATGGACCGTTCTTCTCAAGTGTCTCGCCTTCTACCAATCAACCGGTGCAGGTTGCCCCTAACAACACTATACATTGTATGTTGTTAGATAGCACTGGGGTTGCAAACGCTTTTGGTCACTATTCCTCGTCAAATATATGGTTGCCCGGGGCAACTAAACACGATCCTGGATTGATCGTGAATTCATCACATCATGAATTATTCATTGCTCTCACAACTGTGCATGAGAGGGTTAACGCACATAGGAGGGCACACCCCCTCTTGTGTACCCACCTTGCAGCTGCTAATATTGCTATGCTATTCTTCAGCATGTGTTTTTATCACAAATGTTCGGTGATGTCATGGAGACCCCCAGCATCTACACCTGATGCACTACACACGTACTGTATATGATGTTAAAACTGAAAGCATCTTTCCCACCCAATGATATGGGCAAGAGCATGGTTTGGGAGGCAAGAAGTTCAAATTAATACTAATAACATAGCGGCCATAGGGTGTGCATTAATTAAGGCATTTAGCACATGCTGGAACCTCATGGTTTTGTGTGTACCAAAACAATGAACAGCTTCACGTTCTCATGCTTGGCAAGTGCCCGGGACCTGCTGCCGAGTGTGGCACATTCTCATGCTTGGCAAGTGCCCGGGACCTGCTGCCGAGTGTGGCACATTCCCATGCTTGGCAAGTGCCCGGGGCCTGCCGTCGAGTGTGTCACATTCTCATGCGCTTGGCAAGTGCCCGGGGCCTGCCGTCGAGTGTGGCACATTCTCATGCTTGGAAAGTGCCCGGGGCCTGTCGTCGAGTGTGGCACGTTCTCATGCTTGGCAAGTGCCCGGGGCCTGTCGTCAAGTGTGTCAAATTCTCATGCTTGGCAAGTTCCCGGGGCCTGCCATAAGTGTGGCACATTCTCATGCTTGGCAAGTGCCCGGGGCCTGCCGTCAAGTGTGTCAAATTCTCATGCTTGGCAAGTGCCCGGGGCCTGCCATCAAATGTGTCACATTCCCATGCTTGGCAACTCCCTCTACATGGAAACCATTGTTATTGTTGTGGCTTAAAGTGCTCACTCAGCACATTGTTTCACGAGCCCAGCCCAAGGCGCGGGCCAGCTTCAAGGACCGCGGGAAATAGCTGTCTGTGAATTGCTTTTCATAACTGTTTTTTTTCCTATACTTCTAATAACCGTCTGTTTCTTTGATTTTTTCTTCAGCCGGATTGCATTCCTGATGATATAACGGTTGTCATAGTGAAGCTCTCGGATGCACCTGCAGTGTCCAAGGCAGCCAAACAAGAGGTCAGAGACACTCGTTAGTAAAGGAGGTAGAGGCTAATTGAATGCATAGGTGGTAGGTTATGTGTGTAATTTAGCTTTTGTTATTGTGCCATTGAGATTATGTCTGAGGGATGCTGCCTCAACTATTCCTAGGGCGTTCCTGGATGTCCACAGTCATGTGACTCATTATACATGTACTGTATGTACATATACTTGTGTATCTGAGGATTTCACTTGTCCTGGGATACTCCGAATGTCCTTATCCCTAACTTGTCATTGATTACACTAGCCATAGAAAACCCTGGAACACTCTAGCCCCTAGCCCTAGAATACCTCTACCCCTAGAATACCCCTAGCCCTAGAATACCCCAGCCCTAGAATACTCCTGGCCCTAGAAAATCCCTGGCCCTAGAATACCCCTAGCCCTAGAACAGAACACCTCTAGCCCTAGAACATCCCTAGCCCTAGAACACCTCTAGCCCTAGAACATCCCTGGCCCTAGAATATCCTAGCCCTAGAACACCCCTAGCCCTAGAACATCCCTGGCCCTAGCTCTAGAATACCCTAGCCCTAGAACACCTCTAGCCCTAACCCTAGAATACCCTAGCTCTAGAACACCCCTAGCCCTAGAAAATCCCTGGCCCTAGAATACCTCTAGCCCTAGAACACCTCTAGCCCTAGAATACCCTAGCCCTAGAACACCTCTAGCCCTAGAACACCCCTAGCCCTAGAACATCCCTCGCCCTAGACCTCTAGCCCTAGAACACCCCTAGCCCTAGAAAATCCCTAGCCCTAGAATACCTCTAGCCCTAGAACATCCCTGGCCCTAGAATACCTCTAGCCCTAGAACACCCCTAGCCCTAGAAACTCTAGAATACCCTCTTTTGGCACTAGCTCTAGAGTAGTCCTAGCTCTAGAATACCCTCTTTTGGCACTAGCTCTAGAATAGCCTAGCCTAGAATACCCTAGCCCTAACACTGATTCCAGTATCCATGGCTGTCACCCTCACTAGGGACATCCTGGGATAATCACAATTACTCCGGGATCCTGAAGAAAAGATGGTGGCATTCCTGACGTTGGCTCTTTAGGTAACTCGTGACTGCAGAGTCGGTAACAGCTTTTGTTGACTTCATAATTTAATTAACAGCATCTAGTGTCGGCCATGTATATCACCGCAGATAATGTATTGAAGAATTGAAAACCGAGATCCTTTTGCATTCCAAATCTAGCTGTACGTGACACCAGTTCTAGTTCCAATTCTAGCACGCTTTGCCTTGCCCCTGCTCCACCATGCCTTGTGGTGACTGCTGCTAGAAGTGCTCTGATGTTCGCCTTTACGGAAAGCCAAGTTGCTCCATGCTTAGGCTCAGGGAGCTGATCCAATACCCAATAGGCAATAGGCAGCTGTCTGAGCCTGCCTAGGCCCAGTTTGGACAGGGATCCAGTGCCTGTTCAATTTCACCTGTCTACAGGAAGCTGATAGCCATTGCTCTTCTTGGCGCTGTAGCCACGGACAACTGCAAGTAGTTTCTATGGCAATGGGGAAGCCGTTCCATGGTACTGGAGGCAGTGAAGCTCTCCATATTCAGACCATGCCCATCTTTACTGCGGCAAACCACTCCTAAGAATTTGCACGTCTTCTCGGCCATTCTCTAAGTGAAATCTACAGCATGTGGTGTTCGTAATGATAAGTCAGCAACCGTAACTTGTCGCTTTTGAGGCGCCCTCAGTAACCAAGGTATCCCCTACCAACAGCTTGTGCAATGATGTAATGATGTAATTATTAGTCAAGGGCAATTTTTTTATTCAGGGGGCCTTCTCATTGAATGAAGCATGGTATCACCGAGTGTGTCTATGTGAGTGTGGGGGTGTGTGTATGCGTGTGTGTGTGTGTGTCTTTGTGAGTGTGTGGGTGCTCTATGTGTGGTGGTGTGTGTGTTTGTCTTGTAATGTGTGTGCATGTACACTTATTGATGCTCGCCTTTGAACTGAGAAGATTTGTTGGGAGTACAAGTGGCTCTGACTAAATGGCCATCTTGTTCCCTTTCTCAACAGGAGGAAGTCTTGGTAAGGGAAGCACTGGAAGTGGTCAGAGAAGAGGTCGACAGTAAGTATGTACATACTGTACATGCATGTGTGACTGTCATCATAAGTACTTACACTGTAGTCTTTATCCTCACCTAAGCCCCCCCCCCCCCCCCCACACACCCTCTTTTCTTAACTTAAACTGCCTTCCTTTTTTTAATATCCTTACCTCTCGTTGTATCATCACATGCCACGCCTTTTCTCTCTCTCTCCCGCCATCATTCTTGCCTCCTTTTCTTCCTCTATCTTTCGTACATTTCCTCTGTCCTAATATTCATCTTCTTACAACTTCCTCTTCACCTGTCTCCTGGGGTGTCCCTCCCTCCCTCCCTCCCTGCCTGCTCTCTTCCTGGCCTTCACTCACTTATTTCACCTTTTCTTTTGATATTTCTGTCTATACCCTCAATTCATCTCTCCCCCCTCCCTCCTCCCTCCTCCCTCTCTCCTCCCTCCCTCCTCTCCCTCCTCCCTCCCTCCTCCCTCCCTCCCTCCTCCCTCCCTCCTCCCCTCCCTCCTCATCCCTCCCTCCTCCCTCCTCCCTCTCTCCTCCCTCCCTCTTCCCTCTTCCCTCCTCCCTCCTCCCTCCCTCCTCCCCTCCCTCCTCCCTCCCTCCTCCATCCCTCCCTCCTCCCTCCCTCCTCCCTCCCTCCTCCTCCTCCCTCCTCCCTCCCTCCTCCCTTCCTCCTTCCTCCTTCCTCCCTCCCTCCTCCCTCCCTTCCTCCTCCCTCCCTCCCTCCTCTCCCTCCTCCCTCCCCCTTCTCCTTCAGAGATAGTTGCAGCTGCAAAGTCAAGGAGAGTACTTGATAATGAGTTTGATATTATCCAGCAGCTGGTCCTAATGCTGCCCAAGAAATACAACATACAACTAAGGTGTGTGTGTGTGTGTGTGTGTGTACACATTAGTGTGGGTGTGTCCTTTAAGGGGGAGGGAACAAAATTGAGAACTGATCAGCAAATATATAAGAGAAAGGATGTAATCCTCCTAGTCCTCGGGGCATGTCCTGGGTGTGCATATTATGGAGTAGACTAGTGCTCCTTACATGTAGATTGGCCCACTTTTTAATATGGCAGACTGCAAAAACCCAATCATAAAACAAAATCTCATATCCCAGCTAAAACTCGTATGACGGCTTATGAGTAGCTCAAGCGGTAGTTTCGGCTGCTACTAGCTCCAAGAACATATCCAGCATGCCCCTTGAACCCTTGGTAAGGGTGGTATACACATGTGCAGTAGTTAATCAGTAGGATTTAACAATGGAAGAGACACATGTATAGTACATGTATGTATGGATGAGAAACCTTGCAAATTCATCCTCTAGGATCTACATAAATGTATGTGCATACATATACATCTACATGTATGTATAAACATATACATGTATATGTATATACATGTGTATACACTACTGTATACAGTAGGAGACAAAAAAGTTCCAGTTCCGTTGCGTTTATATTCCGTTGGCATTTCTGAGCAAAATCGTTCCAACGTCATTCAAACGCTGTTTAATAAGGACCCCATTCCAATGGCAAAGAATCTTTTTTTAGCATTTCAAATCGTTCGTGGTTCAATGTCCTCGTCCTCGTTGGCGCGAACTTCGTGTGCCACAATTTCAATCGGGCTTTACGCTTCTAGTTCGTTTGCATTCGGCAGCCTCTCGCTTCTTGTACCGTTCATAATGTCGTTCTTTATCGAAAAAGGCCCTTGATATTAATGCCAGCCTCGAAGAAATAGAGGAGCAGAAGAAGCTGACCGACCAAACGACTGTCGACTACAACTCCAGCATCTGCTCCAGACCAAACTGTGGCTGCAGCATTTCACTGCGCACCATTCTGCTGTGAAGGACTGCTCTAGAATAGACCTTCCAGGTAGCTCTACTATCAGCTTGTCAGACTCACGGAACAAGGTAATTTGTCTGTCATTTCTGAAGCTTGCTAAGCTTAGTTTAGCTAACAACCTGGTTTAAGCTTACAGTTTATAAGCTGGTTTGGCTTAGCTAAGGAAGCTTGATGATGAGCCTTGTTTTTACTTTGAAGGGTAAGCTCAAGAGCATAGCTTTGCCTGGGCTGTGGCTTGCGGGCTTGAAAGACCAGCTTAACGTAGGCTAAACTTTTTAAGACATGGATAATCAAACTTTTGACAGCTTAGCTTACTCCTTAGCAAGCTTAGCTTGAGTCACTGAAACATTTGATCTCCAAATCTTAAAGGCAAGGTAATATTACAATAATATATCTTTCCTTCCCTGCCTTTACAGATGAAAAGATTGGAGTGAATCTGTCATTTTCTTGGGGAAGTGACTTGTGGCGTAGAGGATGTTATATGGACTGATGAATGCCATCAAACTCGAGATCCACAGACTGCACTCAATTCTTCCAAAGATTGTTGAACTACAGGGACCACCAACTGGCTATTGAATGTTGCTGTACTTATTCACTGGTACAGTAGTTCATGCATATATACAAAATTGCTATGAGTTTTGTTCACTGGTAAAGGTTACCATAATCATTGAGCAATGAGATGCATAACTATCACCAGTGAACTTTCATGACAATTAACACCAGATATGTAAGGCCTGTGCTATGGTTGGCTTTCGCAACAAAGACTACCAAATTTGCAGGACACATTTTTGGTGTGAAGCACTACCAAGTGTTTGTGTGTCTCAGTGTGTCACTATTTCTCTGACATTTTAACATTTTTGTGTGAAGCAGATGAACTTGCCTTGCAGTAGTTTATTAAAAGACATCTTTATGTAATAAAAGATGACAGTTACAAAATTTACATTACAGTATAAACATTTTCCATGTCATTGCTTATTTTGCGAGCATAAACACTTGAATGTTTGCTGAATCGACTCCAAACTCCCTCAAATAAGCTCAAATTCAATAGGGTCCATGAAGGGGTAAGTAGTTGGAACCAGCAAATGTAGGGGAGATGTAGACTAGTATGTGTAGGTTGATGGGGCCATCAAGGACAAACCTATCCTATAACTAAACCATAGAAGTCTGAGGTCGTGTTGCATGTACAACAAAACACAATAAAGACATGCACTATGCAATAGAGTAATGCATTGCCCAAATTTTACGCTCCCGACAGAACTTTTCCACTCTTACAGTACACCTACCACCAAACACATGACCATCCTCCACCATACTTAGGGGCACCACTGACACAAGAGTTCTCCGTTGGGCTATGCGTAAATGTATCAGTTCTTGGTCCATACATGTTTGATGTGAGGCCTAGCTTAGCTAGGGGTTTCTAGAGGTTAAGGCAAGTCCTGCTACTGTATGTAAAATCTTCAACCTTTCTAAGGAAATTGCTAAGCTACTCTGTAAAGTCTCTCTAAGGAAAGGCTTGCTAGCTACTAGAGGTTCTGGGCTTTAAAAGGGGCTTGTTTTACAAGCCTTGTCTACACCAGGCTATGTCTAACACTATGTTTAGGAAACCTAACCACTACAAAACTATATAGCAAGCTTTGTCTAATGCATCTTAGCTACACAGTGTAGCAATGAACTACAAGGCAAAGCTACTAATACTAAGTTGAGAGCTATACCTGAAGGACAGACACTAGTAGGCACAGGCCAAAAGGTTAGGAAGAGAAAAACTAATACTTCTGTCAGCAATAAACTTCTTGATGGGGAAAATGACATCTTGGAAGAAGAAAAGAAAGTGGAGCAAAAATCACTCGCTAGATTTAGCTTGATTGTTAAACAACTGGGGCACATGCCCCATGTGCGCATGAACGTGCGCGCATCAAACCCAAGATTAAAAAATTGGAAGCGTAAACTTAATGGCGTTTGTTTTGCATTATCCGTCGGGTTTTTTATGCGTCGATTCGGCGTTTGAAATTTCTCTGACATTGTAACATTAGTATTGGAACGGGTACAGAACCGGAACTTTTTGTCTCCTACTATATGTACATATACATGTGCATGTGCATATGTATATGTATGTATATACATGTACATATACATGTACATATATGTGTATATGACATGTATGTACATGTGCATCACATCAAGTCATTTCTTGGCTTTAATTGGCTAACACATGGGTGTAGATACAGCACATGTACATGTGTATCCCATATCCAAACCCCCTGGTCGGTCAGTAAGGTGCTACGCACATGTACTCTGTCCTGTTGTCATGTAAATACTATGGGGCTGCTATACAGGCACTGTACCTCAGCCTGGCATCATTTAAATATGTATTTGTATGTGATTGATGCGCGTTCCTTTTACTTGATGGTATGATAAATTCGTTAGTATGCTCGGCTTAGGGCGGGATACGTAATATCTCCCATCTCTGTGAGCTCATCATGGGTGTGGCTGCATGCCTCGCCCTAGTACATGCGCTTGTCGACTAAAGATAATGTTATCCTCACCAACTTCGCAATAACTAATAGAACATCACCTCTGTCCCTTGCATAACTTGGGTAAGGGTCTTCATCGATGATGCATATCAAGCTACAGCTCATATTATATCTGGGCTGTTCCACCCGATCCAGGAGGCTGTATCGAGGTTAGTTGAAAAATATATACTGTGTATACTATTTGATTGGTGGAGTTCTCTGTACAATACCCACTGTTGAAGGAGCAGCTGTCTCTACATGGATACAGACAACCGTGGCAACAAGATGTGGTCAGTGCTGGTTAGTGTTGTGGTTAATGTGGTCTAAGTGGGTACAGTCAACAACAGCAACGAGGCGTGGATGTGCTGATGTGTGTAGTCTACGTCCATCAACAACGAGGTGTGGCTGAAAAGATGTGCGTAGTGTACGTCCATCAACAATGAGGCACTGATGTGTGTAGTGTACGTCCATCAACAACGAGGCGTGGATGTGTGTGTAGTGTACGTCCATCAACAACGAGGCGTGGATGTGTGTGTAGTGTACGTCCATCAACAACGAGGCGTTGATGTGTGTAGTGTACGTCCATCAACAACGAGGCGTGGATGTGTGTGTAGTGTACGTCCATCAACAACGAGGCGTTGATGTGTGTAGTGTACGTCCATCAACAACGAGGCGTTGATGTGTGTAGTGTACGTCCATCAACAACGAGGCGTGGATGAAAATAAGTGTGTCACAGTCCCATGCTTGGGGTTGGCCTTGCTTTTTTTAAACAACAAAAAGTGCTTTTATGCATACAAACAAGAACGTGTTCGGTGGCCTGTCTGAAACCGCAAAGGGAACAAGCGAGTTCCACACAAGCACGTGCATGTACACCGATATTTAATATTATGCTGTTGTATGGTAAAGGGTCCTCTTTTGTTTATGGCCTGGATAGTCTCATTTGCTCTTTTTTCTTTCCAATTCAATACAGTTCTCTGAACGAACTCGCAGTTGACATGTAATTGACTTTCTCGAAATTTACTCTTGTCTCTTTCTTGCCTGTGTTTCTATCATGCTACAGTAATTATTATTTGACACATTCCTCTCAGATTCTGTTATTTTCTGCGTGTGTGTGCGTGTGTGTGTGTGTGAGTGCACATGTGCCTGTGTGTGTGTGGAGGTCAGAGTAAAGATACAGTGTTGTGTGAAAAGGGTCTGTAACGTTTAATTTCCCCCCCCCCCCCCAAAAAAAAAAGTTGTTCCCCGCTTATTGAAAGTTTTGTTCCCACCCTAGCCCTAGCCCTTTATTTTTCAAGAGGGAACTTTTTTTTCAAGTAAAAAGTTCCAGGAGGAACCAAATATGGGGGGACCAAATTTGTCATGACAGGTCCTTTCCTCGTAGGATAGGCTGAAGCTGTCTTTGGGAATGATCAATATTTACTCCGCTGCTTTGCTTGACTGTCGGTGTGTTAGTAGAGCAAGCATGTCAGTGACAGAGTGGCTTTCCAGCCGAAAGTTATCCAGTTTGTGGAGGAGAACAACCCGAGTGTGCACAGCAGTTTGTGGAGGAGAACAACCCGAGTGTGCACACAGTTTTTTGAGGAGAACAACCCGAGTGTGCAGGCAGTTTGTGGAGGAGAACAACCCGAGTGTGCACGGCAGTTTGTGGAGGAGAACAACCCGAGTGTGCACGCAGTTTTTTGAGGAGAACAACCCGAGTGTGCAGGCAGTTTGTGGAGGAGAATAACCAGAGTGTGCACGGCAGTTTGTGGAGGAGAACAACCCGAGTGTGCACGGCAGTTTGTGGAGGAGAACAACCCGAGTGTGCATGGCAGTTTGTGGAGGAGAACAACCCGAGTGTGCACGCAGTTTGATGGGTAGGAGCTGAACGATGGCTACAACAAACTGGTCCTTGTCTTTAGTATGAACGTGAAGAAGTTGGCCAGGTTGAGAACCTCCAGAGTTTCCTTCCATGATCTTCACCACCACACACAGACAACTGCTGCAAAATCTTAAATTCACCAATGATGATTTTCCTCTCGCCGGATCTTCAGTTGACAAAAATTAAAACTTTCTCGACTTTCAACGATCAATTTACATACATGTACATGTACACGCACATGTACTGTACATGTGTGTGCATGTAAATTTGTTCCTCGATGCTTCGGCTATGCTCGAGGGCATAATCATTCTTGATGAAGGCTGGAGCATCTAGCTGAGAAATCTCAATCAAGCATCGTAATTTAAAATTATTTTTCTATGCGTTCAATTTTCCCGCCTTCACAAGCAACAGATGACACTCCCTTTTTCAAATGATAATTAGGAATTCTTTGAAAGTAAAGTGTGTGTTTTGGCTTGATTTGCACTCTATTTATAGCCATCAAGTCTGGTTACCATAACAACCAGCAACCATAAGAAGAAAAACAATATCAAATTCACCGACTTTTCTCCTGTTTCGGTGATCCAAAATATCACTTGGTAATTAACCTTGAAAAGAGCTTTCTTGAGCAACAGGTGGAGTATATTTTCTCCTCTGTAAAGCTAGCCATGATGTAGAAGAGGCCAGTGCCTGCCATGGGGAGACCTGCAGTCATGGCTAGCTGGTACAGAAGATGTCAGTACCTGCCTTGGGGAGACCTTCAGTCTCATGGCTAGCTATGGTGAAGAAGAGGCCAGAGCCTGCCTTAGGGAGACTTGCAGTCATGGCTAGCCATGGTGAGGAAGAGGCTAGAGCCTGCCTTGGGGGGGCCTGCAGGCATGGTGGGTTTTCTTATAACTACTTACATACATATATATATATAATAATATAATATACATTAGCTAGTGTTATAACTACATACATACATACATGCATGCACACATGTGTAATAATGTCTCTACTTGCAGTATAGATCAATAACACGGTGAGTTGTTTTATTGCAAGAGTTACTTAGCCTAGAGTGTGCACAGGCATCTACAAGCCCTGCCCACTCCCTGATTGCATCTACAAGCCCTGCCCACTCCCTGATTGCATCTACAAGCCCTGCCCACTCCCTGATTGCATCTACAAGCCCTGCCCACTCCCTGATTGCATCTACAAGTCCTGCCCACTCCCTGATTGCATCTACAAGCCCTGCCCACTCCCTGATTGCATCTACAAGCCCTGCCCACTCCCTGATTGCATCTACAAGCCATGCCCACTCCCTGATTGCATCTACAAGCCATGCCCACTCCCTGATTGTCTCTACAAGCCCTGCTCACTCCCTGATTGCATCTACAAGCCCTGCCCACTCCCTGATTGCATCTACAAGCCCTGCCCACTCCCTGATTGCATGGTTGCATCGACAAGCCCTGCCCACTCCCTGATTGCATCTACAAGCCCTACCCACTCCCTGATTGGGTGTGTTGACAAGGAACTGGGGAAGCTAAAACCAGGGTTAGAATCTATGTTACAGTAGGGGGGGCCATTTTGCATAGGATATTTTACGTAGCTCCCCCTCCCCCCTCTCCCTAATTTTCTCCCCCAAGAAAATATGGTCTGACTGGGAAATGCCGGCATTTGACCAGGTCAGGCCCCCTACTATTCACACTCTCTGAAATGTACCATCAGAACTCTCCCAAAACCTTCATTTTCACTGTTGTGGAGGCACTACATTCCTCTGCAGCACTTCCTGTGGAACTGGAGACTGCTTGCGGGATTACCACACCTACCCCTAGTTGAATTCAAGTGCAGATTTGTGCTTGCTTGGTTAAAACTGATCATGTTGGCTCACTCTCAATACAGTTGAGTTGAACGTATTATTCAGCGACGTGCTGGCGGATGCAGTGGTGAAGACACTGATCTTTACGATTGTTGAGTGGTTTCAGGTCGTGCGCACACAGGAGATGTTTTATCAGTTTTCCCAATTCTCGTTCCTCGTTCACGAGTTAGGTCAAGTTAGTTAACTAGCTCTCAGCATGGAGCCCGAGTTAAGATCTGAATTAGTTTTGACATACTCTATCATAGACTACATTAGTCTGTTAACTCAGTCTCAAGGACGAAGGGTTCAGAGTTCAATAGCATGGTGCTCACCTGTGCTCTCTGCGTCTAGTACCTTCCGGATGATGCGGAATCGTTCCTGCCCAAGTCGTACGAACAGTCAACCAACCAGCTAACCTGCATCGGCAGATCGTTTCTGGACTTGGAATCCTTGAAAGTCATGCGTGGTGGTGACCTGACTGGAGTTACCTGCACACCAGGCCAAGCCTCGCCTGCACTATCAGCATCACTTAAAGCAACGTTCCTCATCCAGCATTTCCGGAGCAGTACAAGGAACTGATAGACACCAAATCCTGCTAGTCTCCTAAGTGTGGATGAGCCAGCATTCAAGTTTGCGTTCAGAGGGTTACCTTAAGATGAGCGGGATATCTAGGAGGCTCAAGTAGCTGCCTCATCCCAGCCCTGAAGTAGCCTCCTCACCAGCCCTGAAGTAGCTGTCTCATCCCAGCCCTGAAGTAGCCTCCTCATCCCAGCCTTGAAGTAGCCTCCTCATCCCAACCCTGAAGTAGCTGCCTCATGCCAGCCCTGAAGTAGCCTCCTCATCCCAGCCCTGAAGTAGCCTCCTCATCCCAACCCTGAAGTAGCCTCCTCATCCCAACCCTGAAGTAGCCTCCTCATCCCAGCCCTGAAGTAGCTGCCTCATCCCAACCCTGAAGTGGCCTCCTCATCCCAGCCCTGAAGTAACCAGCCCCTCCTCATCCCAGCCCTGAAGTAGCCTCCTCATCCCATGAAGTAACTGCTTCATCCCAGCCCTGAAGTAGCCTCCTCATCCCAGCCCTGAAGTAGCCTCCTCATCCCAGCCCTGAAGTAGCTGCCTCATCCCAGCCCTGAAGTAGCCTCCTCATCCCTGCCCTGAAGTAGCCTCATCATCCCAGCCCTGAAGTAGTCTCCTCATCCCAGCCCTGAAGTAGCCTCCTCATCCCTGCTGAAGTAGCCTCATCATCCCAGCCCTGAAGTAACCTCCTCATCCCAGCCCTGAAGTAGCCTCCTCATCCCTGCTGAAGTAGCCTCATCATCCCAGCCCTGAAGTAGTCTCCTCATCCCAGCCCTGAAGTAGCCTCCTCATCACAGCCCTGAAGTAGCCTCCTCATCCCACGAAGTAACTGCCTCATCCCAACCCTGAAGTAGCCTCCTCATCCCAGCCCTGAAGTAGCCTCCTCATCCCAGCCCTGAAGCAGCTGCCTCGTCCCAGCCCTGAAGTAACTGCCTCATCCCAGCCCTGTGAAGTAGCTGCCATATCCCGACCCTGATCCATCACCGACCTCCTAGATATCATCCTCCCCAAGTTGACTGGTGTATTCCACAAACAGAAGGGAGATATATTTCTTGCTTTGGAGATTACGATGTGTCTTCAGAAATGTCACTTGCTAACATGGAAATTTATAGCTAAAGGAAGGACCAGCCCACATGTACATGTGCATTGTAGCTACGCGCAATGATGGCTTGGTGAATTATGAGCTTTCAAGGAGCAGCTTGGCCATGGTAACACTGGCATCACTTCAACAACATCACTTCCAATGCAGATGTACCACTGGAGGTCTTCGGCCAGGCAGGTGTGCCACTGGAGGACTTCAGCCAGGCAGGTATGCCACTGGAGGACTTCAGCCAGGCAGGTGTACCACTGGAGGACTTCAGCCACCACTGGGAGGACTTCAGCCAGGCAGGTGTGCCACTGGAGGACTTCAGCCAGGCAGGTGTGCCACTGGAGGACTTCAGCCAGGCAGTGTGCCACTGGAGGACTTCAGCCAGGCAGGTGTACCCCTGGAGGACTTCAGCCAGGCAGGTATGCCACTGGAGGACTTCAGCCAGGCAGTGTGCCACTGGAGGACTTCAGCCAGGCAGGTATGCCACTGGAGGACTTCAGCCAGGCAGGTATGCCACTGGAGGACTTCAGCCAGGCAGGTGTGCCACTGGAGGACTTCAGCCAGGCAGTGTGCCACTGGTGGACTTCAGCCAGGCAGGTATACTGGAGGACTTCAGCCAGGCAGGTGTGCCACTGGAGGACTTCAGCCAGGCAGGTATGGACTTCAGCCAGGCAGGTATGCCACTGGAGGACTTCAGCCAGGCAGGTATGCCACTGGAGGACTTCAGCCAGGCAGGTGTACCACTGGAGGACTTCAGCCAGGCAGGTGTACCACTGGAGGACTTCAGCCAGGCAGGTGTGCCACTGGAGGACCTCAGCCAGGCAGGTGTACCACTGGAGGACCTCAGCCAGGCAGGTGTGCCACTGGTGGACTTCAGCCAGGCAGGTGTGCCACTGGAGGAGCCAGGCAATGGACACACTTCTTAGCAACACAAAGACACCTCCAGTCACAGTGAAACACTTTCCTTATGTTGAAGAATGCTAACAGGAGTTTTCCTCTAAACAGTTTCTACTCTGTTCTCATAGTGATCTTCAGACTTGTCATGCCTAATAGAAGAAAACTGACACTTTTTGGGGGGGTGGGGGGGAAGGGGGAGGGGGTGGACTTCTTGGTGTATGTTCAAGGTGATAAAGTCTCACACATCTTCAAGTTACAAGCTATAAACAGGAAACTAGCCAGAATCTAAGCAAGAATCACTCTCGGTCGAGAAGAACCTGGACTGCACTACTGTCAAAATGAGGCATGCTTCCATGAGCTCGAGGATCCCACGCACAATACACGTGACGTGATTGTGCAATGCGAGGATGTTCCGTTCCCGGATGAGGGGGGTTCCCAGATGAGGGGGGTTCCCGGATGAGGGAAATTCCCGATGGGGAAGTTTGATTGTGTTTTTTTAACCTCTACGCAATCTCATGATCAGATGATTGGAATCCTACAACTGACCTTGCAATTGACTTCTGACCTAGAAATGGTCACACTCTAGAGCTTGTAACTCCAGAACACCACCTGCGGGAGGTTTAGCTCTTGTCATGTGCTTTCCATTGGTGTGTTTGCTTAAACATAACCCTCCATTATTCTCAGTTTCCAGATTAATAGACATCTTACTTTGAAGTAAAAAGTTTGCACTCAATGCAAGTGCCCACTGTTCGTGTGGCCATTAGCCTGCTTGCATTCTGACAGATGACCCGTAAGGCCTTCACTATCATATGCAAATTTGCAAAAGGTGATTTTTTTCGTGCCCTAGCTGTGCCAAAATATGAAGAGAACATATTATGAATGAGCTGCATTTTGGTGTTGGCTCCATTGCGGTAAGCAAACAAAAGCGACCTAGCCCCAGCCCTAGCCCTAGCCCTAGCGCTAGCTATGTACGTCACTATGTCTACAACACTAACAACAAAGAAATTAATCCATGGATGCTTTTTCTCGAGAGTGGGGTGGTTGTGATTCCAGGTGAGCGTCCTGTAAGTTCCTCTGCAGCTTTGCTCCATGTGAGAGCTTCCAGAAATAGAATTAAAGGCCACAGAGAAGCCATTCATGCCAGCATTTGTGATTGTCAATCATCGTTTATTATTTCACTTTGCTTACTTCTCCGTCAAACTAGAACTCAAGTTTTATGAGCGAGTGTGCTAGTACTGCCTAGTCGTTTAAAACTAGTAAGTGTTTTAAAAAAAATTATGGTTACCACTTTATAGCTCCATAGATTCTGTAAACTTCATGGTATGGACTTGATATATAGCTCAAAGGATAGGTCTCTCTGTGTGCTCTCTTTTGATACTAAAATATGTTTAATCGGTATAATTATAGCCATGGAGGGACCTCAAAAACCTGAGTGCCTGATTTCTCTGCATAAATATCTCCAGGTTGCCAAGTGCTAGAGACCTGAAATTAGCACCAGTGGCTAGAGGAAGACTGTATACAACGACTTTTTTCATTAGGCACTAGAACTTAAGTATGTGGTCAAGTCCACATGAAGTGTGCGGAATCTATGGAGCTATATAAAGTGGTAAGCACAATATTTTTTTACCACCTACTACGGTTATGGCTCCCTTATGGCAGACGGCAAATCAGACGGCAAATCAAAAAAAAAGCTCATATCTCAGCTAAAACTCACATTGGCAGCTGCTTAGCTTCGTAAACGGCTTTTGGCCACAAATAGCTCCAGAAAGATTCCCAGAAGGTAGTAAACTAATTAGCAGACCAAAAATTATGCTGTTATTAGTGTGTACAATATAAATGGTAAAGGGTCATCAAACTGTGGTCTGCATGGGTACAATCTTGTTTCTCTTCTTGTTAACAGGTCAGTCCAGTAGTTGTTTGTAATATATAAAATTTAAAAAGCAACACAAACTTCTGTTCTAATGGCAGGCAGAACGAGTCCTTAGCGTGGAGTTGCATGGAAAACTTGGTATTGCCACGCATGGCATGAATGTATCTAGAGTTGCATGGGAAACTTGGTATTGCCACGCATGGCGTGAATGTATCTAGAGTTGCATGGGAAACTTGGTATTGCCACGCATGGCGTGAATGTATCTAGAGTTGCATGGGAAACTTGGTATTGCCACGCATGGCGTGAATGTGTCTAGAGTTGCATGGGAAACTTGGTATTGCCATGCATGGCGTGAATGTATCTAGAGTGTGCATGGGAAACTTGGTATTGCCATGCATGGCGTGAATGTACTAGAGTGTGCATGGGAAACTTGGTATTGCCACGCATGGCGTGAATGTATCTAGAGTTGCATGGGAAACTTGGTATTGCCATGCATGGCGTGAATGTATCTAGAGTGCGGTATTGCCATGCATGGCGTGAATGTATCTAGAGTGTGCATGGGAAACTTGGTATTGCCATGCATGGCGTGAATGTATCTAGAGTTGCATGGGAAACTTGGTATTGCCATGCATGGCGTGAATGTATCTAGAGTGTGCATGGGAAACTTGGTATTGCCATGCATGGCGTGAATGTATCTAGAGTGTGCATGGGAAACTTGGTATTGCCATGCATGGCGTGAATGTATCTAGAGTGTGCATGGGAAACTTGGTATTGCCATGCATGGCGTGAATGTATCTAGAGTGTGCATGGGAAACTTGGTATTGCCATGCATGGCGTGAATGTATCTAGAGTGTGCATGGGAAACTTGGTATTGCCATGCATGGCGTGAATGTATCTAGAGTGTGCATGGGAAACTTGGTATTGCCATGCATGGCGTGAATGTATCTAGAGTGTGCATGGGAAACTTGGTATTGCCATGCATGGCGTGAATGTATCTAGAGTGTGCATGGGAAACTTGGTATTGCCATGCATGGCGTGAATGTATCTAGAGTGTGCATGGGAAACTTGGTATTGCCATGCATGACGTGAATGTATCTATACAACATACATGTAAGTTCACCCATTAAAAAAAATATGAAAGTTTGCCCACCTTAGATAAGTATAGGATAGCCTATACAAAAGAGTCTGTTATGCGCCTATGTAACCTCCGAGTTTGCGGTTACCCTGAGGCGAAGCCGAGGAATGTAACAGCAAATGAGTAGGTTACACTGGCGCATAACCGACTCTTTTGTATAGGCTATCTTACTTATACTAATTGCGCACGCGCTAAACTACATGCGGTTAAAAGTGTACCTATGTAACCTATAGTTATTAACCAATCAGATTAGCCACAGATCATGTGATGTAGTATAAAGCAGGCTTATGTGAACTGGGAATGGTTGTCATGGTGAAGATAAAGATAGAGAAAATGGAGCGGATTCTATGAGAGCGGGCTGGTTCGTTAATAGCTAA
This sequence comes from Cladorhizidae sp. MBARI D1340-BT2, assembly GCA_028752905.1. Lineage (NCBI taxonomy): Eukaryota > Metazoa > Porifera > Demospongiae > Poecilosclerida > Cladorhizidae > Cladorhizidae sp. MBARI D1340-BT2. Next base: position 7,356,821 of record JAQNBH010000002.1, read on the forward strand.
CAGGAAAGCATCTCCAGTAGGGGGGGGAGTTCTGACATCGCTGCCCGATTCATTAACACGCTCCAGCAGTAGATGTGTGGGATAATGCTTGAAATTTAAAAAATAACAGGTTTCTTAAACTGGAAATGATCACCTCAGTGAATCTGGAGAATATCTGAGCATGCACTTGCCTCAACATTGCACAAATCCAGATTCTGTAAGGAACATGTGCCACTTCTTAGCTACATCTCAGCACAAGCCAAACATTGCAGTATGTTGACATGAATGACGTGCAGATGACTGGGGGCCTCCTCCATGCTAGGGCTAGGGCAATGGCTGAATGAGAGCATTGCAATAATTCCTCTTTCTCCATCACACGTGACGTTATATATAGTTACAGTCTGATGTGCTATATATAGTTACAGTCTGATGTGTTATATATAGTTACAGTCTGATGTGTTATATATAGTTACAGTCTGATGTTTTATATATAGTTACAGTCTGATGTGTTATATATAGTTACAGTCTGATGTTATATATAGTTACAGTCTGATGTGTTATATATAGTTACAGTCTGATGTTATCTATAGTTACAGTCTGATGTGTTATATATAGTTACAGTCTGATGTGTTATATATAGTTACAGTCTGATGTTATATATAGTTACAGTCTGATGTGTTATATATAGTTACAGTCTGATGTGATATATAGAGTTACAGTCTGCAGTGTTATATATAGTTACAGTCTGATGTATTAAATATAGTTACAGTCTGATGTGTTATATGCAGTCTGATGTGTTATATATAGTTACAGTCTGATGTGTTATATATAGTTGCAGTCTGATGTGTTATATAGTTACAGTCTGTGTTATATAGTTATAGTCTGATGTGTTATATATAGTTAAAGTCTGATGTTATATATAGTTACAGTCTGATGTATTATATATAGTTACAGTCTGATGTGTTATATATAGTTAGTCTGATATGTTATATATAGTTACAGTCTGTGTTATATATAGTTACAGTCTGATGTGGTTTATTATAGTTACAGTCTGATGTACTATATATAGTTACAGTCTGATGTGTTATATATAGTTGCAGTCTGATGTGTTATATATAGTTACAGTCTGATGTGTTATATATAGTAACAGTCTGATGTTATATATAGTTACAGTCTGATGTGTTATATATATAGTTACAGTCTGATATGTTATATATAGTTTGTGTTATATATAGTTGCAGTCTGATGTGTTATATATAGTTACAGTCTGATGTGTTATATATAGTTACAGTCTGATGTGTTATATATAGTTACAGTCTGATGTGTTATATATAGTTACAGTCTGATGTGTTATATATAGTTACAGTCTGATGTGTTATATATAGTTACAGTCATGAGTTTTACAGTCGAGTTTTCGGTATATCTACTTTCAGTGTGACTAGTTGAAGTGAATAACTATGTCATTAGAGAGCACATGGCAAGAGCTGAAAGCAAAAATGGCCTCCTAGTGGCTGGCATGGTAGAGTTGTGAGCTCCAGGGGCCGACCATCCTCTTGGTTCACAGCAGGTCCCCTTGTGGAATGCAATGACATGCAGTTGGTATGTGGTGGAGGGTGCAGGTGGTTTGTGTGAACCAACTATTATGATGGAAAGTTCAGGAGATGTGGCTGGAGTCCTATGCCAGTGCCTTTTATATCAGTGAGACTTCTACTCCAGAGAATACGGGAAGTTCATGACAAGAAGACAGTGTTCAACTTGACAGCACCAGCTACACATGTAATGCTATGTAGCACTGCATGAGTTATGAGCAAGTATCACATACCTACATATAATATTGGGACATATAATATTGGGACTTGAATATAAATACAATATGCATATTACACATGTATATATATCATAGGCGTAGCAAGGGGTGAGGCGGAGAGGCGCTCGCCTCACCAATATTTTCCACTAACCACACCCCTATAATCAACCCAAAATATAATGTCATTTTGAAATTGTGTCCCACAATTTTGGATAGTAAACCTGATTCTGAGGTTAGAGCACGTGTAAATGGTGTTGCAAGCCAAATGCAAACATTTAATTATTTTTATGGAGCTTTCTTACTTCGAAGCATTCTTAGGCATTCTGATAATTTGAGCAAGACTATTCAGCACACAAGAATGAGTAGCACAAAATCTGGCCAAGATGACTGTAACTACATTGAAGGTTAGTTTATGATAGCTCATATTATGTACTTAGACCCTTATGACAATCCTTTTTTTTCTATAGTCAATGAGATCTGATGAAAATTACAAGTTATTTTGGAAGTGTGTAACAAGGGAAGCAGATAATTGTGGCGTTGAGGAGCCTGTGTTACCTAGGAGACGAAAAACTCCACAGCGTTTTGACCCCCAAAACAACAGTAGAACTGCATCTGCTACACCTGAAGAATACTACCGAGCCATATACTTTGAAGCCCTTGATACAGTAATCAATTGTATCACTGACAGATTTGAGCAAGAAGAATATCAGATATATAAGACCCTAGAGCAGTTACTATTAAAAGGTGGAGGCAGAGAGTGTTTTGATGGAGATCAAGGTAGTGTTGCTTCAGGTAGTGGAAGTGGTAATGCACTGTGTACGATCAATTATTTCAGTTGTATGAAGACGATTTAGTGAAAGATGAACTTTTGACACAGCTCCAGACATTTCATCTAAATAACAAGGTCGAGCCTTCGAATGTGTATTCACTTGTCAACGTGCTGAAAGCTATGTCAGGTGCAGAGAGAAGCTTATACTCGGCAAATTGTTCGAGCTGTCCGTTTACTGTTGGTTGCACCAGCAACCAATGCAGCTAGTGAACGTTCATTTACAGCCATGCGACGTATAAAGACATACTTACGCTCCACTATGAAGCAAGAACGATTAAATGCTGTCATGGTTATGAATGCCCATAAAGATTTAACTGACACTTTAGATTTAACCTCTGTAGCTAATGAGTTTTGTGGCAGGAATGAACGTAGGAAGTCCAAATTTCCAAAATTTTAAGCCTTATTGTAAATTGTATGCACTATTTCAAATTTAATACAGTGTATTTGTATGTGGGTGGGTGTGGTTAATAATGGGTGTGGTTAGCATGTTTTGAGTGTGGTTTAGATGTTGTTTCGCCTCACCAACCCCAAATTCATTGCTACGCCCCTGTATATAACATACATGTATATACAATGTTGTATATACAATGTTGTATATACATGTACATGTGTATACACATGCATGTATATAACATACATGTATATACAATGTTATATATACATGTACATGTGTATACATCATGCATATATAACATAGATGTGTATGTATACATGTACACGTTTAGGCATACATGTATATATAACATGCATGTACATACAATGTTATATGTACATGTACTAGACATACCTAACCTCCAGTTGGGATATTCCGGAGCTGCCCCCTAAATCGACTGATCTACAGCATGTCTGCTTACATAGTTTGGCTATTGTGGTTGCTTTAAAGCTCTGGGGGTGTGGCATGGCCTAAATATCTAAACTGGGTCCTGGGATCAAGAGGTTTCCAATTACAGCTAGGGGGGGGGCATATGTTAGTAGGCCCAAAGTACATGTATTCAGTTTGGATACTGTTCACAAGTTGATGTTTTTATCCAGCAGCATTTGCTTAATATTTGATAATTGGATGTAGCGCTGACTCCAGGGGGCATTTTAGGATGACCGACATCCCCACCCACCTTTAAATTGACCTTGATCTACAACATTGCACTGTGAACCCTGTACCTGTGAACCCTGTATCTGCCATAGTTTGGCCATTATGGGTGTTTTAAAGTTCGGGGGGGGGGAGTGGTTTCCAATTATGTATGTGGGTGTAGTCAAAGGAGGCCAAGTCTCTAGACACATGCACATATGCATACAGACATACACATGCATGCACACACAACACACACACACACACACTTATATAATCACATGTAGTGCTAGATGATCCTGTTATGGGCAACAGTACTCCCATATATATATAATACTTGTATATCTACAACACATGTAGTCTAGATGATCCTGTCATGAGTAACAGTACTGCTATATACCATATATATAATACTTGTATCTCACTTCCTCTCTCTTCCACAGAGCAGACCATATAAAGCAGTTGGTCAAGGAAGGTGGAGAGCGTCGTTTTGGAACTGGTCCTCTCAGCTCTAACAATGTACGTACTCTGACCTCTTGTGCTAGCACTACACATTTATTAAGGCAAAGTTCAAGGTCCAAGATTCATCTTGTTGTTTGTGTTCCGTGTAACCTAAAACCAGACCCCCATAAGATGTGTGTATGCAAAAGTTTGTGTGTGTGTATGTGTCGGGGGAGTGTCGGCTATTTCTTTGGTTAGTGTACTCACGGCAACATCGTGAGGGAGGACTGCTCTGGTCAAACACCACTCGAGACATAACAAATTTGCAATCCCCATAACTTTACCTCTTTTCTCTGTGCGGATAATTTTAATGTGAAGTTGTTGCTTATCTTTGTGTGCTTTCAAATGGTCCGTCGAATGTATAGGCCCATTTTCTTAGAAGATATACACATCAATGCCACTCTGTTTCTATTTCCTTTTGGCACTTTTTAGGGGAATTTGATTGGACGCTGACTTTAACTGTAACTTGTTGTAATAATTATATTTTTAGCTACGACTTATTTTTATTTAAAGAATAAACTTCTCAAACTCTTAATAATGAATATCATTAGAATATCATTAGAATGGAATTACAATAAGCTGCATTTTGGTACAAGAATCATCTCTGTTGAGGTGAGCAAACAAGCTATGCAGCGTTACATCGTTATATGTCTACAATGAAACCTACAGCCAAGAAATCCATCCCAGGAACACCTCCTTGATCAAGAGCAAAGGAATTCATGTAAGCATGTGCTTGTGCCAAAGAAGAACTTCCAGAAACAGTAGCAAAAGCGAGGAAGACATTGTTCATGAAGGTAGTTGTGATCGTCAGCCATTAAAAAAAAAATGATAATAATTTTACTCGCTCGCTCCGTCCAACCAGAAGTAAAGTTTTAGTCTATTGGGCATGTGCATACAGAGACTGGGAGCAAAATACAAATCCTTTGATTTTATTTTTATTTTTGGGGGGTGGTGTCCGAGTTTGTGCCATGTGGCGCTTATGGCCACACTGACAATCTCAGCAAAGCCTTGCAAATCATATTCTGCAATAGAAGGAGAACTCACTGCTGGTACTGTACGTTTAGTGTCTACTCTTCCAATACCTGGCAATGAGGATTCTTTGATTTGTTTCAGTCGAAAGGGATGAGTTCAGAGTCCCTTGATCTGGAACCTCAACTACCATTGGTCGAAAGGGATGAGTCAGAGTCCCTTGATCTGGAACCTCTGTACCTTTGGTCGAAGGGGATGAGTTCAGAGTCCCTTGATCTGGAACCTCAGCTACCATGCTCTACCGTAAATTCCTTCAAGTGTGTGTTGATGGCCTATCAGAGATTGAATTTCGTGATGATACAAAAGCATGCTTGAAGTAGCATATGCTCTGAGTGCGTTGGTCTGGCTCCATCAAAGGCAAGTCCGGGTACAAAGTATAGTAAATTGGAATGGTTCCTCTTGAAGCCATCTGAAGGCAACGTCCACAGAAAAATTCGACTTTGCTTGTGCATTTTAAAACGATGACTACCCAAATACTCCTCACCTCAACTACTTACATACATCTGGAGTCGAATTTCAGAAGATACGAGTTTATCAGAGGACAAAGGCATTCATTTTGTGTGTGAATATTATTTTCATTTCCCAAAATGTGTCTCTGATACTTAAGCTTTGCTGTAGTTTATTCTAATCGTGCCTGCCACAGGTCTACGTGGGAGAAGTCTTTTGGTGGACTTTGAAACTGTGTGATGCCATACACCACAGATAACCATTTCTTGAAACCTTTTGCTAACAACTTGTTTGGTGTTTCTAAGCGTGGACTCAAAAACTTCGGTACAATGCATTTGTATTCCTATATTGGTTTGACCCACTTTTTAAAATGGCTGACGGCTAAACCTAAAAAATTGAAGCTCACATGTCAGCTAAAACTCACATTGACAACTTCTTGCTTGCCTAAATGATGGCATAGGCCAGTGTCTGCTCCAAAGTGACTCCCAGCCTGTGTATGTGTGTTTGGCATGTAATATTCTCTGGTAAAAACTTTTTGGGTTTTTTTTTGGTAATGATTGAGTATATGATTTCAAATGCCAGAGGATTATTTAATTAATTGTGGTCTACATGCGGTTGGTCTGCATGCGGTACCGAATTTTTCCCCATTCTTTTTGGACATGTCAATCTAATAGTTTTGTTAATTAATTTTAATGACAACATTTATGCTCTTGTTTTTATTGGTTTTGGGATTTGTTTGTTTGTTTGTTAGCTTAGCATGCCCTCACTCCATTAAGAGTGCAAAGGTGGGGATGACATTAAACTCCTTCTCATTTTAGGTCAGCATTGCTGCACAAAGAAGTAAAACGGAGAGAATCGATGAAGTGGACGAGGATGACATATCACATATCACTGCAACAGACGCACACACGCAACAAACTTCAGAGGCGGCTGCAGCAACAAACTCTTGCTCTGGTGGCAACCAAGTAGCCGAGAGAAAGGGGGAGGGGAGAAAGGGGGAGGGGAGGGGACATGGCAGAAGTCCCAGCCGTAAAACTGGGAACGGCTTCTCCAATGCACCAATTAGCAGCGGGGAGGATCGATCCTCGGATGTGATAGCAGAAGCAGGGGCAGTGAGGCAGGAAGCAAAGATTGGGTGCAGTATGGACGAGTTGTGCTACGTACCGGAAAATGATTGTGACGAAAGGGTCACAATATTGTGATAGTGTGAAGTAAATCATATTCATAACTACATTCATCCCACAACTACTATGGGAATCAACTTGACACTTATGTTGGGGCTAGTCCGAGTATATTATGTAATATTATGTCATCACATCTTATTATTATTATTATTAATGTTGTCGTTGTTGTTGTTGTTATTATTACTACTACTATTACTGTAAATTTAAAGCACTTTATTTTGGCTTCAGTCGTGCTTTTTTTTTTCATTCCCCCCTTCTCCTTCCCCCTTCATTATAATATATTATACAGGTCAGGACTTTAGTTAGGATTTTATTGGTTGTGTGTTTCAAGATGTACATTTAGTATCCAGCAGCTGCTATGTATATAGCTATATTATATACCGCTAAAAACTTGCCAGTGGATGCCCTCATCTCAAGGTATAAAGTTAGTGTATAGTCTACATAATAAGGTTGTGATGCTACTATGGAGCTCTCTGTTAGCATCCTCTACATAACCCTGGGTGGAATAATATATGTACCAATTTCCCTCTGTTTTGAATAACAGCTACATGTGTATAGAGCCAATACAAAAAGTAATCATGCATGATTTTAGTTGGGCAGTGATGAGTCAAAGAAGATGTTAGTACTTTAAAGGTTCTCTTCTCTTTAAATAATCTTTTTTTTGTGTTTTTAGAGCCAACATTTCGACCAAAATACTTCAGTCTTCTTCGCGACTAATTGAAAGTATTTCAGTTGAATCATTGGCTCTAAATTAAAAAAACAAAAAATGACAATCCTTAAAATGATGTCAGTTGAAAGCAATCCCAGAAGATAAAAACAGCTGCTGCATTGTTTTGCTCGTGGAAGAAGAAAAAAATTCTTCTTTTTTTTCTTCGTTTTTTCGTTATAATTATACATAATATTATCTGCTAATGCTTAACCTCTACCTTTAAGCATATATATATATATATATATATCGATTTACAAGCAGACTTGAGTTCCATTCATTATTCTTCGATCTGGTGCTGACAGCTATATCTATTCTCTACATTTGACCTTTTTTCTTGGATCCTTTATAAATAGCAAATCCTTCATAGTGGATCATTTCTGTAGTTTTAACAACCTTCGGAAATTAAAAAATTAACAAGTTTTTTTATTTCATTGGCTTGGCTTGAAGGTCTAGTTGACTTGGGTTGTTCAAGCGTAGAATAAACATATGCCGGGTTGGGAAATATCAAATCCTTCATTCATGATAATTTATGTACATATATATATATTATATAATTATACCATTATGTGAAGGAAAAAATGGGGGGGGGGATTAAAAGCTGTTTCATAATAATGATGAAGGCCAGTGCATTGTATTGTCACTGCATCATGTTAGGAATGTAATGCACCACAAATACTGCCAGATCATGTGCATAGGCTATATGCAGCAGAGAAGAACTAGCTTCATAGAGCAACTAGATGTCATAGTATCCTTATACAGCTTTCCTATTGGAACCGACTGATTTTGAGCACGGAAGTCCATCGAGTTACTGCTTTATGTAAGGATCTAAAATGTGCAGCATTACGGCTATGGTGTGGTTAAGGCAGGGCCGGATCCAGGAGGGGGGTTGTGGGGGTTGCAACCCCCCCCCCCTTTTGAGTTGTTGATCATACATGTAACATGTATGATCAACACTTCATATACCTTACCACAGTAGCAGCTGTCTGCCTGTAGTTACATAGCCATATCTAAGGCACATGTGCACCATGTCTGGAAAAAGAAAATCAACTGTAAGCTCCAAAAGATGTATGAATCTCACTGCTATGTTTAAAAGGTAAATAGCTAAGCGTGTTCTTAGGATATACATATTATCATCATTGTGATTATGATTCAAGGTCACTGGAACCTGATGAAGAACAGCCTGGTCCTTCCAAAAGACCATGCTCATAATTATGATTCAGCAACAGCAGCATGTCATTCTCAAGGTACAGCTCTTCTACTGTTGTGACTGATATTTGTGGAACAACTGTGTCTGCTGCAACATGCTCTATTGCTGAGCTTTCAATAGCTAGTAGCTGTACACCTCATGCTAAGATTATTGACCTAGGGTCAGTCATAAATGCTTCACATGCTTCATTAGATCATTTGAGGAAGAAATCCAAGAATATTACAGATATTCAAAGAAATCAATATCTTTCTTGTCATTACAAGCCAGCTTTGACTGATTCTCATGAAGTAACTAAGCAAGGTAAAACTTGGAATGTGCATTTTCAGCATCAATGGCTAGACAAGTTTCCATGGCCAAAGAGCTAAATGGTGGTATTTGCAGATATTGTGTGCTTATTCCTGAGCAACCAGATAGGGGTGGCAGGACAGGAGCAAAAACAGGTGTTTTAGTACTGGCACCATACCAAAGGCCCTACTTGAAGGCACTTGGAAAGGATGGCATTCTTGTTCGGCATGAGAAGAGTGCAATGCATAAGCATGCATCAGAAAAGGGTGATCTTTTTTAGCACAATTTCAGAAATCCTGATGCACGAGTTGATACTAAACTGATGAACCAAAAAGCTAAACAAGCAGAACAAAATAGAGAAGTCCTTCGCCAAATTGTGCTTTGTATGGAATACTTGTCAAAGTAAGGCTTGCCTTTCAGGGGTAATAAACTGGATTTTGCTGATGACACTATCAACAGAGGTGTAACTTCATAGCTCTACTACAGCTCTTGGTACAGAAAAATAGTTGTCTTCAGAAACATATTTTGTTTGCCAAAGGAAATGCTACTTAGACCAGCAAAACGATACAAAACCATATCTATGCCTGTAAAATTAAGGAAAGTTTAACCAAACAGCTTCGGGATAATAGCTTACCTTTTATGATGAGGTAACTGATCCCCATGCCAATCAAGAAATTATCTCGGTGTGCTTAAGATTTGTAGATTTAAAGTCATTAAAAAATCCTTATCAGGGAATGCTTGATCAATTTTATTAGTTTGGAGAGAGCAAATGCTTCAGCAATTTCTTCAAAGATCTTGGAATCCCTTTCTCATCCATCGGTGACTTTAAATCCAGCAAATATTCGTGGTCAGGCATATGATGGTGCTGCTGTGATGTCATCTGAAATTGCAGGAGTGCAAGCCAAAATTAAAGAGATTTCTCCCTTGGCTTTGTATACCCACTGTTTTTCAAATAAGCTTAACCTTTCAATTGCTGCATCATGCAAGGTTCAGGAGGTAAGGAATCTCATCAGCCTTATTATTTTTATTTATTTTTAACCAACAGTCAAAGAATGTTTGAATTGACCTTGAAAAAATACTTTCCGGATTGATCCCATTCTAAACTTCCAGGACTCTGCAAAACACGCTGGGTAGAAAGGCATACTTGTTTAGAAGTCTTTTTCGAACTGTATGAGACATTAGTCACTTTCCTAGATGCCATCGTTTCACCAGCTGAGTATCCAGACTTAGTTTCTGAATCTGGGAGCTGGAATTGGGACAGAGATACCAAAGTGAAAGCACAAGGGCTGAAAGCTTCACTTTCTTTATTTCAAAATATTGCTGTATTCATCATAACAAAGAACATCCTTGATGAAGTATGAAGTAAAAATTATGGCATCAAAACTTCAGAAACAGGACCAAGATGTCTTTGATGCTCATAAAATGGTCAGTACAGTAATTGACAACATTGAAACCACACGAAACCATATCGACACCATTTTCCGTTTCTGGTATGAAGAAATTCTACAGATGGCAGATAATGTCGGTGTTGCTGAATCTGTTCCCAGGAGGACGAGTGCAAAGGAATAGAAGCAATACTCCAAGCATTACTCCAATTGTCCACTAGAAAGCAGCCTTTACTTGACTCTCTGCACTCAAATGAAAGAGAGATTTTCTGAGGACAACTCCCATGCTAAAATATTGCTCTCTTTGGCACATCAATGGACTTGGTCAAAAATGCTCTGGACGACTTGCTGTATTGGGAAAGGGATCTTCCATTTCCTAGGTCACTAGCAAGTGAACTCAGGAGGTGGCAGGCTATGTGGCTGAATGCAGACCACAGTGATGACACTTCATTACCTGACAGTCTCCTATCAGCTCTTGCTATGGATGCATTCCCAAACATCCATCACCTTTTAGTAATAGCTTGCACATTGCTGATCACAAGTGCTGAAGCAGAATGCTCTTTTTCTTTATTGAGAAGGATCAAGACGTATATGCGATCTACAATGACAGAAGAACGTTTTTCTGATTATTGCTATGTACTACAAGGAACGAATACCTGTGGATGATATTTGCCATGCGTTTGTGCAGGCACATACTTAACTTAGCTACAATCTAGCGAGCTATGATCACAATAAATAAATCAGCTCCGTTACATCGTTATATGTCTACATAAGACTCACAAGTGGTCTGAAGTACTTAAGAAGACCATTCCGGATATTGGTGAAGGGTTTTCAGCAAGTATTGAACCCATTTCAGCACCCCTTACAATTCTTATTTCATCCACCAGATTCCTCACTCACCAAGGAATCACCCCACATCTTTCCCTGCTCCACTATCACACGTTATACATCTCTCATTATTCCTCGTCTCTTCTTAACCTCTAACAACCCACTGATGCAGGCCTCCATCTAGATTGTAACTCACAGATTCCTGACCTGACCTCATTCTCTAGTGTTTCCCCATCCGATTCCTGTCCTCTATGCAACTATACAACTATGTACTTTAGCCATTCTGCTCTTCCAACAACTTGAATCTCTTCCTGAACAAAGCTTCCCTCCCCTCCCACAGCTTCCTCCACCCCATGTCTCCTCATATTGCTACTCATTACCAATCTCCTACTCTCTTATCTGCGACTCCAACTTCTTGCATGTTTTATTTGTGTCCTCCTGTCCAACACAGTTTTGGAGTATACTCCATCCTAGGTCTCACTAGAAGCTCCCATGCCATCCTTCCCACTTGCCTATTCACTAAACATTACCCCTTAGCTTCCTATCAACCACATACTTGAATTGTACCTTTTCAAACTTCATCTTACACATACACTTGTGCCACATCCAACATTGCTTGCAGCTCCACCCCCAATTCGAGTGTTGCCAAAAGAACACCATTTACACACATAACCGGGTATAGCCATGGGGGGGGGGGGGGGGGGTAGAGGTTCTGGGGATGCTTAGTGAACTCCTCCAAACACCTCCCTCAAAGTAATTGCAATTAACCATTAATTGTATAGTGAAAACTTTGGACTCCTGCATACCATGTTATCTCTGTACAAGTATTTCAAAATACAGGCAGAATCATCACAAGCTGAAGGGGAGATATCTAAATTGAAAGTGATGGTGATAAAGTGTTTGTGACAGTGATCAGCTTCATAGTCCTGGACCTAAACACTTCTAGAGTGGAAACTGGTATATACATTGCAATGCCAAGTCATTTTGATGATTTTAGCTAATGTTGATATTCCTGATATTGAGTTGTTGACCAACCATTTTAGACCTGGCATAAATTACACGATTTCAAAGATTGCTAATGGTCGCTCATTTCAACCACAGTGGTTAAGCTGTACCCTTGGCTAGTGAACCAGCAGGTCAATGGTGGGTTTTGTCTCCATTGTGCTTTGTTGGCTGCTTGGTGTAGGTATCATAGCTCAGAGCTTGGCCTTTTAGTTCAGCACCCTTTGACATGATTTGGCAAAGCATTAGAATTGCTGTATAAGCATTCACTAAAGGAGCATCACAAGTTACAGTCATTAGTGTCTTTAGTGGTCATCAACATAAACTTCATGTCCACTTGATAAGGTTAGGGCTGATAGGGTTGCTACCAACAGAGAGATGTTAAAATCAGTTGTAAACACAATTGTTTTGTGTGGGTGACAAAACATTCTCTTGAGAAGGATTCTGGCACGATGTGGAGAAGCATACATCAACAAATCATGGCAATTTCTGGGCTTTACTAAAATTCAGAGTTAAAGCTGGCAATAAAGTCCTAGAACATCTTGCCACTGCTGCAAGAAATGCCACCTATACATCTTTCAGAAACAAATTATGGGCATTCTTGGAAAGCACACTCGGGATCAGAGAATGTGGAAAAAAAGCCTTGTGGTTTACTATAATAGCAGATGAGGTCACTGACTTGGCTAATGGCGAGCAGCCGAGTCTTGTCATTAGGCATGTTCATTCTGATGAAAGCCTTGTGAGGTAAGACTTCCTCATATTCCTTGAATGTGACATAACCAGTGCCTGCTAAGCTGAGAAGATTTAAGGGCTCTTGAGTGATTGCAATTTAGATCTCACGAAGCTGCAAGGTCAAGCCTACGAGGAAACATTTGGTAGGACAAGGACAACTGGAGCCATTGCCACATCTCAATTCCCTCTGACACTATATCTCCATTGTGCATCATGGTGCGTAAACTTAGCAGCTGTTATCAAGTATTCGTAACATGATGGCTGGTCTAGGTGGAGTTTTTTTGTATTTCGCTGCTCATCCAAAATACCAGCACATTCTGGAGTACGCAACCATGCTTTGCAGTTGAAAATTTAAAATACCTATGCCGAACTCGATGGGTTCATTGACTAAATGCTCTCAATCTCTTGCAATCACTTTATCCATGCATGGAAAACATATACACAGGTGGTAGCTACTACCAAGTGATCTGCAGATTCGATAACTGATGCCAGAACACTTTTGCTAGCAATTTGGCACAAGAGATTACACATTAGTTATCGCCAATGCTGGTCTTAAAGAGCACACAAGAAGCATTCTGATGATATATAAATTATGGAGTTTGGGTGAGAAATTAGGGAGAAATTTGTGGAAATATGGTCAAATTCTTCTAATCTAAAAAAGTGCCAAATAATATTAATAGTCAAAAGCTGTCGTAACTGCATCATAGAATCTTCAAATGTTCTGAAACTTGGAATATGACTTCAATATGAGCAAATACACCATTTAAAAAAAATGTGTTGAAAAATTAGCATTTTGACATTATTCCCCCCATAAGTTTAACCTCCAGTCTTCAGGCTGAAGCAAAAGATACAGTAGGTGAGACACTTTGGCATGACTGCAACTTTGAAGGATGTTAGGAGAAATATAGATACACATCACTCTCAATGGTGTTTACACGGTTGCCAGGACTTTGTGGCCACCATCGTCAGAGACAATGTTCCTGCCCATCCCCCAAGTGAATATTACTGTGGTTCTCTGTCCCTCTTGTTCCACTTGATTTCAGAACTAGATCACCGTTTTAACATTCATCATCAAAGAGCTTACAGGGTATGTACTTAGTACCATCCACATTGGTTACCATCAGTGGGAGTGCAGCATTAAACTTCAACAAATGTCTATCAAGATGATCATCCAAACCCCCCCCCCCCCCCCCCCCCCCACCAGCCAATTTTCAGAGGTTGGCAGGAATGGAAGACTTCTTATGGCCCATCTTCCACCTTCAGCTGCTCTGTCATGTAAGTTCAATGTTTCCAAACATCAGGATGTTTTATGCACCTTGCCTGTGACTAGCTATTCTTCTGCATGTTACTGAAATGAAAATCAATAAAAACTTCTCATGGCTCTGTGGGTTGACATTACTCCTCAAAACATTCCTCTTGACGCCATCCCAGGCGACTTCAACTTCAAACGATTAGCACTGCGGCTATACTTGGAGTAGGAGAATACCTAGAGCAACGTGATCTAGGCTTGGGATGGCAACAATGCTGGGAATTTAAAACTTGTCGTATTGGGATCATGGCCGCGGCGGACAAAGGGAGGTAAAGGGTCGTACCTCCGACCTTTACCTACCCTTTACCTAACAACGGGGAATTTTGTGGGGAATTTTTGTATTCCCTATGCGTCATTACAGGACACTGCTCCGTATACTGGCGAAAAATGTTTATCATTGTGGGTTGGGCAGGGGAGACAAATTTTGTTTGTGAATGTGAACCTGTTGAACGCGAACTTTCCGGGAGAGTCTCTAGTTACTAGTCCAGTGAAGACTCCTAGGTGAAAATCTGCACTGTAGGTGAGTCAAGTTTGGGACGAGTTGTTAGCCAACTGTAAGCAAATGGCCATTAGATAGAGAAACATTGGCCATTGGATAGAAAAACACTGGCCTTTGAGTAACAGTAACCTGGATGTGAGACTGACCTAATGCTATCAGAGTCCCAGTCTGTTTTTGGCCTTCCCTTCCAGCACTGAGGATATTAGTGTCTAAAAAGACGGTGTTCCATTTTTTAATTTTTTAATTTTTTTATTGAAAAAGACACTTGTATCAATGGAATGTAAATGACATCACTGCAGTTCATCAACCCCAATGCTGTGCATGGTTTCATACAGGGGGGTGGGGTGGGGGGGATATCCCCCCTAACCCAAGTTCCCCTCCCCCCCCCTTCGCCCAGCTTAGATCAAATCTAAAATTAAATGCCATGGAGAGAAAAACAAAACACTGCTTGTTCAAATATGTGTATTATAACAGTATATACTCAGTGCATCTAATTAAAGATCAATTCTTCTATTAGTTTCTTTAAAAACATACAAGAATTTCTTCATTTTCACATTCATCAGTTCTGGTCCCTCTATGGCAATCTTCATTAACCTAGACAGGTTACAATCAGATAGGCGATTTCTAAGCCTGATCTTGATCATTTTCATGTCACTGTAAGATCGCTCCCCACTGTTGCAGTCCCGATTGGCAAGACCAAAATGATATCAAGGAGGGCAAAGGTTGGTGGAAATATGTCTTCAGTAGCTTCCATTGACTGAATTACATCTTGCATGCTAGGAGGTTTTGCTAGCTTCTTCGAATGCATTATCACCTTCTTTTCTTTGCAAAGTGCCCTCGTGAAAAATTTCCATTCAGACACAAGTTCTTCTGGATCTAGTAGCGGAGGTGATGTGTAAGTTACACCATTGTACTTCACTGAGGCTTCATTACCATAGAACCCAGCCAAATTCTGAATCACTTCATGGCCATAGGAAGATAAGGACTCTTCTGTGGGTAGCAAGGCAGGATTGAAGATGGATGCGGCAACTAGTAGTTGAACTGCTTTATCAGAAAATCGCCCCTTGATGTTGTCAATGAAAACATCAATGTATGGGATGGCAATGTGATCAAGATACTCCTTTGTATTGGTGATGGACATGAATCTTGAACGGGCTGATCCAGAAATATGTCATCCAACATTTATACCATACTCGGTCTCTAACTTTGTACAAGTTAATTTAGTGTGGAAGAATACCATTCTGCTTTTTCATTCTTCAGTGACTTCAATTCATCAAATGTACACGTCAATAAAAACTGTAATTGACTGAAATCAGCCACTTTCCTTTGCATGGAAGCATTCATTCTTGCCAAGATGTCAAGAACCTCTGAAAGAAAGCCAATACTGGCTATTGCAGTGAAGGTAGCAAGAAGTGTACTCGAGCCGAATGCTTCTGCATTCCCTGTGGTCTCGTAAAGTTGTTGCAGGGTGGTTATAAGAGCAGGAAGGTCCTTTTGAATTGCTCTCGTACACATCTCATTCGAAAGCCAACGCGTATCACTAGGCTTCACGATCTTTAATTCAAGCCATCTGAGAGCAGCCTATACTTCTTTTAAGGCTCGAGTTTTTTGGGGAGAGTAGAAGAAGAGTTTCCATACATTTCCCATCAAGCCAAAAATCTTTTTATCTCAGGAACACTCTCAGCTGCTGGTATACTTGCTAGCTATAGCTTGTGGCAAGAGTAATGGATGTACATGGCATGTGCAGAGTGAGTTTGCATCCTTAGCTACATGCACTCCAGTTTTACTTCCTGCAAACACCGCTTGCACCATCATATCCTTGGTCAACCAATTTGCGGTAATCAAGTTGTCTTGAGTCAATAAAGGATTCAAGTGACTCTGTGATGGTTGCAGCATCACAAGCGAGAATGTGTAGGATTGTTAGGAAATGTTCCTCTGGCTGGCCATTTACAATCCATCGGCAACACACAGAAAGTTCTCCTTGTGTGCTACACTCATCAGCAAGGATCTAAAAGTACGGGCTCTCCTTTAAGCTAACCAAAAGCTTTCTATCGATCCAGGTGGCAATAGCTTCTATGAGGGATGTCACAGAAAATTTAGAGGTCTACCGTGCATTTGTAGGAGTCCCATTAATGTGCTGCTGAAGAAGTTTGTCACCATTAGCAACTTGAAGAGCTAGGAGATCCTGAAAGGTGATAGTATGTGGAATTCTGTGTTTGAGCAAGAAGTAGACCGATCGCAGCAATTTTAGAAGTATTGCCCTGTTATTTGCTCGCTTTTCATTGGCACTCCTTACAGCTGCAGCACATTGGAGGTCAACAACACTTGGCTGTTCTGCCATCTTTGCAGTCATAGCTGCATCCTTGTACCATTTGGAATAATTGTGTAGCTCAGTGGCATGGTTCCAGTTCAGTACTCTTCATGATGTCCAAGCTCCATGGGCATTTGCTGGTGGTTTTCCATAGTTGCGACAAATTCCGCAAAACATACCTTTCTCTACCTCATCAACCTCATCACAATATATCCAAGGGTATTTAGACACCCATTGAGATCTGTAAGTGAGCCTGGATTTGTACACCTTTATTTTCTTAGCTTTGGTAGATTCACTAGACTGGGGAGTAGCTAGAGTCATAGGTTCGTCATCAGACTGAGGAGTAGCTACAGTACTATATAGTAAGCTCATCATTAGATTCATCTAAATCCTCACTTGGTCTCTTCCTAGATTAAAAAAACTTTCTGATATCCATGTTGTGTAGTTGGTTAGAAGATAGCAAATTTTAATTCTGATTTGTACACACAATTCACATGTATTTACAAAAACACAATGATCTAACAGAGCTTAAGATTTCCTAAACAAGGTAGGTAAAAATAAGTACATAAATCTATCTCATATAAACAGGAATAGATACTACCTATTCAGTAGAGGAAAATGATCTAAATGTTATTTTTTAAGGCAATAACTGCGAGAATCCAAAATGAAATATTTTAAGAATATGCAATACTACATTATCTTTAGCTACAGAAGTCATTACAATGGTAATTCACTTCAAAGACATCACATGGCATGAAAGTGGGTGTGGTCTTGAAAAGAGCGTGTCCCAGTCTAGTTGTGGTTCCCCCCCACCTACAGAACAATCAGGACTGTATAAAACCCTGCTTTGTATATCCATGTGACAATAGTCTGCACTACCTCCACTCCAAAATGAAATCGGCTCTTGGACCGAACATTGTATGAAACAAGTCCCCCCCCCCTCCATTCTTTGTGAACGGCATGTGTATGGAATCTAGATTGGCAACTCGACATCTAATGGGCTGCAACAACAATTACAAATGGAACAAGTCATAGATAATGTCCGCAGACCCTTTGCTGGAAGGGTCAGCAATGCCAAACAAATGGATGCCTTGAGTGGGAGGTTTCCCCCAGTTGGCTAGCATTGGAGGGCCAAATGTGCTACCATATTTATGTCCTTGATTAACTGATGCCTTAAAGTTCTATCCTCGTTGAATTCAATGTGCCAAAATTGAGGGGGATGCCCAAATTACTTCTGCACGATTCTACAAGTACATGGTGTGCACTCCTCTGTTCAAGGCGAAGTAAGTAGGAGATTTGTTGTAGAAAGGCATCCACACTTGTGGGATATTCGTTGCAACAGGTGGAGTAAGCTGAGGATGGGATGAGTGAGGGTGTGTGGGGAGGGCCAGGTAGAGGGGTCCACTATTTTGAAAATGAGCAGCAAAATGTGGCTGGTCGATAAATAATTTGTGGAAGAACTTTCTGAAGATATTTGCCAAAAGAGATATTTGCCTGGGAGCTAGTTGAATGGCTCTATGACTGCTATTGTATTTTTGCAGTGTAGCCTACATGTATGCTATCTCATGATCTTTGTCTAGTCTGCTTGCACGTAATTAGAGAAGTCCACATTTCCTTCCACGTGCACCACCAGAGTATTATGCATCTGCTCTGTGTGAGGGCTGAAAAGAAGGACCCCATTCAAGGGACAATGGTAAATCTCATGGGAAAAGTGATGCATGACAAGCCAAGGCTACATGCATTTTGACTATCTAGGCATGAACTTATGTACTTAATGTGATTCATAACCGACGAGAAATGCACATTTTCTTGGAATTTTCTGGCTAACAAGTTGACAAAATCGAAGCATCTTGCTTCATCACATCAGCCAAATTCTGCTCAGCTTTTCCCTTCCGACACGTCCGTCCACCTTCCGTCCACCTTGACTCTTCCATTCTCGGTGTTGTTGTCACAGCTCAGGGATTTCCTGCTCTCTCTTGGCATGTCTAATGATACATTTCTTGCTGGCTTCTCGGGGCCTTCATCTCTCACCTTGTTGTCACTGTTCTGAGATTTCCTGCTCTCTATATCTCTCTCGATGCTCGTCTAGATGGTGATGTCTTTCTCTCGGCTTTTGTACCTGCTGGTGTGGGCTCACTCCTCGAGCTCTTTCTAATATTTCATACTGCTGTTTAGTTGTTCTGTGCAAGGCTCAAGGTATTATGCTTCAAGCTTCTCGGCTTCTTTCTGTCTCCCAGCCTTTGCTCCCACTTGTCTGGGTTCACTCCTAAGTCTCTCTCTTGCATTGTGTTCGATAATTTAGCTGTTCTCTGCAGGGCCTCGGGAGACTGCACAGGCTCCTCCACCTCTGAGATTCTCAGCTAGTGTAGATAGCAGATTTGCATGCATGATGATTCTTTAGTTGTTGCAGGAAATGCTTTTCATTCTCCTGTCCTTGTATGCACCAGTTGGTTTTAATGAGGGTACTGTATAGACTCTATATCTGCTCAACTGGTTACCCATTGTATGGTCACCACCCCAAATACATCTAGTTCCCTCTTGAAGAGTATTCGACCATTTCCGAACTCAGAATCGTCTTCTCCCTCTTGAGTTTACAGAAGCAACCGAAACAGCTGTTTGTGGTGTCTATACAAATAATCTATAGGCTGTTTAAAACCCAGCCTACTGCACAAAGAACGACTCAACACCATTACTCGGAAGAAGCTAACTGAATATTTCTCTCTTTAGTTTATTGTAATACACTGAAGTAGTTATGTGCACATGTAGTACTGTATAAATTATTCCAACTACACTACAAATTATACAGTTAGAGTAATCCGAATAATCCAAACACCCCTAGGTTCCAATTAGCGAGGTTGCACTGTGTAACAACAATCCAGTGATGTTTTGCTGCAGACACAGAATCTCCACACTAAGATCAGATGTTTTTACTGGTAGGCTAAATAATTACAATAAGCAAAGCCATGCTTACAACGTATGTTTGCCGAATATTAATATAGTAATGTTGTTTGAATAGTTAAATATCAACACATCTCTGTTATACTTAGTTTGTGGTGAATAGAATTAAAGCTTAGCATAATCTATGCATTCCATCCATATTGATTTTTTAATACGCTCTTTTCAATTTTTAATAATCTCTCAGCAATCTGCTAGATGTGCTTATTATAGATACCATACTCTCCGTGCAGCCTCCCACTACGCTAATTCAGGATGCGAGATATCCCGATCAAGAGTACAAATGTACTTGGAACCAAATGCATGCCCATAATATCAAAAATATCAAAATGAAGATGGTTACCCTAGATTATTTTTAAAAAATTAAAAAAAAAAATTTTAACCTAATAACACTTTTTTTCCAGGAATGATCTCTTGAAACTGTCAATGATGTAAGCAATCAAAAGTTACGCATCACTACACTTAGCTTATGATTAGTCCGTCAATGAGTACTGCCTTTCTCAAAACCGAAGTGAATCAGAGTGGTTCCCAGTTAGCTTATAGTGCCTGTGTAGGATTCCAGAAATAGCATCAAAGGCCTGGAAAAAGGTAGCATAGTGGCAGTTGCAATTGCCATTTATTTATTATTTATTTTTTACTCACTCGCCCTTCAAATGGTGTGCTGCCAGGTGTGTGCATTAGTTTATTAACTTAGCAAGCACCCACGCAATGGTCAAGCACCCACTCAACTCTTTTTCAGCTGATTTTGAAGGGGAGTGTTTAATGCCCATGAGCACTTGGCATTAGGCTAAATGTACAACAAAAAAATTTCCTTTCAATATTCTTTACCCAGCATCTTTTCTTTTTCATGCAGGACAATGAAAAGACCTTAGTAATATTTTGTACTGCAACTGCAAAAGTTTTGTTTTTGAACATTTGTAATTTCCAAAGTCAAACAGTTTAAATTAGACCTTAACTAGCCACTTTCTTGGAGCAGCTTTCTTTTCCAATACTTGCCACTGCAGATCAAAGTAACAGCCAACACAAATCACAGCTTTTTAGATGCCTTTTAGCAAGGCCAATTCGAGCCCCCTGATCTTTTGGATATTGAAAACGATTTCTCTCTTTGGGGGGGGGGGGGGGGGGGCATTTTGCTATCAAAGACTAAGCACACTGTGTATCTGTTTCATATGATTTAATATTCATATAATGTTTAATATCCTAGAGATGTCAAAGCGAAAGAAAAAGTCCTCCGAAAAGCAAGTTGGAAATGAGGATTCTTTAACTGGGAATCCAACTGGACAAACTGTGCTAAAGGATAATTTAGGAGGGGCTACTCCTAATTTACAGTCGGATTCTGCTTTGCGTACTTGGCAGTCGTTTGACGCGGCAGATGGACGCAATCCTTCTGGACACGTTCCAGTAGCAGCAGAACAGAAGGAAGGAAATGTGGCAAGTGAAGGTGAGGGCAAGGAAAAGAAGAAGAAAGGATTCAAATTAAAATCAAGAATTCGTGGTCTTATGAAGAAAAACACACCAAAGCATTCGTCTTCTGAAAGCTCTGAGCCACAGTCTCCAGGGCAACATCCTAGCATTTATGAAGAGGAGGAGGGTGATGCACTTGTTGTAACTCCATGTGAAGCATGTTGTCATGAGGAAGTGGAGCAGGATTGGGAGGGGGAAGAAAGAAAAGGGATTGAAGAAGTTATGGCTACGAAGAGTGAGAATGAGAAATTGGAGACAGAAGTTAAGCAAGAAAAGGATGCTGCAACCAAACTGACGACAAAAAGAGATTTGCTATTGCAAGATATGTCGGGTGCACTCCCGAGCAAGCATGAAGAAATTGATGAACTAAAGAGAGAAACTCAGAAGATTTTGGAGTCCAAGGAGGAAATAACAAAGCGATATCATATTCTACATAAGCAATATATAGAAGAGTCTGAAGATGCAAGGAGAAAGCTGGAATTGGCCAGAGAGGAGTCAAAGATGTTTGAACCGTTGAGATTAGAAGCTAAATCGAAGCTAACAGATGAAGGTCGGGCAAAGAAAACAGTGGATTTAGTTTTTCAGGCAGAAAATGACCTAGCTAGAGAGCTGGAGCAGAGGACCCAAGGGCTGGAAAATGAGCTGATGGAAATTAAGACTGAGCTTGAAGAAACACGTGTTAAGGAGAAGTCCAAGGATATGTTCATGGATTTTGCAAAAGAGAATTTCTTATTACGGCATGAGAACACTAAAGCAAGAACAGATTTGGAGGAGTTGAAGGTATCTCAAGAAGCATGTCAAGAACAACTGCAAGAAAAGGAAGAAGAATTGCTCAAGGAAACACAAGAGCTTGAGAGATCCAAGGAAGTCATCTTTAAGCTTGATGAAAATAATGTTCAGCTACGGCAGGAAAATGCAGAGGTTTTGGAGAAGATGAGATTGTATCAAGATGCAAGCCAAGATAAAGAAAAAGAATTGCTACAGGAAACACAAGAGCTTGAGAAATCCAAAAAGGTCGTCTTCAAGCTTGAAGAGGAGAATGTCAAACTACAGCAGGAAAATGTGAAAGCTTTGGGGAAGCTGACGTCTCGAGACGCAAGCATAGCAAAACTACAAAAAAGTGAAGAAGAATTGCTACAGGAAACACAAGAGCTTGAGAAATCCAAAAAGGTCGTCTTCAAGCTTGAAGAGGAGAATGTCAAACTACAGCAGGAAAATGTGAAAGCTTTGGGGAAGCTGACGTCTCGAGACGCAAGCATAGCAAAACTACAAAAAAGTGAAGAAGAATTGCTACAGGAAGCACAAGAGCTTGAGAAATCCAAGCAGGTCGTTTTCAAGCTTGAAGAGGAGAATGTCAAACTACAGCAGGAAAATGTGAAAGCTTTGGAGAAGCTGACGTCTCGAGACGCAAGCATAGCAAAACTACAAAAAAGTGAAGAAGAATTGCTACAGGAAGCACAAGAGCTTGAGAAATCCAAGCAGGTCGTTTTCAAGCTTGAAGAGGAGAATGTCAAACTACAGCAGGAAAATGTGAAAGCTTTGGAGAAGCTGACGTCTCGAGACGCAAGCACAGCAAAACTACAAGAAAGTGAAGAAGAATTGCTAAAGGAAACACAAGAGCTTGAGAAATCCAAGCAGGTCGTTTTCAAGCTTGAAGAGGAGAATGTCAAACTACAGCAGGAAAATGTGAAAGCTTTGGAGAAGCTGACATCTCAAGACGCAAGCATAGCAAAACTACAAAAAAGTGAAGAAGAGTTGCTACAGGAAACACAAGAGCTTGAGAAATCCAAGCAGGTCGTCTTCAAGCTTGAAGAGGAGAATGTCAAACTACAGCAGGAAAATGTGAAAGCTTTGGAGAAGCTGACGTCTCGAGACGCAAGCATAGCAAAACTACAAGAAAGTGAAGAAGAATTGCTGAAGGAAGCACAAGAGCTTGAGAAATCCAAGAAGGTCGTCTTCAAGCTTGAAGAGGAGAAAGTCAAACTACAGCAGGAAAATGTGAAGGCTTTGGAGAAGCTGACGTCTCAAGACGCAAGCATAGCAAAACTACAAGAAAGTGAAGAAGAATTGCTGAAGGAAGCACAAGAGCTTGAGAAATCCAAGAAGGTCGTCTTCAAGCTTGAAGAGGAGAAAGTCAAACTACAGCAGGAAAATGTGAAGGCTTTGGAGAAGCTGACGTCTCAAGACGCAAGCATAGCAAAACTACAAGAACAAGAAGGAGAATTGCTAAAGAAAACACATGAGCTGGAAAAGTCTAAGAAGTGGATCTTAAAGCTTGAAGAAGAAAAATGTGTGCTACAGCAAGAAGGAAATAAATTACTGGAGAGTGAGAGGCAGCAGAAGATATTCCAAGCAACACATCAAGAAAGCCTACTAAAGGCATTGCCAAGTGAATCTGAGTGCAGAAGAAACGTGGATCATCTCCAGTTGATCACAGTAAGAATTTAGTTAACTGAACGCACCTTTAGATTGTGAGCAATACTAGTTCATTTTCTGTAACAATTGTTTTAAAGTAAAGTACTGAAATAATAGTAGACGTGACATTGGTTACTTTTTCCTTCACCTTGAAAGTTATGCCATTCTTCTCGTCCTCATGTCCTCTTCCCTAATAATCCTTCTTTCTACATCTCACTACCTGTTTTCATCTGACCTATCTTTATTTGTGCGTCTAGCCTACTTCTAGTGTCTGCCCATTCTCTCGCCAACTCTATAAATTTGTGGACTCGCACAGGGAATTCACTGAGGTTCTGCCACATACCCTCGCTCTGGAAAAAACCCAACAAATTCTCATCGACCTTGGTATCAACCTGCCGGACTTCAAGACCCGAGGCTATGTGGTAGCAGTCTTCCGAGCTGCGAATCCCATCCAGTCTATGCTGCTAGACTACACCTGCACAGGGAGTGCGAATGAAGGTGTGGTCGAAGAAGGGCCCAGAGGGGCTTACCGGGTCTCTGACGAGGATATGCCAAACGCAGACTACGAATCCCCACACACATCTTTAAATGAAGTGGTGCATAGTGTTACGGTGAGTTAAGATTACAATTGTGTGCTAGATTCGTTCATTGCTATGACCTTACAGGTTAATGAAGACAACATGACAGATACTGTCAAATTGAAGCTACAGCAAGAGCTTATCGTGTCACAAATAGAGTTGGAGCTTTTAAGGAAAGAAAACCAAAATCTTCTTGAAGCAGCAGTGTTAAAAGGAGAGTTCAAAGTAAGGAAGTTCCAAGAGGCTAATAAGCAACTAAAAGAAAAATATTTGGCTCTGCAAGTCGAACGGATAGAACTGTTTGATAAAGTGAAGGAAAGAGATGACCAGTTGAGGGATCTACGTGAAGCTGGCGTAGTGATGACAGAGCCAGGTCATAGAGCATGCTTCCCGAATGTTCAGCGATCCTTGAGTGTAGGTGAGGTCACAAGTCCTATTGACCCAAAAGCCGAGATTGTTCAATTGAGAATTGTGATCGAAGACAAGACCAAGAAGATAGACAACCTCTCCATGCAGCTGAGCTCCTTTGAAGATGTAGTTAGTAAAAAAATGGATCTTCAAAATGACGTGACTAGGCTCAAGTTGAAGCTTGAAAAAGCTGAGGTAATATAGTTTAGATACATTTCTATAAGATTTTGTGTTCCTTTACCTGCATCCAACCCCTCGTTCTTCAGGCTGAGGTGAACCGAGTCAAGAGGGAGTCCGCTGAGGGATCTGTTATTGAACTGGACAAAATGCAAGAGCAATTTCACAAAGTGGAGGTGATTATAGTTCATTATCCTTTGCAGTGTATTCATTGTGTTCTGTGCAGGCGGAAAAGGTGGACTTAGAAGTCTGCAATGATGTCTTGGAGAAGGAAATTGAAGGAGCAAGGGGAAATATAACGAAGCTCGAGGTATAAGTGTGTGTGAGTGTGTGTGAGTGTTTGGTGTGTGTGTAGGGGTGGTAGTGTAAAAGAGTCCCTTCTATAGTGATGGGTTCATATACTCATCATTGAAGACACTTATTAGTATGTGCTTGCATTGTCAGTAGCCTTGCAGTCAGTAGGCATGCAGTTAATTATTATCAGTAGGCATGCAGTTAATTATTATCAGTAGGCATGCAGTTAATTATTATCAGTAGGCATGCAGTTAATTATTATCAGTAGGCATGCAGTTAATTATTATCAGTAGGCATGCAGTTAATTATTATCAGTAGGCATGTAGTTAATTATTATCAGTAGGCATGCAGTTAATTATTATCAGTAGGCATGCAGTTAATTATTATCAGTAGGCATGCAGTTAATTGTTATCAGTAGGCATGCAGTTAATTGTTATCAGTAGGCATGCAGTTAATTATTATCAGTAGGCATGCAGTTAATTATTATCAGTAGGCATGCAGTTAATTATTGTCAGTAGGCATGCAGTTAATTATTGTCAGTAGGCATGCAGTTAATTATTGTCAGTAGGCATGCAGTTAATTATTGTCAGTAGGCATGCAGTTAATTATTGTCAGTAGGCATGCAGTTAATTATTGTCAGTAGGCATGCAGTTAATTATTGTCAGTAGGCATGCAGTTAATTATTGTCAGTAGGAGGCATGCAGTTAATTATTGTCAGTAGGCATGCAGTTAATTATTATCAGTAGGCATGCAGTTAATTATTATCAGTAGGCATGCAGTTAATAGGCATGCAGTTAATTATTATCAGTAGGCATGCAGTTAATTGTTATCAGTAGGCATGCAGTTAATTGTTATCAGTAGGCATGCAGTTAATTGTTATCAGTAGGCATGCAGTTAATTGTTATCAGTAGGCATGCAGTTAATTGTTATCAGTAGGCATGCAGTTAATTATTATCAGTAGGCATGCAGTTAATTGTTATCAGTAGGCATGCAGTTAATTATTATCAGTAGGCATGCAGTTAATTATTATCAGTAGGCATGCAGTTAATTATTATCAGTAGGCATGCAGTTAATTATTATCAGTAGGCATGCAGTTAATTGTTATCAGTAGGCATGCAGTTAATTATTGTCAGTAGGCATGCAGTTAATTGTTATCAGTAGGCATGCAGTTAATTATTATCAGTAGGCATGCAGTTAATTGTTATCAGTAGGCATGCAGTTAATTATTATCAGTAGGCATGCAGTTAATTATTATCAGTAGGCATGCAGTTAATTATTATCAGTAGGCATGCAGTTAATTATTATCAGTAGGCATGCAGTTAATTATTATCAGTAGGCATGCAGTTAATTATTATCAGTAGGCATGCAGTTAATTGTTATCAGTAGGCATGCAGTTAATTATTATCAGTAGGCATGCAGTTAATTGTTATCAGTAGGCATGCAGTTAATTATTATCAGTAGGCATGCAGTTAATTGTTATCAGTAGGCATGCAGTTAATTATTATCAGTAGGCATGCAGTTAATTGTTATCAGTAGGCATGCAGTTAATTATTATCAGTAGGCATGCAGTTAATTATTATCAGTAGGCATGCAGTTAATTATTATCAGTAGGCATGCAGTTAATTATTATCAGTAGGCATGCAGTTAATTATTATCAGTAGGCATGCAGTTAATTATTGTCAGTAGGCATGCAGTTAATTATTATCAGTAGGCATGCAGTTAATTATCAGTAGACATGCAGTTAATTATTGTCAGTAGGCATGCAGTTAATTATTGTCAGTAGGCATGCAGTTAATTATTATCAGTAGGCATGCAGTTAATTATTACAGTAGGCATGCAGTTAATTATTACAGTAGGCATGCAGTTAATTATTGTCAGTAGGCTTGTGGTTAATTATTATCAGTAGGCATGATGTTCAAAGGTAAAGGTAAGGGAGAGAAACTGGGATAAAGAGGGAGGAAAGTTTCCAGTGCTTAATTGGTAACCTCACGGATAACTCCAAACATTCAGCATTAGTATAACAATGGGCACAGAACTGGTTCATTTTTGTTTTGCTTTACTTTTGCTAATACTACAACTACTACTACTACTACTAATAATAATAATAACAGTGATAATAATGATGATGATGATGATGATAATAGTGAGTAGTAGTAGTAGTAGTAATAATAATAATAATAATAATAATAATAATAATAATAATAATAATAATAATAATAATAATAATATATGTTTTATAATAACTTCTTATAATAATAATAATAATAATAATAATAATAATAATAATATATGTTTTATAATAACTTCTTATAATAATAATAATAATAATAATAATAATAATAATAATAATAATAATAATAATAATAATAATAATAATAATAATAATAATAATAAAATTATTGTAGTTGTTGTTGCTATTTGTTGTTGCTGTTAATTTATATACTTATTTATTTGTGGAGAAGGTTGGTGGAAGAATGTGTTTCTCACATTCAGTGCATGAACTAGACTGTGATAAAGTTTACTCTGGTTGTTTGTGTGTAACCCTCTGTTAACATAATCTGATTCACCTTGGAGGTCCAATATATCCAAGTGACATGTCAGGTGGATAGGTCAATTATTGATCATATGTAGAGTGTGCGTGTAGATGTTAGGAACGGCCTAACAAGACTGTTGAACCATTGCACACATACACACACCAACAGATATCATTGATGTGACCACGTGTTGATAGTTTGTGAGACTGAGGTGCCAGGCCACAAAAAGGCTGGGCATGCTCAGTCCAGTTAGTTAGCACATGTTTTGTGATGTAGTTTGATCATGACTGTGACTGATGGTAAAATCTGAAATAATCTTTTAAAAGTAAGAGATCTTTTGACCTTGTGACCATATGAGACCTGTTAGAGGGATAGCTATTGTGTGAGCATCCAGTAGTTTCTAACATCTGGTGGCAGCGACTACTTGAACCTTGACCATTGAAGTGACCACAGCCAGTGCTATAGGGACGTGACCCATTGGCCACTGACTGCTAGTTGACTACCAATTTGATTTCCTTTGACCAAGTACATGCCTTTGTATGTGGCAGTGCCTTTGACCTTGACCCAGATTGTTACGACCAAGCGCTTGCTGGTTAGTCTTCAGCAGTGCTATTGAGTACCAGTTCGTAGTTGACAGAGCCTTGTAGATCAGTGATTAGTGCGCTAGCTAAAGGCACTACTTGTTTGAATTGTGCGTAACCTACTCGGCAGATAGAGTGCAATCGTGTATCGACGGCCTCATAGACATCCGACCCCTCCACCTGTGATAAGGGACAATCGTACTGGCAACTGGCCATATAATCCATTCTCCGGAGGAAATTCACCTTTCTCTCCATATATTCGGACTATACACAGTCCCAACTCATCGCCATTACTAGAACAAGCAATGGATAGTCATCAGACAATGCCAGAAGAGACCTCGGACGAAGTACGTTCAACCTGGAACCTCCAATACACTAGCCAGGACTCGGACCATGGGCAACTGCCAGAGGAACACCCATCCGCTAGTGTCGATCACGTCAAGAACAAGCCCGCTCCATTGGATCCAGGTATGCCAATGGAACAGGCCCAGTTTTTTTCCACTATGGTGCAGCAGATGCAACAGCAGATGCAACAACAGGCCGAAATGTTTGCGGCCATTAGACTCTCGACTCGCCCAGTCTCATCCTCAACTTCTCAACCAGCCACCAAGGTACCCCAGCTCTTTAAAATCAAGGGGAGTGACAGGGTGGACAAAGAGTTGCGTCGCTTTGAGCAGCATGTAACATCATACAGAGTCCCACGGGAAGCATGGGTCCTCCACTTGAGACCACTGTTGGAAGGAGAGGCTTTGGAAGCCTACTTATCAGTACCAGTTGAAGAATCGAACTCCTATGACTCTGTCAAAGATGCCATTTTGGACCGGACAGGCATCACTGAGGAGAAGAAGTTCAGTAGATGGTGGGACCCAGACCCTAGACCATATGAGACGGCAGCACAAGTAGCCAGTCGCTTGCTAGATGCCCTCAAAGACTACATGCGAGGCAAGGACCTAGCTACAGCATTCGAAGAACTGACCAGGGAGAAGTTGTATCGGTCTATACCCTCACATATTGCTACAGCAGTAAAAGCTCAGCAGCCTACTTCTCTCAAGGACCAGGCCAGGAAGATTGACCAGTATATCCACAACAGAAAGCTTCAGACAGCTGTGTTATGGAAACCATCCAAGTCTCTCAACACACAACAACACACTGGACATAGACAGGAGTATCGTCCATCGTATCGACCACCCAACTTTACTACGAGTGCAGACTCGCCACAGGAGAATCAAGTTCCGAAAGCAGCAGCAACACAGCCTGCTCCCCTTCAACCACCTCAAAGTGATAGAGGAAATCGACCAGACTCCAGGGGAGCTCATAGCAAGCCTCATCGTCTAGCAAAGTACTTCGACGATGTGAAAGGACCCAAGTGTTTTAAGTGTCAGGACTGGGGTCATTTAAGTGCAAACTGCCCTCAAATTCAGCTGCTACACATACAGGCTGATTTGGATCATCCACCCTACTATTGCATGGGACACATCAATGGTAACATTGCTAGATGTCAGTTAGATGGTGGTTCAGCAGTAACCATTGTGGATAAAAGCTTGATCGAAGGAGATACGCCAGAAATTGGACATGTCATGGCAACTCCATGGCAAGGAAAGCCACAGAAGTTACCGGTTGTACAACTCGAACTTGAGATCGAGGGTCGTCGGTGTTTGACCCAGGTAGCGGTTGCTGCCAACAACCCGGTAGATGTTCTTGTTGGTCGCTCTTGCCCCCTCTTCGTGGAGCTACAGATGGAGAAGCTCAGGGAACAGGTGGAAGATAAATCGAAACTGGAAGCCGTTAACAGAGACATGTCAGTCTTCCCTGTGCAGACCAGAGCCCAAGAGGACACGGAAAGCCAGGAGCTCACTCAGGATCCAGGAGAGCTCGTACCCAATCTCATTCCGTTGGATGAATGCATTGGAGAAGATTTTGACTTCCCACAAACTAATTGCTCGCAACAAGAGGAAGAAGAAGATCTTGAGATCGAACCCACTCAAGATGATTGTGACACACCACCAGCGACTCCTGCTACGGAGAACCTAGCCAAGGACCAAGCTGAGGATCTCACACTTGCTCACCTGTTTGAACAAGGAAAAAAAGATGAAGATTCTGAGTTTTTTCTTGAACATAATGTACTGCACAGATGGACCAAAGACCAGCTGGGACAGACCTTCAGTCAAATTGTTTTGCCTGTTTCCAGACGAATGGAAGTCCTTCGGTTAGCTCACGCTACACCCATGGCGGGACACACTGGACCTTCCCGGACAAAGTTTAAGATATTGAAGTGTTTCCTTTGGCCCAGAATGGGAAAAGACATTCAAGCTTATTGCAAGGCATGTGACCGCTGTCAGCGCACAGCAAAACGAACCAGTCTCAAAGCACCGTTGCAGATCCCAACAATAATCTACACACCATTCGAGAAGGTGGCCATTGACATAGTTGGACCTCTTCCGCTCACAGAAAGGAAGAACAGGTATCTGCTTACATTTATCGACCTTGGGACAAGGTATCCAGATGCTGTACCATTGAGGATAACTACAGCTAAGGTTGTAGCACAAGCCCTCTTAATGATTTTCTCACGATTGTCTACACCTCAGGAAATTCTATCTGATTGCGGAACAAACTTTTTATCTAGCGTGATGCAAGAGGCATTCAGATTTATGGGCATTGTTCATACCAAGACGGCACCATATCGACCACAGTCGAATGGCACGGTCGAGCGATTTCATCATACCCTCATGCAGATGGTACGCAAGGCGGTAGAAGACAAGAAGCATTGGGATGACTACATAGACTATTTCCTTTTTGCTTGCAGAGAGGCACCATGCGCCTCTACTGGATTTTCTCCCTTTCAACTTCTCTTCGGCAAGAATGTGCACGGACCACTTGATATTCTGAGACAACAGTGGGTGCCTAAGTCTACCACAACCACATCTACCACAGAGTGGCTCACTCAGCTACGGGAAAATCTTGATAACATGCGAACATTGGCAGCAGCTCAGCAGGATCACCGTATGCACACTACCAAGGAATGGTATGACCGAAATGTAAAAAAAAGAGAGTTCACCAAAGGAGACAAAGTGCTTGTGTTCTCTCCAGTGATAAGTGGCAAACGGACAGACAAGCTTGAGGATCGATGGCAAGGTCCATACACCATCATTGGAAAGCTCACCCCAGTAACCTATTGCATTGACATGCACGGCAAGCATCGGAAGCAGAAATCAATTCACGTGACAGCATTGAAGGCTTGGCAAGAGCCAAATTGTAGATGTTCGATTCTTTGACATGGATGGACCAGTACATGAGGAATTACCAGAGTACCACTTGGAGCCTGAAGTGACGGAACCAGAGTTTGGAAAACGCCTAACGCAGGAGCAGTGCTCCCAGTTCAAGGTTCTGTTGAGACAGTTCCAAGGACTTACCCGACCAGTACCTGGACGGACCACCTTGACTAACCATACTATTGAGACAGGAACAGCACTTCCAATTCGACTTCCCCACTACCGTATCCCACAGATCTGGCTACAACCATTCAGAGAGGAATTGGACTTTTTAAAGAAGACAGGCTTGGTGGTGAAGTCCACAGCACCATGGGCAGCTCCTATGTTTGCTGTACCCAAGAAGTCAGGCAAAGTACGCCTAGTAGTCGACTATAGGAGACTGAATATGGTGACCATTCCAGACCCCTACTGCATGCCTCGCATCGAGGAAGTCTTGGAGAAGATGGGACATGCGAAGTTTATCTCTACCTTTGATTTAGCAAAGGGATTCTACCAAGTACCGATTCATCCCCCACATCAGGATAAGACTACCTTCATAACCCCATTTGGGAAATTCAAGTTTGTTGTAATGCCATTCGGACTCAGAAACGCACCAGCAACTTTTCAGTGCCTAATGGATGACATATTGGGAGACCTTCATAGCTTCTCGGGAGCTTACATTGATGATGTGGCAGTTTTCAGTCCTTCATGGGAGGAACACATAGTACATCTGCACACAGTCTTCACCAGGCTCGACCAAGCAGGGTTGACACTTCAGCTCGCCAAATGTTGCGTCGGAAAGCGCACGTGTCTCTTTCTCGGACACGAGGTGGGAGATGGCAAGTTGACCCCGCAGCAAGCCAAGGTTCAGGCAGTGAAGGACTTCCGCCGACCAGTGACCAAGAAGGACATCCGGGCCTTCCTCGGCCTAGTTGGCTATTATAGGCGATATATTCACAACTTCAGTGCCATCGCGGCACCCCTCTCAGACCTGACCAGAGCTATGGAACACAACATCGTGAAGTGGACCGACACCTGTGAACATGCTTTTGTGACCTTGAAACAAGCACTCATCCAACAACCAGTTCTCATTCCACCACATTTTGACCAACCCTTCCTGTTGTTTGCTGATGCTTCGGATAGAGGAATTGGGGTAGTGTTAGCTCAGACGATGCAAGATGGTCAGGATAGACCTGTGGCATACTACTCCCGCAAACTATTGCCTCGTGAAAGGAACTACTCGGTTTCCGAGAAGGAAGCACTCGCTGTAGTAGACGGTTGCAAAACCTTCCATCCCTATCTGTACGGACGACCATTCACCATCTTCACTGACCACCGTGCATTGACATTTTTGTTGGACAAGGGACCACTGAAGGGCAGGTTGGCCCGCTGGAGTGATGCACTACGACAGTACCAGGCCACAGTGAAGTACAAGAAGGGATCAGCTCACCTCAATGCTGATGGCCTCTCGCGCCAGGCATGGACAGACGAAGACACCTGAAGAACTCACCATCTCCGGCCCAAACTCTTACGGGGGGAGGGTGATGTTAGGAACGGCCTAACAAGACTGTTGAACCATTGCACACATACACACACCAACAGATATCATTGATGTGACCACGTGTTGATAGTTTGTGAGACTGAGGTGCCAGGCCACAAAAAGGCTGGGCATGCTCAGTCCAGTTAGTTAGCACATGTTTTATGATGTAGTTTGATCATGACTGTGACTGATGGTAAAATCTGAAATAATCTTTTAAAAGTAAGAGATCTTTTGACCTTGTGACCATATGAGACCTGTTAGAGGGATAGCTATTGTGTGAGCATCCAGTAGTTTCTAACATCTGGTGGCTCAACAGTCTTGTTAGGCTGTTCCTAACATCACCCTCCCCCCGTAAGAGTTTGGGCCGGAGATGGTGAGTTCTTCAGGTGTCTTCGTCTGTCCATGCCTGGCGCGAGAGGCCATCAGCATTGAGGTGAGCTGATCCCTTCTTGTACTTCACTGTGGCCTGGTACTGTCGTAGTGCATCACTCCAGCGGGCCAACCTACTGCATAAGGCTAGATAGCTTGTGCTAGAATTTCTAGATTTTTCTCGTCTTAGTTATTATTAGTTAAACTCAAGTGTGTGTGTGTTTTCCCCTTCTTTCCTAGCTTCTATCACTTCACTTTCAAACTGCTAATTCTCAACCAAAAAAATCGAAGACATTTGGAAGTTGATGGAAACACTATGAACAGCCTCATGACCAAATTGCTCAGAATTTGTAAACAATGATTGAACTAGTTTTGTATTGCACCAAGGCTGCACTCCACAATTTGCTGATTGAACTTGATGCAGGACCCTGCATTATACACCGTGAATATAGCACTTGTTTCGCAAGGAGCTAAAGTTTCGAGGATTACTATAACCAAATTGTTCCACGGAATAATTTTCAAGGTTATCTCGAGCCCTTACCGGATTATTGGATGAAATTTGGATGAAATTTGGAGGGCGCAATTTTTGCGTCTAGGATCAAGTCCATGAAAATTTCGACAATTTAGTTCCTTGGGGGGGGGGGGGGAAGCGTTAAGACGATATGACTTTTAGTTTATAGCTAATCGGACATAAGGATAAGGAAGAGTGACACAAGTAGCCTAGGATTGTATGGACTTGACCTCTGGTGACACACCTAGTGGAATAACGTACAATGTGAATGCTAGATATTGCCTTCTTTATTGTTGATCGTTTTTCATAGTCTCACTAACCTGTGTATGATATTAATTTTTTTAACGAGTGAAAAATGTACTGCATCAATTCTATGGCTTGAAATAAGAAGGTACATGTTTGTGCATACACAGGCGGCTGAGAAGAGCTGTTCTTTCTTTGAAAAGTGAACTGAATGGTATACTATGTCATAAATACTAGATAGCTTTCGTGGTTTCTCCTTAGAAGTTGATGTACCGGACTAGAGTAATGGCAAAAAAAACACCTATAAACATGAATCTTTCAGTATCCATGGTTTCATTGAGGGGGTTGGGTGGGAGAGGTCAATGTTTCCCCTTCTGCTTTTTCTCCATTACCTTCCCATCCTCTCCTTCGCCCCCTTAGAATTTCTCCCTGTTTTTTCCTCCCCCCTTAGATATAATCTCCCGAGGTTTAATTTCTTCATGTCCCAAAATGTCATCTGTCCACTTTGTATGCCTTCTTGAACTCCTGTGGACATTTCCAGTTTTAGGCATGCTTTGTGTGTGACGTCATGAGGGGACGTTGAGTTCGCAAAAGAGGTGCCACTGCAATGAAGAACTAACTACTGAGTGAGCAACCAGTCCTGATAGTCTATCAGATCAGGATGACATGCTGTTCCTTGATGATAGTACTTCTGCTAGCAGCACGGGATTATTTTGATGAGTGTAACTGTTGAACGATACTCACCAGTTTCAGATGTGGGATATTTTGCTATCCTCAGACTGCGTTTAAGATTCATGAAGCAAAAGCATACGCCTATCCTATAGCAACTGCCATACTTGAGCTGATATGTACAGTTGTAGCAGCTATTGTTGGTAGTTAACTTAGAGCCAGTCACATAGTAGTGCTAGTACATAGCCAGCATTGATGTAGTTAACTTAGAGCCAGCCATAGCATGTAGGCCTGCACATAGCCAGCATTGGTGTAGTTAACTTAGAGCCAGCCATAGCATGTAGGCCTGCACATAGCCAGCATTGATGTAGTTAACTTAGAGCCAGCCATAGCATGTAGGCCTGTACATAGCCAGCATTGATGTAGTTAACTTAGAGCCAGCCATAGCATGTAGGCCTGCACATAGCCAGCATTGATGTAGTTAACTTAGAGCCAGCCATAGCATGTAGGCCTGTACATAGCCAGCATTGGTGTAGTTAACTTAGAGCCAGCCATAGCATGTAGGCCTGTACATAGCCAGCATTGATGTAGTTAACTTAGAGCCAGCCATAGCATGTAGGCCTGTACATAGCCAGCATTGATGTAGTTAACTTAGAGCCAGCCATAGCATGTAGAGCTAATACATAGCCAGCATTGATGTAGTTAACTTAGAGCCAGCCATAGCATGTAGAGCTGTACATAGCCAGCATCGATGTAGTTAACTTAGAGCCAGCCATAGCTGTACATTATAGCCAGCATTGATGTAGTTAACTTAGAGCCAGCCATAGCATGTAGGCCTGTACCATAGCCAGCATTGATGTAGTTAACTTAGAGCCAGCCATAGCATGTAGAGCTAATACATAGCCAGCATTGATGTAGTTAACTTAGAGCCAGCCATAGCATGTAGAGCTGTACATAGCCAGCATCGATGTAGTTAACTTAAAGCCAGCCATAGCATGTAGAGCTAATACATAGCCAGCATTGATGTAGTTAACTTAGAGCCAGCCATAGCATGTAGGCCTGTACATAGCCAGCATTGATGTAGTTAACTTAGAGCCAGCCATAGCATGTAGGCCTGTACATAGCCAGCATTGATGTAGTTAACTTAGAGCCAGCCATAGCATGTAGAGCTAATACATAGCCAGCATTGATGTAGTTAACTTAGAGCCAGCCATAGCATGTAGGCCTGTACATAGCCAGCATTGATGTAGTTAACTTAGAGCCAGCCATAGCATGTAGGCCTGTACATAGCCAGCATTGATGTAGTTATAGAGCCAGCCATAGCATGTAGGCTGTACATAGCCAGCATTGATGTAGACTGACTTCAGAGTGTTTGTGTTCTTGTTCCCTACTGCAGTACAAATGCAACTTGGTGACCATTACCAAAAAGCAACCCTAATCCTTGCACGATGAAATCTTGTTAACCACCAAGGCTGCATGAATCCTACTCAATATTGCAGTTGCTGATATGGTGGAGTTTACAGCGGCAAGCGGCATCTTTGTCAGCTTCAACAAAAACATTAACAAACAAAAAACAAACTTTATAAAAAAGTAAAAATTTTTAAATCCAGCTCCAAATGCACTAGTGACGTGACGTGATGTGACGTGACGCATCATTTTTGTGATATTGTCAACATCGCATCATGTCACTTTGTATGAACAAAAACTTAATTTATATTCTAGCCGGTTGCAATGTGTCGGTCAGCACGTGCTAGTTTGCTTAATGTACGTTTCGGTAACTTTTTTTCCTGCTAAAGGAAGAGGTGAACGAGGAAAGGTTGACAGCGGCAGTGAGGAACTGTATATGGATGTATCCCACAAGTCATATAGTGAGTTGAAGGTTCATAAATTAATGGCTTGAATCTGAAATGAAAGTTCATGTGATACAACATGACGAGACCGATACTGCAAACTGCTCGAAGTGACGCGACCCGAAGTGATGCGAAGGCCTCGCCACATATTGTGAGCCAGCCTTTATACGGACACCTAGAGCTGAAGGCAGGAAATGATTTTAGAATATAACATGGAGGACTTGGAGACAGATTCATGGCTTTGGCCTACTGGTGAGGTAAGCAAGGAAGGACAGCATTCAAAGGCTAGCTAGCATATCAACTATGCTTACCTGATAGAGGCCTCAACTGATAGAGGAGGTGTCTTTGGACTATTGGTACATGTTAACTGCCCTGGTGTACAAGACTCTCCACAGCCAAAGATCACCTGAAGCAGGTGATCGACTAGTGATGATGATAGGCGTCCACTAACTGGACATGTGTAGCCTCCCATGGCAAGCCTCCCATGGCCAGAAAGAGGTGGAGAAGAAGAACTGAGATGAGACCTCTTGTGAGAGATGAACTATGACCAAGAGGCAATGGCTATGTAGGTCCCTGGAGGCCAGGAGAACCTTGTCTTGCAATCACTTCATGGATGTGCTGGAGCAATGAGAGCCAAAGAGGAGATAAGAAATCCACAAAGAAGCAGCACCGCTCCTCTCCCACCAGCACACTCCGTGGCCCATTCTCAAAGTAATAGCATGTTTACATGGGGCCTAGTTTGTTAAGCGTAATGAATCTCATTACAACACTTCCTTACCAGAAACCTGGGCGATAACTCCTTCAAATGTTGTATTCATTATTGTTGTTATTATTATTATTATTGTTGTTGTTATTATTATTAGTAGTTGTAGTAGTAGTAGTAGTAGTAGTAGTATTGTTATTTTTTATGTTATTATTGTTGTTGTTGTTATTATTATATTATTATTATTATTGTTATTGTTATTATTATTATTATTATTATTATTATTATTATTATTATTATTATTATTATTATTATTATTATTATTATTATTATTATTATATATAATAGTATGTCTTGTCTGTCTGCCCGTTAGTGTCACTTATTTGCACGCGCAGATCACTTCGTCATGACTATGGGGAATCCTGGAAAACCATTTCGGTCACGATTATACGCATGCACCCCAATACGGAATCCTGAAGAAAGTACAGAATGGCCACTCCACGAGCTGCACAATACTGAACAACTATACACTATGTAACAGAAATCAGGAGAGCTGCAGAAGAGAGACGGAGAAAGGGAATGGATGCAGCAAGTGAGACTGCACAAGAAACTGCAAGAAAAGTTGATTGGGAAAGACAAAGGGAGTGGAGAGTTGATAGCAACAGAGAAACTGAGGATCTATGCCAGAACAAATGACACTTCACAGAGCAGAAATTTCAGCGAATGCAAGGGATGAGGAGTCCAGCACCAGTAGAAGGAAAGAATTGAGTGCTGCACTGCAAGGGATGAGGAGAGAACAGCAAATATTGGTAAGTGGAGAGAAGTGAAGGCTTGCATTGTCAGAGATTGTAAAGGATGAAGAGAGAGCAGCAAGCACTGGCAGGAGGAGAGTACTGAGGGCTGCATTCAGCATCAAGGGGTCAGGTTAACCATACCGCATTAAATCTTGCGGGTGTTGAGTGATGTGATGTAACAAGCTATGACTGACACAAAATTGTCCACCAAAATAGCAGCTGCTTCAACTAGTAGATCCCACGTGGCAGTTGCTGTGGGATAGTGAATGCTTTTGCTTGCCAGTTTTAGTTGTGCACTGTCCTCAGACAAGGATGCCTCCTTCTCCCTCACCTCAGGGAGTGTGGTTCAACAGGTCATTGCTGTCAAAATCATTCCTACTGCTAGCAGTAGCACTTCCAGCAGAAGAGGAGGAGCAGAAGGCGTGGCTTAGACTTTAGTCTGGCAATCATTGGCCATTGTTGTTCGCTCAGTCGTTTGTTCTTCATTTTGCCAATTAGATGTCCGCTCATGACGTCGCACATAAAGCACACCTTCAACCGGAAGTATCCCCCGCAGCTCAGGAGACATACCAAGTGATTGTTTGGGGAGGCATGAAAAGCAAATGCACCCAAGGGCATTATTTAAATGATTTTTAATAACTAAAATTAAAGACTTCCATGCCCCCCCCCCCCCCCCCCCTTTAAACTTTTGAACCCTATGGCCCCCAAGTCAGGCTAATCCCCAACCCTGAGGTCTTGGCAGGAAAATCACACAAAATGTAAACTTCGTTATGTGTTACCTAAACAGTGTTTATAACAGAAATAAATGTACTTTGATGTATAAAATTGCTTTAGAAAGGCCAGAAAGATTTGCAGTTGATCCTGGAACCACTGGAGTCCTTTCCTGGCCCTAACATGACCCCTGCCTTAACTACCATGTCCTCTGTGACCTCTACATCACCCTCTACCCCTAGCTGGCAGTACCTGATCACTATCAGACCCAGTAACTTTGCTCCAATTAAGAGTCACTAACATGCCTATTGTCATAACATGCCACATCTTCTTCCAGAGAAGACTTCAGCCAACCCCTGGTACACTGTCATGAAATTTGATGCTATTCTTTCATAGATTTTCCAAATTTGTGTATAAGATTCGGCGCTTCCAGTGCACAAAAAATCCAATGAAACGAAGCAGCTAATCGGCTGTAGCACAGTGCTGAAATACGATTAATAATTTAATAAAATGAAATCGCCGGCCAGAAAACAGACCGCTCGGGTTCAAAGAGTTAAGAGTGTGATTCAATTCCCCCCTCCCACTCCTTACATAAGATGCTGAAGATTACTGTAAAATATAATTCCAGACTTCTTGGTCATGAAATATTCATTCACACGGATTAATTACAATGACCTTCTTAATAATCAACTTGAAATTTACTCTCTCAAACATCTCGACTAGATACTTTAGCCTTTATCAAGAATAATGAGATGCTAAGACTTGCGTGAGCTTGTTATTATACTGGTAGCTAGCTATCCACCACATGATACAAACCACACCCTGGCACATGCGTCCAGCACGTGAACTGGAGGTGGCAAAAATAATATAATAGCAAATTAATTAATTAATAACAAATAACATTAATAATAAATAAAAGAATTAAAATAACACCAAAATAACGCCAAAACAAAATAACACCAAAACAATAATACTAAATTAACTTATAACAACAAAAAACTTATAACAATAATAATAAATAAATTAAGGACATGCTTTATATACTAATATTACTAAAACATTGACAAAGGATGTTAAATAATTAATTTTTACTAACAACAGAAAAATTATGGTGGTCGTGGTTTTCAAGTTCAGACTCATGGGAGTGCCCACCCAGCAGCCTGGTAAGTCCATTCAACATTGAACCACTCACACTTTGGTGCTAGGCTGATGTGCACTCCTTCACTAGCAGTTCCTCCTGTCTTCTGGCCTGGACTAAGATGGTGGCTATCTCCAACAAAATAGAATGTCTATTATCCCATGCATATTTCAGCAATTGCAGATTTCTGTTTAGCACACTTTCTACATGTATATTGATGTTCTTTCACTCTCCTGGTCCAGTCTTCTGTTGGTCTCCCCTGTGTAGTACTACACACAGCTGCAAAGGATGTGGTACACAGCGCATGAGTACATATATACTAGCTGGTAATTGATCCTTCACTTTGCACAGTTGTGCCTTCCCGATCTGGAAACGACTCTGATGGTTCCTGCAGACCCTCCTGATGTCTTCACTCATCCCTGCTGCATGAGGAATCACTATCATAGGATTCTTCTTTTCAGACCCCTGATTGCCTTATTGGTGTACTTATCTTCCTTTCTGCGTTTAGAAGTATCTATAGAGAGGAAAGGTTGATGAAGGCTTGCAGATATCCATTCTCTACACTGCCTGTATATAACAAGCTCACGCGAGTCTTAGCATCCATTATTAGAGCATCTAGTCGAAATGTCGAGAAAGGTTGATTATTGAGAAGGTCATTGTAATTAGTTTAGGGGGAGACAGTTGCATTTTTTGGGGGGAATGACCCACATGGTTAAAAATCCATAAAACTCATTTCCCACCCACGCACTTGACCGCGTACTTACATTTTAACGCCTAATGAAAACAGAGTAGGGCTTTCTCTAGCCACGCATGCTAATCTTAAATCTTTAGCCAATCTGGAGTTATTTATGTGGAGGTTTCAGGCATTCAGGTTTTGAGGTCCCTCCACTTTAGGTCTAGTAACTTGCCTATAGTTACACCTATGAAAAATATTTTAGTATCAAAAGAGAGCACACAGAGAGACCTATCTTTTGAGCTATATATCAAGTCCATACCATGAAGTTTGCAGAATGTACGGAGCTCTAAAGTGGTAAACATAAGTTTGGGGGGGGGGGGGAAATTTAAAAAATGCAACTGTCCCCCCTTTAATTGTTAGTACAGCTGTATCACATTTGCATACTGCATACTATTGTCTCCCTCTGTCCTAAACACAGAACAGTAATATAGGAATTCCTGTGTGATTAACAATGCTATTGACTCCCTACATGTATGCTAAACTCCCTACGTGTATGTGATTAACAATGCTATTGACTTTCTGTGTGCTAGTTATAGTTGATAATGCTACTTACTTTCAATTTATTTCTGTTCTTATTTAGACTGAAGTGGCTAGGCTCACATCTTCTATTAGACACTGGCAACATCAATGTTCCATGATGGAGAAAGAGGTGAAGAGTGAAGTCACTGCAGAACTCGGCGATCAAGAGCCCCAGGTAATTTTAGCCAGTGTTGTACTTTTTGTCTTGCTGTTAAATATTTGTTTTTCTGGACAAAGATTGAAGTGAAGTCCTTGAAAGATGCCCTCAAGAAAAAACAAGCTGAAATTTCATCTCTAAAGAAATGCCTGGAAACAGCAAAAGAAGAAAATCATGACCTGTTGAAGGTAAAAGAATCATTGCGAGCAGGCTCAGATCATTTCGAGAAATTGGCCAGAGAAACAAAGGAGCAGTTTCTGCGGTATAAGAGACATGCAACTGTCGAAGTGGAGAGTTTGAAGAAGGAACGTGATGGTTTGTTGAAGGAGAACAGTTTGCTCGGGGATGAGAACACAGCAAGAAGAGTCGAGGTAATTTTTAAATTTCGGTATTTAGTCCTTAGATTCGCTGGTTTGTTGAGTCCACAATAATCGTAGACGCTTCACCCATTCATGTGCGTCTAGCAATGTATTCGATCTTCTGGGATGGACTTATGATATGCATGGGAGAATAGCAGAAGGATTATTATTATTATTATTATTATTATTATTATTATTATTATTATTATTATTATTATTATTATTATTATTATTATTATTATTATTATTATTATTATTATTATTATTATTATTATTATTATTATTATTATTATTATTATTATTATTATTATTATTATTATTATTATTATTATTATTATTATTATTATTATTATTATTATTATTATTATTATTATTATTATTATTATTATTATTATTATTATTATTATTATTATTATTATTATTATTATTATTATTATTATTATTATTATTATTATTATTATTATTATTATTATTATTTTTTTAATTATTAATTATTATTTATCAAACAACAACAAAACAATAACAACAACAACACTAATAATTACACAAGACTGTCCATGCCCGAGCCTCCCATTGCCCCCATGACTGCAAGAGCATTGCCTCTCTGTACCGCCACAGACAATTGTTGCATCATTATTATTATTATTATTATTATTATTATTATTATTATTATTATTATTATTATTATTATTATTATTATTATTATTATTATTATTATTATTATTATTATTATTATTATTATTATTATTATTATTATTATTATTATTATTATTATTATTATTATTATTATTATTATTATTATTATTATTATTATTATTATTATTATTATTATTATTATTATTATTAATTATTATTATTATTATTATTATTAGTGCACCCTCTTAT
Source organism: Cladorhizidae sp. MBARI D1340-BT2 (assembly GCA_028752905.1). Taxonomy (NCBI): domain Eukaryota; kingdom Metazoa; phylum Porifera; class Demospongiae; order Poecilosclerida; family Cladorhizidae; species Cladorhizidae sp. MBARI D1340-BT2. Next base: position 7,399,768 of record JAQNBH010000002.1, read on the forward strand.
GTCTCGATTATCCGAACGCAGTTAATAGAACATGATAATGATCAAACAAAAGGAACATTTGGTTGTATGGGGCTGGCTATATATATAGATTGCTTATATAGATTGCTATATATAGATTGCTATATATAGATTGCTCAGGAAAGCTAGGGCCAGCTAAAGGATGATCAGAGTTTTGTCTATTGGGTCAAAGTTATCTATTCTTGGCAAGATATTCAAATGAGGCCACTCAAGCTGGACTCGCAAAAGAGTACGGCATTGGAAATATAACAATAACAAGATCAAAAAGAATGATACAATAACCTTCCTAATAATCAACTTGAAATTGTATTATCTAGACGTTTCGACTAGATGCTCTAGCCTTCATCAGCAACTAGTCGAAATGTCGAGAGAATACAATTTCATGATTATTGAGAAGGTTATTGTAATGTTATTATGTCAACTGAGAGTTCATTGACGGGGGAAATAATGCCAAAACTTCGAGAGTTTGCAAGCAGCCTGGATAATCTGGGAATCAGTTCAAGTCCTCATGCCATGCATATACTTTGCTAAAGGCAACCAGCTTGAAAATGCTCTATATCTCTGTCATTCAGAAAAGGGGGCAAGGCACTCCAGTCAGTGAACCATTGCTAAGAGAGAAGGCAGCAGAATTCCATGAAAAGTTACTTGAAGGAGAATCAGAAGCACCATTTACTGGCAGTGCAGGCTGGCTACTGATGATGGGATAGACCACCAAGTGTTGCAGGTAGCATGTTCTGAATCCTCTGAGGCATCACTGATGGTCCTTAAAGAAGTGAGGCATCTGGCATGCAAGAAGAGGCTTGATAACCTGAAACAAACAACTCTTGGATCTTTTGTCACTGTAGCTATATATATACAGAACCTAGTTGTAATCAACAATTGCTTATGCACAAAACAGATGAATGCATGTATTGTAAGACAGCATGGCAGCTACCGAGGACATACTGCTTTTCCTCCTATATGAAGTTGGCTGCTCACATCCCAAGCCCTGCAGATAAGAATCATTAATGATATCGCAACTATTCAAACACTACGGGTCAGTATTTTAATTATATCACGAGTTTATAACATTCATTTTTTGAGTATATGATTTTTTTCCACATCGGAACTATGGTAGGTCTTAATGTGTTCAGATGAGGGTCTACTATATATTCATAGATAGGTATATATATATAGAAGAAGGTCCTTGAAGATTAATTTCACTGTTTTTAATGGGGATTTTTTTGGTGTTGTGTGTTGCAAGGGGGGGGGGGGGGGGGGGGTTGCTGCCAGTTTACTACCTTAGGGTTCAAGACGTGTTGGAAGTTTTTTGGAACTAAATTTGTCTCAAGGCACTGTTTAGGTAAGAAGCTGCCAGGGTGAGTTTTTGCTACAGCTCTTCCATAAGCACAAAGTTGGACGGTTATCAATGAATGCCATTTTATTTCTTTACTATTTTTACTATTACCGTAAAAGTACTTATTTGTGTGGGGGAATTAAATTGTGCTATAAAGTTCGGTAATTTTTTTAAATTAATTTATTTTTAAGATGGTCACATGCACGAGAAACAAAGGTAATGTTAGAGATGTATATATATAATATCCAGTCACTTCAAACCAACCAAATTTGATAGCCAGTTATGTAAAACACTCCAAATGTCACTAAAATTAGCGGAAGAAAAATTAAGACAAACACGCAGTTATGTAAGTCAAGATTTTTGAACATAAATATTACCACTTTAAATAATATAAAAATGGAGCGGGTGAAGAGATTTGAACTCTCGACTTCGACCTTGGCAAGGTAGCGCTCTATACCTGAGCTACACCCGCTCTAAAAATATTATTTTATAGTACTCCCAGGCCGGCATTTATTAAAATACAAAACCAGGCCAAAAGATGAGTATTAAATGCACTTATAAAGCTTTTAAACGCAGCAATTAGCGTATCGAAATCTTTATAATAATCCATGTGATCCGGTCAATTCTGAGGTACATTAGGAGAAAAGACATTACAAGTTAGGAAGCATTTTCTACCTGTAGCTATTTCCACTAACAATGTCTCTGACTATCAACAAGCATGCTAGTGCTAACTGGGCTATATTTGCACAGGACTGCATTCGGTATGTACCTCAAGTTATATGTTAAAAAAATCATTTTTTCTCCTGATACCATAATCACACAAATTAATTGCACACTGATATCTGGGCTGTTAGAACCACATGATTGCATTACCAGTACTTTTTACGGTGTTGGGTTTTAAATATATATTTTAACTGCAATGTCCAGTGGACCACTTTGTCATTGTAAAGTAGTCAAAAAACCCCGAATATATCTATTTTAAGAGTCCACTTTGATATGTGTAGTTGCTATTTAATAAACCAAATATATATATCTATCTTAATATTTTGATATGTCTAGATATATCTAGTTCTGGTGCTGGATAGCTGTACAAGAACAAGCAAAGCTTATAACGCACCTTTGTTATGGTTCCTACCAGTAGCTAGTGCACGAGTTCTGTGAGAAAGCTGTAGCTACCAAAGTACATGTCTCTTAGCCCATAGAGCAGGAACGCTGATGAAAACATGCTGATTAGCAACTAGTTTTGTGCAGAGCTTCCTCGAGTGTGTATATATTATATATGTTCCATCCAATCTATGAATCTGCACAATTATATAGATTGTGCAGCACAATCTATGAATTCATAGATTGGATGCCAATCTATAGATTGTCCTGCACAATCGCCCATCTTGCCTGCCAATCAATACACTTCAAACATGGTAGCATATTAACACCCTTTGCAACAGAGAAAGTGATGATTGCAACTGCGAGTGTAATGATGTAGAAAAAAGTGATAATGAGAAAGTTCCACATGGACAAAGAACTAAGTGACATGGCAAGTGTAGCTAGAGCAAAAATATATATTTGAAGAATATTGCTGTCAAAAAAAAATATGAAGCACAGTTTGCACAGTTTGTAATACCCACGAACACTCACACAACTGCTATAGTCCCCAAATGTAGAGAAACTTGCCTCACAAACAGCTCTTCTCCCTTCTCTTTTCATGGGAGTAGCACGGGCTTTGTAATCCCATCGACTATCCCATATTGTGTGGGTGGGTTTGGATATTTGGCTTGCACACTCGCTCAGTATAACTAGTCGATAATAAGTACTGGTCCATCCAATTTATGAATCTGTTGCAAAGGGTGTTAATATGCTACCATGTTTTGAAGTGTATTGATTGGCAGGCAGGGCATTCATAGATTGTGCAGATTCATAGATAGGATGGAACATATATACTTAGAAGGTAGTTTGCTGATGAAGGCTACAAATAGTGCTCAATGCTGTGTGCTATTGATAGAAAAGTACTGGGATGGCTAGTCCTACTATAGTTTCATGCGAATGCAATCATCATTTTTCTCCTGATACCATAATCACACAAATTGATTGCACACTGATATCTGGGCAATCATCAGGGGGACAATGTCCCTGATGATTGCATTCGCATGAAACTATAGTAGGACTAGCCATCCCAGTACTTTTCTATTACTACTATATATATATATACTTTGAAGGTAGTTTGCTGATGAAGGCTACAAATAGTGCTCAATGCTGTGTTAAGGCAGAGCTATTGAATATAGAAAAGTACTGGGATGGCTAGTCCTACTGCAGTTTCATGCGAATGCAATCATCAGGCGATCGGAATTCCTTTCAAAGTGTAGGCACAAGAACAAGTTTCTCCTCAAGAGCATTTGAATTACCACACTCATCAACACCCATTCATTAACACCCATCCATAGACTTGCATCACCCCACTTACCTCATATATGCACCTCAGTTGCCATTGTCCCTGATGATTGCATCCTGCATCCGCATGAAACTATAGTAGGACTAGCCATCCCAGTACTTTTCTATATATATATATATATATATATACAAGCATGTGTAGGAGAAAATTCAGCAACCAATAACCTGCTTATTAAATAGCCTACTACACATATCAAAAGGGGACTCTCTAGATATGTATATAGCTTCAGTGTAGTAAAATAGCCTACTTCACATATCAAAAGGGGACTCTCTAGATAGGTATATAGCTTCAGTGTAGTAAAATAGCCTACTTCACATATCAAAAGGGGACTCTCTAGATAGGTATATAGCTTCAGTGTATTAAAATAGCCTACTTCACATATCAAAAGGGGACTCTCTAGATAGGTATATAGCTTCAGTGTATTAAAATAGCCTACTTCACATATCAAAAGGGGACTCTCTAGATAGGTATATAGCTTCAGTGTATTAAAATAGCCTACTTCACATATCAAAAGGACTCTCTAGATAGGTATATAGCTTCAGTGTATTAAAATAGCCTACTTCACATATCAAAAGGGGACTCTCTAGATAGGTATATAGCTTCAGTGTATTAAAATAGCCTACTTCACATATCAAAAGGGGACTCTCTAGATAGGTATATAGCTTCAGTGTATTAAAATAGCCTACTTCACATATCAAAAGGGGACTCTCTAGATAGGTATATAGCTTCAGTGTATTAAAATAGCCTACTACACATATCAAAAGGGGACTCAGGTATATAGCTTCAGTGTATTAAAATAGCCTACTTCACATATCAAAAGGGGATTCCTAGGGCTTTGGTTTTTAAATAGCCTACTACATCAAAAGGGGATTCCTAGAGATTTGGTTGATTAAATAGCCTACTACACATCAAAGGGGATTCCTAGAGATTTGGTTTATTAAATAGCTTACTACACAACTTATCAAAAGGGGATTTTTAGAGCTTTGATGGCCCACTACTTAACAACATGCGTAAATAACTAAAGCTCCTATTTCAGCTAGTGCATGCATTCTGTGAATATGTTCTTGCTATTCTGCAATGCTGGATAATGTCAAGTTTAACTATTAGTTGTGTGTGTGTGTGTTTCTTCTCGTACATAAGGTCACCACCCTGCAAGAAGATTTCGAAGTTGAAATAAAAACCAGAGATGACGTGGCTTCTCAAATTAAAGAAGTGCTAGAAATGTGGAGCATTAAGGTGCAGCGACTCAACGAAGAAGTATGCCGTCTGCAAGAGCAAGTGGATCACTTGGAGTGTGACAAAGACGGTATTCTTCTCACTACTGCACAACAAAAACTTGAATTTGATGCTAAGCTGCGGACACACGATGAGTACTTGGCTAAAGTAAAAGAGAAAAGCACCGAGCTTAAAGAGGAACGAGATGGAATGATTAAAAAAATGAACCACTTGACAGAGCTGTATCGTGGTTTAAAGGATAGGAACGAGGGAGCCGAAGAAAGCAATCACATGCTCAGTACCTCCTTGCAGAACCTGAAAGGAGATTTTGAGGTCCTGAAAGCTGAGAAGCAGAGCCTTTGTGAACAAGTAGAAACGTTGGCAGATGATCTTCGCGGAAAGGAAGAGCATCACAAATCAAAGCTTCAAGAGCTTGAGACACATCTGAAGAAGAATACGCTGCAGTTTGTACAAGAAAAGGAGCGCTTGATTGTGCAATTGAAAGCGATAGATGTACTCAGGAGAGAATTATTTGCAAACTTACAGGCAGAGAAGCAACGAGTAGATGAAGCTATAACATCTAGTTCCAGACTCTCAGATGATGTTTTAGCCAAAACCCAGATCATCAGTCTACGTGAGAAAGATATCGATAAGTATAAGGGTCAACTTGTTGGCGAGAGAGGCAGGAGGCAAAAGCTAGAGCTTGCCTTGCAGGAGAACCACTCAACAATAAGGGATTTGGAGCACAACTTGCAGTATGTACAGGAACATATTCAAAAAGAAGAGGAACAGCACAAAGATGAAGTGAGTTCTGTGTACGTACGACAATTTAAAGTCGATTTCTGTTCTCTTGATTGCCTCGCAGGTGGAGTGGTTGAAGGCTCAGTGTGAAAGTGACAAGCAGAATGCGGAAAGCAAGAATGTTTATATGAAACGTGAGCTTGAAGAACTTCAGTCACAGAAGATGACTGAGGGGGAGTATGCTGAAACTTACAAGAAATTGGAGGCAGAGAAGAGGGTGCTTGAGAGGATGGTCGATGACCATGTGGTGGAGTACAATATCTTAATGAGAAATTATATGGTAAGCTATGGGGCCTGGTTGACGGACTACTTCATGTCAACTAGGCATCGTGTTGAAATTATAGCTGTTTGCAAGCAGGTATCTAATAAAGGAGCAATCTCACACGGTGTTTAGTGTAATACAGGGAGTGTCTAGTATACTATAGGAAGTGTTTAATACGGCAGGAAAAGTCTAGTATGCTACAGGAAGTACATATCTAGTGCACTACAGAAGTGTTTAATATACTACAGGAAGTGTTTAGTATACTACAGGAAGAACTAGAATGAGATGCAGTGAGTGATAATCCCACAAACTCCAAACCCAATACAAACTCTTATAGTATATGTGCAAAGCATGATCGGGTGGTTTCCATCTCACAAGCAATGATAAACCTTATTATTGCTTGTGAGATGGAAACCACCTGATCATGCTGATGAGGTGGAGTGTAGCTTTCTGTTGGTGCCGAGTTGGATGATTATTGTGGTTAGGTAGAATGACTTTTCCTATAGGGACTTGAGAAGAGCCGGGCAGGAAACTCCGCGGTCACCAACATAGAAGGTGCACGTGGCAAAGTTTATGGGCAGCATACGATTGCTCCTTCAAGTACATACTTTTTGTTAGCACTTATACTGTTTGTTTTAGCCTCCATTTGGTAAGTGATTGTATACAAGGGTGTCTCCTCTGCTCACAAGTCTGTGTTCCTTCCATTGTTGCCGATTAAGACAAACTTGTCGATGAGTTAACCATGTACGACACTTTCTAGCTCCTACTCTACAAAAGTTCAAACACTCGGCATCCCATTAGGTAGCTCAGTTCCTACATCCTGCAATCTGTACTGATAAGAAAAATATTACATCTGGGAATTGATTGATGTCTCGAGACTGTTCCGTGTTAGACGCCCATCTTCTGGCTGATGGATGTTTTAACATCCTGCATTAGCAGCCATCTTTTATGCTATTGCAAAGGTGTGTGTTTAGTAGGTATAGTTGGTGTTTAAACTCGAGTTAGTGTTCCAGTCCTATTTTAGTTGGTGTTTTATACTCTAGTTGGTGTTCTGGTCACCATTTTAGTTGGTGTTCTGGTCACCATTTTAGTTGGTGTTCTGGTCACCATTTTAGTTTATACTCTAGTTGGTGTTCAGGTCACCATTTTAGTTGGTGTTTTATATTCTAGTTGGTGTTCAGGTCACCATTTTAGTTGGTGTTGTATATTCTAGTTGATGTTCTGGTCACCATTTTAGTTGGTATACTCTAGTTTGTGTTCTAGTCACCATTTTAGTTGGTGTTTTATATTCTAGTTGGTGTTCTGGTCACTATTTTAAGTTGGTGTTTTATACTCTTGTTGGTGTTCTGGTCACCATTTTAGTTGGTGTTTAATACTCGAGTTAGTGTTCAGTCACTATTTTAATTGGTGTTTTATACTCTAGTTGGTGTTCTTGTCACCATTTTAGTTGGTGTTTTATACTCTAGTTGGTGTTCTAGTCACCATTTTAGTTGGTGTTTTATATTCTAGTTAAAGTTCTGATCATGGTATATATATACATGGTGCAATGTTGTGTGTACTCTAGTTAGTGTTCTGGTCATAGCATGCATGAGATATAACGGAAAGCTTGTGGAAATGATCATCTAGTAATAGCTAGTTGTAACACATCTTTGGCACCATCTTGTCTCATGGATTGTGTATTTAGGAGTTGAAGAGAATAGCTGCTGATCACGGGATTACAATTCCTAACAGCTGGAGTGCAGCACCTCCTTGCAGACAAAGAGATCCAATCCCCTTATCAGAAACAAATGTCCGTCCTTATGCTGCGACAGAGATGTCTATTTCTCCAAGAAATCCACAGGAAGTAGCCTTGGGGCAAGATTATAATGAATCTGGTAGAACTCTACCAATTGAATGTGGCAATGTTCAGTTGGAATATCCCAAACGGGTTGGCATGGGGTTTGATGGAGGCAAAGAAAGAGAGAGAATCTGTCCCCTCTCCAACCCATCCATACCTCAGGAGAACATATTGATGCAAAACATTGATGGCAATATCGCTGAGGCTGCCTCATACATGCATGAAGGAGGTGTGGTGAAGCCTCAGAGTTCAGTGGAAGATGCACGCCCCATGGATTCCAACCTCATTTGCCCAATATGTGGGCGGCAATTCAGGATCGGACAGATCCAGTACTACAAGTACCACGTGGATACCTGTGCGAAATATCCTATGTGATATAGCTACTGTGATATAGCTAAAATATAGCTACTGATAATATTTTATCTGTGTATCATGTATTTTTTCCAATAGCTGTGTGTGTGTGTGTGTGTGTGTGTGTATTCCTGTAATTATGTCATATGCTATATATATACATGTACAAATACAGTATTAGCAAGGTAGCTAAACATGGTGTTTGTTAGTTATATACAAAGAATAAAGTTTGATATAAAATGGATGACAAGAAAATCAAGAATGCACTCACGCACGCACGCATGCACACACAAAACAAAACATTTGGATATGAATTTTTAATCAAGGACACCAAACTAATGAGGTAGTAGCACTCTGTTGTGGGAGTGTTTTCAAGCTGGTCTGGTGTCCAGTGGCCTTTAGATACATCGCAATCTGTCAGTATTTTTGTTATTCAGATAAACAAAACAAAATGGTTCGTCATGGGTACAGTTTTTTCTCTCGTCAGAGCCATCCCACAGAATGTCCCGATCTTGGTAGTGAGTGTGATTACAGGCAGGATTGAACTGGGACTTGAAATACGGTGAATTAAAATAAAAACGGAATCGAAATTGAGACCTTGAGTATCACACTGCCCACGCTCGTTTTTCCTTACATTTTTTTTGGTCAACCCTGTCGCACAAAAAACTTCATTGCTATACTGTACAGGGAGGAAGGTGGGGGGGAAGTGAAGTGAATGATTCCACCCAAGGATCTTCAGTACCGAGTGAACGTGGAAGGAAGGAAAAACAAATGGAGGGAAGGAAAAAAGGGGGGGGGGGGGAGCGAGGGGAAGTTAACAATGATTTTACCTTTGGTATATACCAGTGACCGAGTATATTATATATTATAGAGGTGAATAAATTATTTTCCCCCAAGATTCTATTCTCGGATTCTCATACTAGGTATATATATACATACCTATTATTCTTTCACAATTATACTGAGATTATACCAATAATAGCTCAAAATTATTGTCAAGATTATTATCATTAATAATGCAACATGTATTAAGAATCATGGTTCCGATAGTTATATTGTAGCATAAGTGAAGCTTGTACATAATCTTCCAATGTTGCTCACTAAAAGAATTAGCTATATAGAAGAGAAAACACTCTCTGCTGCAGCAGATGGTGGTTGAAGAACCAAAACAGATGTACAACTGTTATATAGACCACAGGGGAAGTTCAGATTTGTGTCTTCTCCGCCATAGTAGCTAGTCAATATCTGCTGATAATCCATTGGCTTTAACCATATAAAGAGTTAACTTGCTCTTCAACCCGTCAATGATAGTGTTGGTATCAAGAAAAGGAATGACACGGAGATTTTATTTCATTGCTGGTGGGTTTTAGCTCGTTAATTTTGGTAGGATCAAAGTAGCGAATATACTGAAAGCCTGAAACTGCTTCTTTCCAGTCACTTTCATTTTTTGTGTGCAAATAATCATATGCAGGCTTGGCACATGCTTTAGCAGTCAATTAGCTGCTGTAGCTGATTATTGTTGATAACTTGCTTGCATTTGTAGGATAATGCATTGTTGAAATAACAGCCTGAAGCATGCTGACTTCCTCAAAAGCAATAAAGGCAAGAGGCCAGAGGCCCATCTCCTTCTAGTCGATATGTAGCTTTAACAAATGCTTCTCCCGCATCAATGGTAATAGCTAGTTCAATTTGTAATTTTCGATATTTGGCAGCATCAGAAAGTATTTCTTGAAGCCTAATCTTTGACAGTGGGAAGGTCATCACTATATTATATCAAGAAATAAAGGTACATCCCCAAATGTGTCATGAAGATGTTTAACAGCCACCACCAGCAAGTGACAGAGTAGGAAGGAGGTGAGAGATCTGTTTTAGTCTTCCGTGCCAGCTTGGTTTTGGGGCTCCTTGAAAAAAGCCCTTTCATAAACTCATCCAGTATTGGTGTTCTCGTGTATTCCCCAACATGATCAACAGTGTGAGCAAAACATCCATTATCGACGAGTTTAGGGTAAACATGCAAACTGCAGTGCTGTTGACAGATGCACTGTCATGCATGCAAGCTATATAACAGCTAGCTCAGTAGATAAGCATACAATCAACTGATGAGCAAGTTCCTCTCCAGTTAGTCTCTTTGCAAGGAGCATAAGTCTAACCACAAGCTGCTTTATGTTAAACTGCTGATCAACAAAACGTAGAATTACCTCACAAACACGAGTAGTTCCATCAAAAATCACTGAAACTTGCTTATCGTTGATTTGGGCTTTTACACGAACCAATTCTTGATGAATAAATGGTACCAGCTGACATCGATTCTGGGTGTTGGCGAGTCGAAATGCAGTTTCTTCGATAACCTCACGAAAGCATCGATTTTATTGATAGGTACACCTGCACCTTCATAAAAGCTGTTACTACTTAATCCGAAAAATGCAAACAGATTCAGGAAGGGTTTACCAACTGGATGGGCATCTTTACTATAACTTTTAAGCATGTCAGCTGTGTTTCTTTCTCTCTTATCTTTTGTTGCCAAATGTTTTCCCCCAGTATCATGCTTTGACGACTGTAGGTGTTTACATAATACAGTGGTCCCTCCCTAGTAAGACCACTCAGGGAGCACTTCCAACTGGTCTTATTAGAGAGGTGGTCTTACTTGGGAATATCGCTCTCGGGCATGGCAGGGGTCTTACAAAGCATTGCTCAGTGGATTTTATTGCGTAGTGTACACGCATTCATAATATTAAACCAACTGCAAGCTCCCCAGACAAGATACTGTATTCTCATTTGGAATTATGGGTGTGTCTTGGAATGACATTGGTTATCATTGTACACATGTATGTATTGGACATTAGACTCATGCAGTGTCCTTAGGACACAGAAAGTCTGAGATACTGGACTGGACAGTCCGCTCCATCCTGTTCTCGATGACCATCTGCTCGATAGAATCAGCACCTGTCACAAGCTTGGGAATGCCTCGATGAGTGGCAAAGTCACACAGCTTGCACACCATCTCGAACACCTGACAAAGTCACAGGAGTGGGCATGAGGCCATCCTCCTCATCATCTGACTCGGGCTCCTCAGGCGAGGAGTCAGCAGGGGTGGCGAGGGCATGGTTGGGCAGGGTCATAGTGGTCCTCACTGGTGAGCACCTCGCTGTCGATGTTGACGTAGCCTTCGGCAGTGTCACACCCTCCGGCAGCTGTGCATTTATGACTCCTCGACCTCAGCAGCAGGGGCAGTGGTGGTCGTGAAGCCACACTTCTTAAAGCACTTCTTGATGGTGGACACGTGGAGGTCATCCCAGGCCTTCTTGAGCCAGTAGATCGCCATCAGAACGTCCTCCTTCTTGACAAGCGAGCTCATTTTCTCAGTGCAACCGCCATCGGCATTCACAGTGTCGTCCTGAGCAGCGGATCATCTGCTTCCAGTAGACCAGATTCATGGCCTGGATGATGCCAGCATCTATAGGCTGAAGCTTAGAGGTGGTGTTGGCGGGCAGGAAGACTAGCTTGAGGTTGATATCTGAGTGCGCTGAGCAGTTGTCAATGAAGATGATGATCTTCCGGCCCTTGGCAAGTATCTTATTGTTGGTGCGCTTGAGCCACTGCTCCCAGATGTGAGTGCTCATCCACGCCTTGGCCTGTGCCTCATACTCGATGCCGAGGTCCCTCTTTGGATCAATGCAGATGTAAATATGTACCAGTTCCTGATTTTTCACAGTTGGACAAAGGTATGTCACTTCGATGGAAGGTAGATCTTCAAACAAAAAACTAAATTCACTGTATTCTTGGATGCTTGGTCTTACTTGGGAGGATACTGACCCAGCCAAGTGGTATAAGAGAGGTGGACTTATCTTAGAGGGTCTTACTTGGGAGGGGCAAAATAAAGCCAGCCAACCGGGAGCAAGCCAAAATGGTCTTATAATGGAGGTGGTCTTACTTGGGAGGGTCTTAATACGGAGGGACCACTGTACACTTTTTTTTAATGTGAAAGAGTCTCCCTGCATGCATGACAAAATAATTTCCCCAAAGTTACACACAAACATTCCTTGGAGAATTCTTTTACTCTCTGTGATGGGTCAATAGAGTTTGGCACAGCGACTACAGCTTCCTTGGCCCGCTTTTTCCCTTTTGGAGGATTTGCTGTATCTTCCTCTTTCTTGACAAATCAGAAGCTTTGGGGCACTAAGTATGTCTAAAAGACTAGTATATAGTAGTTATACCCGGAACAATAGTTTCTTCTGGTTCAGAGTTGGAGGCCAAGTCAGATTCATTAGCTGCCATCTTTCACTCGGATTCAGAATACACAAGCAGGTGGCCTTGCATCATGTGATTCTCATGTGCATGCCTGTGGTTTGTCAACTTGTCACTATGTGCAATGATGCGGTCTGTCAACTTTGCAATACTTATGTGGTCTGTCAAAATCTGAAGCTAGTCACTTATCACGGCTGCTATCCTTATTCCTTGTGTTGTTAAACCCTATAAGATTCTCAAAATGTTCCCCATTATTCCCAGTATTATTCTTGGATTCTTAAGCATACCCATTATTCTCAAAATTATGCATTTATCTAACCCTAGTAAAGGATGATCTAAATGCTTGTATATACCTTTTTCCTTTCTGACCTCACCTGTGGACCTTAGAAATCAGTGCTTGAGGTCATTCGCTTCCCCAGACCCCTTCACCTACATCGTGTCCTCCCACACTCGTGTGTATTTATGTCTGGGCAGCTGTTAGACGATGTTGGCAAGATCTCGTCACATGCAATTTTTTTGAGCAAGACACAAGCTTATGTGGAACAGCAACAGCTACACAGACCTAACTGGCGTCTCAGCATCTACTTTCACTGTAAACCTTTGACATGCTCTTTTTCACGTAAATCTTTGGTTGTTAAATTTAAAAAAGGTCTTGCCAAGCTCATTCAAACTCAATTTATCAGAACTTGGGAACCTCGTTGTCCTAGGATCCTTATTTCCGTCGCTGTATTGCACTGTCACTTACTCTATTAAAGTTGGTTATCACCCGTCCTTATCTCCATATGATTGAGCACAGATTGCCCTCGTACAACATTGCAGCATAAATTTGAGTAAATTTCAGTTGTAGAAACATTGACCAACACATGCATGCATTTACATGTATTGCTAAACATTTAGCTGCTGCCATTATCCTTGTTCTTGTTCCTGGACTTGCTCCTCCTGTAATCCCAAAACTTTGTTGCCAATGGATACACGGCCTGAGGGGAAGAGAGAGAAAAGGTGGGGGAAGGCTTTTATCTCTGACAAGTACGGGGTTCTGACAAGCACGGGGTTGAATAACATACAGAGGGGGCATTTTGGGGGTTGAAATTTCAATACGAAAGCAAGAGCCAGTGTGAATAAATTGTTTGGCCTGATAAATATACATAACATCCTGTATATCTGGGGAAGGTATGCATTCCTCTGTTATGTATGCTGGCTAGTTATGGGTCCAGATATCACTACCATTACTGCTGAGGCAATGGCTGTTATACGTAGTTTCAATGTTTGTCTTGTTTGATCATGGAAGAAATAACAGAAAATTTTGAATAAAACGAAAAATAAAATGTGGGAAGATTTAATTATTTGTTATTAGTCTATTTGTGTTTCTATTTGTGTTACTACTACTAATAATAATATAATAATAATTAATAATATAATAATAATAATAATAATAATAATAATAATAATAATAATAATAATAATAATAATAATAATAATAATAATAATAATAATAATAACAAGAATAACAATATTATAATAGAATTATTATAATAACAACAATAATAAATAAAATTAAAATAATAATAATAATAATAATAATAATAATAATAATAATAATAATAATAATAATAATAATAATAATAATAATAATAATAATAATAATAATAATAATAATAATAATAATAATAGATAATTATTATAATAGTAATATTAATAATGATAGTGTATAATAATTATCTATTATTATTTTATTATTATTATTATTATTATTATTATCTATTATTATTTATTTATTGTTGTTATATTATTATTATTATTATTATTGTTATTATTATTATTATTATTATTATTATTAATTATTATTATTATTTTAATAATAATTTGGTGGTCCCCAGCCCTGACTGCTTTCATCAATGTGGTGCTGTTAGGAAAAACTCCAGCTTCTGCTCGCCCCTTCTTTTTCAGTGCTTCTCTCGTCGTCCTGAACAAAAACGATGATGGTGTGAGGCCCATAGCCATTGGGTGCACACTTGTATGCCTTGTAGCCAAATGCGCAAGCTTTCATGTGAAGCCGTCTTTGAGTGCGCTTCTCTTCAGTTGGGTTTCAGGGTACGTCTTGGAGCTGAATCTATTGTCCATGCTGCTCGTATTTTCCTGCATAATTTACAACCAGGCCACATCTTTCTGAAGCTTGATTTTTGCAACGCAGGGGGTGACAAAACCATTTTAGTAGTAAAGTGTTTAAAAAAAATGTGGTTACCAATTTAACTCGTAGATTCTGCAAAAACTTCATGGTATAGACTTGATATATAGCTCAAAAGATAGGTCTCTCTGTGTGCTCTCTTTTGAGATTAAAACATTTTTCATAGGTACCGATAGGCAAGTTACTAGACCTGAAGTGGAGGGAACTTCAAAACCTGAATGCCTCATTTTGCCACATAAATATAAATATCTCCAGTTTGTCAAGTGCTGAAATTAGCACCAGTGGCTGGAGGAAGCCCTACTCTATGCAATGACTGGTTTCATTAGGCACTAAAACTCAAGTATGTGGTCGAACATGCGGTTGGGAAATGAATTTTAAAGAAATTCATCTTTTACCAGGCGCTTGACCACGTACTTAAGTTTTTGCACCTAATGAATACAGTCCTTGCGCATGGGGAGTGCTTCCCCTAGCCACTGGTGAGCTCTCTAGCACTTGGCAATCTGGAGATATTTATGTGGCAAAATCAGGCACTCAGGTACACCACTTTGGCTCCAGTAACTTGGCTATAATTATACCCATGAAAAATGTCAAAAGAGAGCACAAAGAGAGACCTATCTTTTGAGCTATATATCAAGTCCATACCATGAAGTTTACAGAATATATGGAGCTATAAAGTGATAACCATAAGTTTTACTACTAAAAGGTTTTGTCACCCCTTTAACTCAATTCGTAGAGACAAAATGTTATCTGCCATTGAAGAGCTAGCCCCTGATTTTCTCCCTTTTGTCCATTCAGGTTATGCTCCTCCATTATCCTGGGAAATGAAAAGGAGTTCAACAAGGTCATCCTTTGGGTCCACTTTTGTTTTGCCTCACTCTTCACAAGACCACGCCCAGATTGGTGTCCGAATTTTGTGTGTTTTATTTGGATGATGTCACTCTAGGGGTTAGTGTGGATGGTGTACTCGGCGATCTTATTACAGTGGAGGGTGTGGCTGGGGAGTGGGGATTGGAACTAAGGGGGGACGATTTCATTTTTTCATTTTTTTTTCATTTACGATTTTCATTTTCAACCCTCACGCTTGACCATGTACTAAAATTTTAACGCCTAATGAAAAAGGTGATTGCATGCTTCCTCTAGCCACTCGTACCAATTTCATTTTTTGCACTTAGCAATCTGTTATTCTGGACAGGTTTATGGGATGCAGGTTTTTGAGGTCCCTCCACTTTAGGGTCCAGTAACTTGCCTATAGTTATACTTATGAAACATATTTTAGTATCAAAAGAGAGCACACAGAGAGACCTATCTTTTGAGCTATATATCAAGTCCATACCATGAAGTTTGCAGAATCTACGGAGCTCTAAAGTTTTTTTTTTAAAGTTTTAAAAATACGATCGTCCTCCCCCCCCCCCCCCCCCGTGAGAAGTGGGAGCTAATCTGTCCAGATCCAGGGAAGTCTCTTTGGTGTGGTCAATCCATAGGTTGTGGGTTCGGAGCGGATTGAGGTGCTGATTGATGCAAAGATGGACTCACTGAAGTTTATGAGAAGCAGACTTCCACACCTCCATGCTCATGATGCTCTCTGTTGACTTCATCAGGCAGTTGCAATCCCCCAGTTACTGCACTCCTTGCCATCTTCTCCCTGTTTCTCTTCATCCAAGCTTCAAGATTTTAACTCAATTCAATGTTCCATCCCGAGTAAGAGATCACCAACATTCTCCTCAACATAAAAGATCAGGCTTGGTCTCAGGCATCACTTCCGGTGAAATTTGGTGGTCTGGGGATCAGAAGTGCTGTAATGCTTGCACCTTCTGCCTTTTTGGTGTCAGCTTCCAGTGCTTTTGATCTCATTCACCAGATTCTTCCCGACTAACTAGGTGATTTGAGCTACCCTACATTTGATGATGGTTTTGAAATGTGGAGTTGAGGTCATTAGCTGTGAGCTTCCATCTGTTTCCAGGTCTTCCCAACAGAGAGCCTGGGATGGCCCCCATGTTTTGATTCTCTCCTGAGCTCGGCTGTGGATCCTGCTACCCGCGTATGTATTCAGGCTTCAGCTAGGAAGGAATCAGATCCGTCACCTTTAGGCCTCCGAATGGATGACGATGTGATTAGGGTGGCTACTGGTTTGTGTTTGGGTGTTCCTCTCCGTCATCCCCACAGTTGTCTGCAGTGTGGATCCCAGGGGAATCAGTTGGCCACTCATGGTCTCTGTTGTCGGAAGAGTCAAGGTCTCTTGCTTCAATCAATATTCCCTCTCACCTGGAACCTTCAGGTATTTCTCGCTCGGATGTCAAGCGGCCTGATGGAGCTTCCATTGTCCCTTGGAAGAATGGCAGTATTCTTGTGTGGGATGCTACCTGTGTGGACACTTTGTCCCTCTCTTTGCCCACCTACTGTCTGAAGGTCCTGGTGTAGTGGCAAACAGAGCTGAGTCCTTCAAGAAAAAGTATGCCAATATTGCTGCTACCCGTCTTTTTGTCCCAATTGGGATAGAAACCACTGGACTGTTGGGAGTGGAAGCATCTCTGTTCCTTTGGGAGTTGGGAGGCTGTCTCAAGATAAAATTTGATGAAGCACATTCCCATCATTTCTCCTTCAGAGAACATGCAATGCCATCGAGCGTGGGAACACTCCAGCGTGGGAACACTCCAGCGTGGGAACACTCCAGCGTGGGAGCGCTCCAGCGTGGGAGCGCTCCAGCGTGGGAACGCTCCAGCGTGGGAACGCTCCTGCGTGGGAACGCTCCAGCGTGGGAACACTGCAGCGTGGGAACACTCCAGCGTGGGAACACTGCAGCGTGGGAACACTGCAGCGTGGGAACACTCCAGCGTGGGAACACTCCAGCGTGGGAACACTCCAGCGTGGGAACACTCCAGCGTGGGAACACTCCAGCGTGGGAACACTCCAGCGTGGGAACACTCCAGCGTGGGAACACTCCAGCGTGGGAACACTCCAGCGTGGGAACACTCCAGCGTGGGAACACTCCAGCGTGGGAACACTCCAGCGTGGGCGTGGGAACACTCCAGCGTGGGAACACTCCAGCGTGGGAACACTCCAGCGTGGGCGTGGGAACACTCCAGCGTGGGAACACTCCAGCGTGGGAACACTCCAGCTGTGCTCGAGTCTATTTACAAATAATACAATTGCTTATTTATTTTTTGTTGTGTTTTGATTTTTTGTTGTGTTTTGTTTTGTGTTTTGTTCCGTTTACTTTTTTTGTTACTTTTTTTATCGTCTAATTAATTTTCAATTAACTATCGTGTGTTAATTAGGCGTTAATGAACTCAGTTGCACACCATGGATAATTATTGTTTATAGTAATAAAATAAAAAATTTAACCTGACATTCTTGATAAATTAACAGTTAGTACAAAAATACCAAAATAAAAAAATAAAAAGCTAATGACAAGTTCAACTCCTGACCAACCCAAAAACAGTGAATAATAATAATGACGATAATAATAATAATGACGATAATAATAATAATGACGATAATAATAATAATGACGATAATAATAATATAATGACGATAATAATAATAATGACGATAATAATAATGATGACGATAATAATAATGACGATAATAATAATGACGATAATAATAATAATAATAATAATAATAATAATAATAATAATAATAATAATAATTATTATTATTATTATTATTATTATTATCGTCATTATTATCGTTATTATTATTATTATATTATTATTATTATTATTATTATTATTATTATTATTATTATTATTACTACTACTACTACTACTACTACTACTACTACTACTACTACTACTACTACTACTACTATTATTATTATTATTATTATTACTATTTTATTTATTTTTTATTTTATAAAAAAATTAATGTTATTTTAATTATTAATTGTTCACATATGATAAACCAGCAATATCAGAGTCTAATTAACTCATGTGAATTATAAAATAATAATAATAATAATAATAGTAGTAATAGTAATAGAAAACCCTTTACCAAAGACCGCATGGTGGAATTTTGAGTTTGTTTGCCTAGTCCTGCGGTCTATGCTAGCAGGTTTGCCAGGAATAGCACAGTATCTTCATCGTTTAGGTTACCTAGTGCCCGAATAGCAGCTCCTGAAAGTTGTCAGGTTTAGGTTACTAGTTGTATAGTGGGCTCTATATGGAAATTCGTCCAGCATTTTGCTTGATTTTGCCTGATTCGTGATGCCCTGTTGCAGTTGTTGTCGTACTGGGACCTGTACAAGATGTTCTTGTGTAAAGGCAGGCAATAGATGTGATCCTGGATGCTTTCCTGGGAGACTTGGGAAATGTTTGAACCAGTTGAGCCGCAAGAGCGCAGATACCTTCACTCAGCGCCCTGTCCTCAGCTCTTCAAGTCTTCCAAGCCATTCTCTCGTTCACCTCTCACCTACCGCCTCATCCACTTCACCACTTACTCCAGTGTTGTCATCCTGCCAGCTGCCTATATCACACCCAGGCCTTCCTAATTCCCCAATGGACCTCCCTCCCATGGCCTCCATCTTGGGTGTCAAGGTTGCAACTCTCCAACATGTCCCTAGGGATGCCTGCTGCGTGGTATATTTTTATCCATTTCTTCCCACCCCTTCGACATTGCCCCTTGGAGCATGTGTTTTATGGTTTCAAAATGCATCCTCTTCAATCCTCCGAAGGGAAACCGTATCTCTTGGCGTGATACCCAGAATATTGTCAATCGTAGGATCAGAAGATGGAGAGAGGGAGATCTATTGGGTCTGTGGGCCGAAGTTTTGGAGGAGGAGGTCAGGCTCAAGCGCAGGAGGAAACAGAAGGTCTCCCAGGATTCTCTGCGGGAGGAAAATGCCCGTCGTGCACGTCGGGCTATCGAGGATGGCCAATATAAAAAAGCCATCCAGGCCTTGGCGTCTAATGGCCTGGCTCAAGCAACTGAGTCCGTACGAGCTGAGATGTTGCTGAAACATCCCCAGGCCCCACTTCCCAAGACACCTTCCCTCCCCGTACCCCCTTGTAGCAGGATCTCAGAGGCGGTGGTCATCAAGGCTTTGAGATCCTTTACAGCTGGAACTGCGCCCGGTCCTTCCAATTTAACAGCAAATCACCTCAAGGAGGCGGTGTTCTGTCCTTCCCCTAACCGAGCAAACTCCATCCTTAACTCTCTGACAAGTCTTGTCAATTTACTTAGTTCCGGCAAGGTTCCCCCAGATGTCGCTCCTCTTTTATGTGGTGCCTCTCTGTACACTTGTAAAAAAAAGGGAGGTGGCCTGCGCCCCATTGCTGTAGGAGAAGTTCTCCGCAGACTGACTTCTAAGTGCCTATCCAGGGTGGTTCAGTCTGAGGCTATCAATGTCTTGACACCTCTACAGGTAGGGGTAGGCATCCCCTTGGGATGTGAGGCAATAATACATGCTATGCGCGAAGTGCAGGAGGACCACAACATCCATCCAGATGATAAATGGTCTCTCCAACTAGACTTCTCCAATGCGTTCAACAGCATTGATCGTGGGAAATTATTTGAAGAGGTTCGGGCTAAGATTCCCTCTCTGTCAGCTTGGCTTGAATGCTGCTACGGGACCCAACCCATTCTGCGACTTGGTGACCACTCCATTCATAGCTGCTGTGGAGTCCAGCAGGGTGACCCCCTAGGTCCTCTTGGCTTTGCTCTCGCCCTCCAACCGCTTCTGTTGAAGATCCAAAGCGAAGTTCCTGGTCTCCGCATGAATGTTTGGTATCTGGATGACGGTATTCTGTGTGGCTCGGCCAGTGATTTGTGTGCTGCCCTTGAGATAATTGAAGAGGAAGGTCCTGGCAGGGGGCTCCATCTGAACAGAGCCAAGTCTCTCCTGTTTGTCCCAAGTAACTCGCATTTCAGTCACAATCCGCTCCCATTAGATATCCCTATAGCCAGAGAGGGTTTCGATCTGCTCGGCTCTCCAATAGGCTCTGTTTCCTTTTGCAATTCCTCCGTTCTCAAAACAGTGCAGAAGTTGCAGGACATTTTGGACCATCTTCCAGATCTTCAGGATTCTCAGATGGAGACTGCCCTCCTCAAGTCATGTTTGGCCTTCCCCAAAATGTCCTTTGCCTTACGTTCTGAGCCTCCCAGCTACATCAGTGGGGCTACCTCCGCCTTTGATCGTTCCATGATTGACGCAGTCTCTGATTTGGCTGGCGGTCCTCTGTCGGACTGGGCATGGCTGAAAGCCTCCCTCCCCTCTTCAATGGGTGGTTTAGGCATTCTCCGTGCTTCATTACATGCTCCCGCTGCCTTCATTGCATCCTCCGTCCAGTCAAGGAAGCTTGTGGCTAGGATTTTGGGTCAGGCACCAGTCTCCAATTGTCATCTTGGTCCAGCCCTTAATGATTTGGGTGTGGCAGCAGGAAGAGCGGATTGGACTAGTTTAGTCTTGAAGAAGTCGATGTCCACTTACGTCAGCGAGATCTCTCCAGGGCTATTAATCTAGCCTCCTTTAATACTCTCGTCTCCGAGGCTCCTGACACCCGCTCCAGAGCCCTGGCCCGCTCTTCTGCCATCTGCCATGCAGGGGATTGGCTAAATGTAATTCCTTCAAAGGCCCTTGGCCTGCACTTGCAGGACAGGGATTTTCGTCTCTGTCTACAATACTGGCTTGGGCTTCAGATGACAGAGGTGGGGTCATCCTGCGCGATTTGCCAGAGAGTCTCTGATCCCTTAGGAGACCATCAAGTCGGCTGTAGGGGGAATCGCGATATGATTCAGAGACATGATTCCCTGAGAGACGTTATTTTTATTGCCGCCCAGTCTGCAGCCCTCGCCCCAAGGAGAGAAGTTCCGTCCCTAATTCCTGGCTCGAAGAGTCGCCCGCTCCCGCGATGGAAGCAGGGCAAGCCGGCAGCCCTAGACGTCACAGTTATTTCAACTCTTCAACAGCTTACGGTCGAGGGTGCTGCGGCAGTCCAGGGCTACGCTCTGTCCATAGGAGAAGATCGCAAACGTGCTGCTCACAGCCAAGCCTGTCGTGCTGCTGGTATCTCCTTCATTCCCCTAGTCGTGGAGTCCCTCGGAGGATGGAGTGATGAGGCCGTGTCAGCCATCAAATCAATTGGCCGACTGCAAGGCCAGAGATTGGGCACCCTCCCAGAAGACTGCATCACACACCTCTTTCAAAGGCTGTCCATCTGCCTCTGGAGGGGGAATGCAACCATGTGGGTCGGTCGGTTGTTAACCAGACCCCCCATGGTTGATGGACTTTTGTAGACTGGACCATAATAATAATAATAATGATGTGATAATAATAATAATAATAATAATAATAATAATAATAATAATAATAATAATAATAATAATAATAATAATAATAATAATAATAATAATAATAATAATAAAATAAAAAAATAAAATAAAAAATAATAATAATAATAATAATAATAATAATAATAATAATAATAATAATAATAATAATAATAATAATAATAATAATAATAATAATAATAATAATAATAATAATAATAATAATAATAATAATAATAATAATAATAATAATAATAATAATAATAATAATAATAATAATAATAATAATAATAATAATAATAATAATAATAATAATAATAATAATATTTGGGGATGTCAAAAGTTTATTACTATTTTACACACATGTGACATGCACACATTAAACTCGGGTACATCTAACCACAACCTGCAAGAAAATTGGCACTGGTTCTTCTACCAAAATTAAATGAACACTTTTCTCAGACTAGACGGTCAGTGAAGAGCAGAGAAGGAGCCAGTTAATATACCTCGATGCCACTGACGACTCATGGCCTAGGGATTTCCCCTGCTCCTAGAGCTGTGTTTTGGGCATGCGCTGATCCATTAAGCTCGCGCTTGGTTAAAAAATGGACCAGGGCACAGCAAAGTTTCTTGATGGCGTCTTCAAACTGTCATGTGACCGGTTAATGTTTTAAAGAAGGCGCTAACATCGCAAGCAAGACTAAGAAAGACAGTCTCTCGGAACAGATTACGAAGGAAAAAGTCTCTCGATGTGGAAAAAAGAGTCAAGATATATTGTGACCGACTTTCATCCCAGAAATATAGTCGTCTACATGCATATTTGGATACCTCCCATAGCCAAAAGCTCTGTTCAGCCAAATTCTTGTGATAGGCATATGCTTTGGCGTCCTTCTTGAGCCAGATACACCAAGTTGTCGAGTGTTCATGATCCATGAAGGAGGAGTTACGCGCACCTGTAAAGTAACATCAGCTAGAAGACTGAACATGCAAGAAGCTTCTTGCCTTTACCAAGCTCATGCCATCAACTGATACTGTCTTCAGAGACAGTGAGAACAGCTTATCACAATGAGATCCTTTAAGGATCCCAGTAGGTCTGTGATGACATCATGGGGGGAGGGGTGGGGGGAAGGGCTCAACAGCTCATTGGGCAATAGACGTCAAGAGACTTAACAACCAGAGCTGACGGCAGATCTGAAGTTGTCATGGTTTCCGTGCAAGTGTGTCCAATGTGAGCAAGTGTGAAGTAGTCGTTCATGTTCAGCTCGTAGAAAGAATGTTCTTTGTGCATTTAGTTGAGGCAAAGTGGAGACCCCTGGTAATATTTATAATTACACAGCCAAGAACACACACACACACACATATACACACACTGCACATGCACACACACACACACATGCATGCACACAAGTAATGCACACACACACACACATGCATACACACAAGTAATGCACACACACAAGTATGCACACACATGCATGCACACACACATGCATGCGCATGCACACAAGTATGCACACACATGCATGCACATACATATGCATGCATGCACACAAGTACATGTATGCACACACACGCATACACATACACACACATGCATGAACACATACACACACACTACCTACTTCACTTACAAAATAGAGGACTATGACGAGATAGAATAGAAGACCAATACTAGCCACTAAATGTCGCCACCAATGACCCGGGATCGCCTGCGACAATGGAGAGGAGAATGGCAGAGGTTGGGAAGGAGTGAGGAAGAGAAGTAGGAGGAGAGGGAATGAAGAAGAGAGGAGTGTGGGAGAGAGAGAGAGATGAAGAGGAGATGATACATAACAACAGCGAAATATATATTTACTTTTACTCAGCCTCTTCATTTTCTCGCCAGCAGATGAAAAGATAAAACTTCAATATTTTTTAAATTTTTTACATGTGAATGAAGTCCCCTCAACTCTTTGACCGTCAGCATTGACCGTCAGCATACCAATAATTATTGCGTCCCTGTGGTCGGTTGAAAATTGTCTAATCTAAGTGTTTCTAAGGTCCAGAAGCAAATGTACAGCCTTCAGCACTAAGTAAGTTTACCATAGTAACAGTTGAGCTATATACAGAAAAGAAATTGCTATATAGCTAAGCTAACAAGATGAATGGCGCTTCTAAGCTTTAGCTACTTACCTCAGCACCAAAGTGGTAGTTCATCAATTGGATGGTCTGACTGAACAACAATTTTCCAGTGCCAATTCCAAGTGTTCTCTGTAAAATAGTATCGTAGGCCTCATAGAGCTTATTAGAGGGTCACACTCATTCTTTGCCAGACATTTTTTCTATTTAGTACCCGGCTGGGTGTGGTAATTAACCAAGGGAGTGGTGACGAAGTTCTCGTTGCGTCTTCCTCTAACAGAGCCACCATGGAAGGTAGGATGATCTAGCCGTTTAGTGTCTGGTAGCTACTGACAGACTTGGCATCAACTGCCCAAACAATGATTTCCTAAAAGAATACCAGTATTGTGGTCCCAAGTTACTATGTCTTTCGTGACAAATCATGTCACAAGCTAACTACCTAGCCAGCTCTAATAGAATGCTAGCTATTAGTTTTACTCGAGCTGATATATATAGCTAACCACTCTTGGTGTCTGTCCTGCAACCTACATAATTATCTATATCAATCCATCACTATTCCACATGGTCATATGGTCACTAGACTTTATAATAAGGTCATAGTATATATTATGCCAGACCACAGCGATTCAGCTACAGCAGAGGATATCCGACAGCCTAAGCATTTCTGCACCCCATAAGCATGTCTATAGCCTTTAGCACTAAGTAAGTTAGCCATAGAAACAGTTTAAAAAAAGACATACTAGCTAGTTTGGTAGAGTAACAGATGAATGGTGCTTCTAGGCTTTAGCTACTTGCCCTAGCATCGATGTGGTGGTAGCTTGTAGGCAACTTAGTGCATATTAGTGCCACCTTCTTCTTCTGTCTGAAGAATTCATAATTAGTGCCCAGATGAGAGGGCTAGGGCTAGGGCTAGGTGGTGGTAATCAACATAATCTTCTTGTTGCACTTGCTCTTCTGAGAAGCAGAGCTATCACAGAAGGTAAGATGACCTACATAGCTGTTCAATGTTAGGTAGCCAACTAAAAGCTAGGCTATCCTCTGCCCAACAATTGCTTCTAGAAGCTCAGATTGTCACTTTGTTTCTTCATGACAGTTATGACCATGAGCTAGGTAACTGGAATGCTAGCTGTTAGTTTTGCTAGAGCTAATGCAGCTAGGTGTTAGTTTTGCTAGAGCTAATGCAGCTAGGTGTTAGTTTTGCTAGAGTTAATCCAGCTAGGTGTTAGTTTTGCTAGAGCTAATGCAGCTAGGTGTTAGTTTTGCTAGAGCTAATGCAGCTAGGTGTTAGTTTTGCTAGAGTTAATCCAGCTAGGTGTTAGTTTTGCTAGAGCTAATGCAGCTATCTGTTAGTTTTGCTCGAGCTAATGCAGCTAGGTGTTAGTTTTGCTAGAGCTAATGCAGCTAGGTGTTAGTTTTGCTAGAGCTAATGCAGCTAGGTGTTAGTTTTGCTAGAGCTAATGCAGCTAGGTGTTAGTTTTGCTAGAGCTAATGCAGCTATCTGTTAGTTTTGCTCGAGCTAATGCAGCTATCATTATTGTATCTAAATTGTGTCAACTGAGAGTTCGTTGAGAGCAATATTAGATGTGATGAACAGCTGCTATTATTATCTTGTCTTCAAGTGCAGGTGGATATGTTCGGGACAAGGAAACTCTGTAAAAGCCAGTTCTTCGGTGAATAATTGATGTTAACGTTAATGTTTTAATAACCTGTGAAATCAGAAACAGATCTAGAGGATTGAATTGGAGTAGGAGGAGCTGGAAGCGAGTGTGGGGGTGGCTTGATAAATGCAACGTTAAGGGAGCTGAAAACATTGAGGGGAGGTAGTTTGTTCTTTGAAAGGTCCAAGAAGCTCCACTGCCACTGGCTACTGGTAGACACAAATATCAAGTGAAGTGTCGGCTGCTCGTGTGTTCCTCCGCAAATAGCCCTAGAGGTCGTTGTCAGGGTCGTCACTTGGGGCCCTGTCCAAGTACTCCAGCAAAACATCTGTCAGGTGGAAACTGCCGCCATGTCTATTTTAACTATTGTAAATGAAGAGGGCAAAGGTCAGTTGCTTATAAAAAGAAGTTATAGATGCGTTAGGAGTTTAGCGCATCAATCGAACGCGTTACTGACTGTCAAAGAGTTAGGGATAAATAAACAACACACGCATGGTATTTTTAATATTGACTGTCTGTGCGTTGTCACATGAAGTAGTACGATCCACAGCCAAAATTAAATATAATCATGCCTAGATACTCTAAATTAATGTTAATTTGCAGCAAATATAATCATGCCAAATTACAGTAATCTAATTTGCAGCAAATATAATCATGCTTAGATGCTCTAAAATAATACTAATTAGCAGCAAATATAATCATAATATGCTTAGATGCTCTAAAGTAATACTAATTTGCAGATCATGCCTAGATGCTCTAAATTAATACTACAGTAATCTAATTTGCAGCAAATATAATCATGCTTAGTTGCTCTAAATTAATACTAATTTGCAGCAAATATAATCATGCTTAGATGCTCTAACAGCAATCTAGAGAAGGACCAAATAGCTTCCATTTCTGTGTCCTAGTCCTAGTGGAGTAGTAGACCTCCACAAATAACACACACACACACACACACACACACACACACACAGCTGCTATATGAGAGCAATTACCAAAGGAAAATATGAAACCATACATACACACATACACCCATCACTCATACATACATACACACACACATACACCCATCATTCATACATACATACACTCAAACATATACACACATTGATACATACATGTACATACTTACATACATAATTACATACATACATACTTACATACATACTTACATACATGCATACATATTTACATACATAGATTTAACATACATAAATAGTTCCACTCACTGTGCATGGCTGCACAAAGTCCTGGTATATAACTGCTGTATGGCTGAGACTACTGCTGTATGGCTGAGACTACTGCTGTATGGCTGAGACTACTGCTGTATGGCTGAGACTACTGCTGTATGGCTGAGGCTACTGCTGTATGGCTGAGGCTACTGCTGTATGGCTGAGACTACTGCTGTATGGCTGAGACTACTGCTGTATGGCTGAGACTACTGCTGTATGGCTGAGGCTACTGCTGTATGGCTGAGGCTACTGCTGTATGGCTGAGACTGCTGCTGTATGGATGAGGCTACTGCTGCATGGCTGAGACTACTGCTGTATGGATGAGGCTACTGCTGCATGGCTGAGGCTACTGCTGTATGGCTGAGACTACTGCTGTATGGCTGAGACTACTGCTGCATGGCTGAGACTACTGCTGTATGGCTGAGACTACTGCTGTACGGCTGAGACTACTGCTGTATGGCTGAGACTACTGCTGTATGGCTGAGACTACTGCTGTACGGCTGAGACTACTGCTGCATGGCTGAGACTACTGCTGCATGGCTGAGACTACTGCTGCATGGCTGAGACTACTGCTGTATGGCTGAGACTACTGCTGCATGGCTGAGACTACTGCTGTATGGCTGAGACTACTGCTGTATGGCTGAGACTACTGTTGCATGGCTGAGACTACTGCTGTATGGCTGAGACTACTGCTGTATGGCTGAGACTACTGCTGTATGGCTGAGACTACTGCTACATGGCTGAGACTACTGCTGCATGGCTGAGACTACTGCTGTGTGACTGAGACTACTGCTGCATGGCTGAGACTACTGCTGTATGGCTGAGACTACTGCTGCATGGCTGAGACTACTGCTGCATGGCTGAGACTACTGCTATGGCTGAGACTACTGCTGTATGTCTGTCTGAGACTACTGCTGTATGGCTGAGACTACTGCTGTATGGCTGAGACGACTGCTGTATGGCTGTCTGAGACTACTGCTGCATGGCTGAGACTACTGCTGTATGGCTGACATTACTGCTATGGCTGACATTACTGCTATGGATGACATTACTGCTATGGCTGCTATGGCTGACATTACTGCTATGGATGACATTACTGCTATGGCTGACATTACTGCCATTACTGCTATGGCTGACATTACTGCTATGGCTGACATTACAGCCATTACTGCTATGGCTGACATTACTGCTATGGCTGACATTACTGCTATGGCTGACATTACTGCTATGGCTGACATCACTGCTGTATGGCTGCTATGGCTGGTGTTTGGTGACCACTTACAACAATGACGATAATGAAGTAGACATTGACGAGCATCACAATTACGGCTATGACCCACACCACCACAGTCCACCACCTTAGATGTCGGAGGGGAAGAGGATGAGAGGTCAGGGAGGAGAAGAGGGGGGAAGGAGGGGGGGGAAGAGATGAATAAGAAGTGTGTGGGGGGGGAGATGAGAGGAGGTAAAGAAGGAGGTGAGAAATGGGAGATGAGGAAGTAGAAAAGGTGAACAAGGAAGTGAGGGAGGGATGAAGGAGGTGGAGAGGAAGTAAGGGGTTGGGTACAAGGAGGGTGAGCATGGAGGAAGTGAAAATGAAGGATGAAGACAAAAGAACAAGACAAAAGGAGTTAGAAAAAGATGCGAAGTGCAAAGCAAGATGAAGGCAGAGAACACACCAAGATAGAGTAGAGAGGGAGGAAGAGAGGAGAAGAGAGAGAGAGAAAAGTGATCAATGCTTGTGTAGCATCAATCAGAAGCAGCTGCAGATAAGGTGGAGTATTATGAACACTACCAGTAGTTGGTGAACTGGCCCATGATCTTTCTATCAGAGGTGGCGTGAAGGAGTGGGAGGAGGGAAAAGGGAAGCTGGAGAGAACGAACAAGAGGAGAGGGGTAAAAATGTTGCTGTGCTTCTTGTTGTCGTTGCACTCACCAGCAGCGACTGCTCTACGTTGATGTAACTGTCCAGGTAGTCCAGACTGTTTATAGCAAGAATGGCGATGATGACGCAGGGAACTATGGAGATGGATCGTGTCAGCAACACTCTCTTCCACTTGGCCCACTTGATGTTCAGGAAGCCCTGGCGGAATGGAGGCGTGGAATGTGCACAATGTCATAGAAACTGAATGGACTACAAATATTAGATATAGAGAACACCACTGGACTATGTACACCACTGGACTATGTACAGTGGCAGTAAGACACACCACTGGAATGTGTAGTAGTAGCAGTAGTGAGGCACACCACTGGAATGTGTAGTAGTAGCAGTAGTGAGGCACACCACTGGAATGTGTAGTAGTAGCAGTAGTGAGGCACACCACTGGAATGTGTAGTAGTAGCAGTAGTGAGGCACACCACTGGAATGTGTAGTAGTAGCAGTAGTGACACACACCACTGGAATGTGTAGTAGTAGCAGTAGTGAGGCACACCACTGGAATGTGTAGTAGTAGCAGTAGTGAGGCACACCACTGGAATGTGTAGTAGTAGCAGTAGTGAGGCACACCACTGGAATGTGTAGTAGTAGCAGTAGTGAGGCACACCACTGGAATGTGTAGTAGTAGCAGTAGTGAGGCACACCACTGGAATGTGTAGTAGTAGCAGTAGTGAGGCACACCACTGGAATGTGTAGTAGTAGCAGTAGTGAGGCACACCACTGGAATGTGTAGTAGTAGCAGTAGTGAGGCACACCACTGGAATGTGTAGTAGTAGCAGTAGTGACACACACCACTGGAATGTGTAGTAGTAGCAGTAGTGAGGCACACCACTGGAATGTGTAGTAGTAGCAGTAGTGAGGCACACCACTGGAATGTGTAGTAGTAGCAGTAGTGAGGCACACCACTGGAATGTGTAGTAGTAGCAGTAGTGAGGCACACCACTGGAATGTGTAGTAGTAGCAGTAGTGACGCACACCACTGGAATGTGTAGTAGTAGCAGTAGTGAGGCACACCACTGGAATGTGTAGTAGTAGCAGTAGTGACACACACCACTGGAATGTGTAGTAGTAGCAGTAGTGAGGCACACCACTGGAATGTGTAGTAGTAGCAGTAGTGACACACACCACTGGAATGTGTAGTAGTAGCAGTAGTGAGGCACACCACTGGAATGTGCAGTAGTAGCAGTAGTGAGGCCCACCACTGGAATGTGTAGTAGTAGCAGTAGTGAGGCACACCACTGGAATGTGTAGTAGTAGCAGTAGTGAGGCACACCACTGGAATGTGTAGTAGTAGCAGTAGTGAGGCACACCACTGGAATGTGTAGTAGTAGCAGTAGTGAGGCACACCACTGGAATGTGTAGTAGTAGCAGTAGTGACGCACACCACTGGAATGTGTAGTAGTAGCAGTAGTGAGGCACACCACTGGAATGTGTAGTAGTAGCAGTAGTGACACACACCACTGGAATGTGTAGTAGTAGCAGTAGTGAGGCACACCACTGGAATGTGTAGTAGTAGCAGTAGTGACACACACCACTGGAATGTGTAGTAGTAGCAGTAGTGAGGCACACCACTGGAATGTGTAGTAGTAGCAGTAGTGAGGCACACCACTGGAATGTGTAGTAGTAGCAGTAGTGAGGCACACCACTGGAATGTGTAGTAGTAGCAGTAGTGACACACACCACTGGAATGTGTAGTAGTAGCAGTAGTGACACACACCACTGGAATGTGTAGTAGTAGCAGTAGTGAGGCACACCACTGGAATGTGTAGTAGTAGCAGTAGTGAGGCACACCACTGGAATGTGTAGTAGTAGCAGTAGTGAGGCACACCACTGGAATGTGTAGTAGTAGCAGTAGTGACACACACCACTGGAATGTGTAGTAGTAGCAGTAGTGAGGCACACCACTGGAATGTGTAGTAGTAGCAGTAGTGAGGCACACCACTGGAATGTGTAGTAGTAGCAGTAGTGACACACACCACTGGAATGTGTAGTAGTAGCAGTAGTGACACACACCACTGGAATGTGTAGTAGTAGCAGTAGTGACACACACCACTGGAATGTGTAGTAGTAGCAGTAGTGAGGCACACCACTGGAATGTGCAGTAGTAGCAGTAGTGAGGCCCACCACTGGAATGTGTAGTAGTAGCAGTAGTGA
Organism: Cladorhizidae sp. MBARI D1340-BT2; assembly: GCA_028752905.1. Lineage (NCBI taxonomy): Eukaryota > Metazoa > Porifera > Demospongiae > Poecilosclerida > Cladorhizidae > Cladorhizidae sp. MBARI D1340-BT2. Next base: position 7,430,828 of record JAQNBH010000002.1, read on the forward strand.
GGCACACCACTGGAATGTGTAGTAGTAGCAGTAGTGAGGCACACCACTGGAATGTGTAGTAGTAGCAGTAGTGAGGCACACCACTGGAATGTGTAGTAGTAGCAGTAGTGAGGCACACCACTGGAATGTGTAGTAGTAGCAGTAGTGAGGCACACCACTGGAATGTGTAGTAGTAGCAGTAGTGAGGCACACCACTGGAATGTGTAGTAGTAGCAGTAGTGACACACACCACTGGAATGTGTAGTAGTAGCAGTAGTGAGGCACACCACTGGAATGTGTAGTAGTAGCAGTAGTGACACACACCACTGGAATGTGTAGTAGTAGCAGTAGTGAGGCACACCACTGGAATGTGTAGTAGTAGCAGTAGTGACACACACCACTGGAATGTGTAGTAGTAGCAGTAGTGAGGCACACCACTGGAATGTGTAGTAGTAGCAGTAGTGAGGCACACCACTGGAATGTGTAGTAGTAGCAGTAGTGAGGCACACCACTGGAATGTGTAGTAGTAGCAGTAGTGAGGCACACCACTGGAATGTGTAGTAGTAGCAGTAGTGACACACACCACTGGAATGTGTAGTAGTAGCAGTAGTGAGGCACACCACTGGAATGTGTAGTAGTAGCAGTAGTGACACACACCACTGGAATGTGTAGTAGTAGCAACTAAAGGCTGGTCACAATAATTATGATGCTCGCAGCTAGCTGACTAACCAGCTACACCAGCTAACCAGCTAGCTCACTAACCAGTTTTATCAAACCATCAACTTTAAAATTAGCTTCTCAATATTTCGGCTTAGATACTCTAATTTTAAGTTAATCAATGAGGTCAAAGATTGAGCTAGAACACTATCGCTACCACACAAGCTAGCTACATCACCACATGCTGCTACAGTCCCACACTGCTCAACTATTAGCTGATCTAGCCTCCCCCCCCCCCCCCCCCCCCCCCACACACACAAAACAACAACTGGAGAGTAACCCAGCCCCTCTCTGCCACTGGATGCTCTCTCTACCAGCCAGCTTCTTAGAACACCAGATTCTACAACGAAGGCTGCAGCTAACCATTGGAACCTTGCATACCAAAACCATCCTAGCTATCATTTTCTGAGTTATTGTACGGGCAATTCCTGAGTTACAGGGACCCATGGCCCCAAGCTTCCCAGTTGAGGAAGACTCCATGCACTGAATATATACTGTATGTACATGTACATGTACATGTACATGTGTATATATAATGTGTGTACATGTACATGTATATATATATATATACAGTATGTAAACTCTCAGTTGACATACTGTATATTGTAACGACTTTCTCAAAAATAAGTTCTAGCCAAGACACTTGTGATGAAGGCTAGAGCACTGAGCAGAAATGTGGAAAAGAAAAATTAATTGACTGGTGAGAGTGGTTACAATACGTGCTTGTCCATCATTTGCATCTGGTTGCCGTGGCTACACTTACCTCCATCACAAACTGTCCTGCGTAAGTTCCCTGCACATACATACATACACACATACATACAGAACACACACATACATACACACATACATACATACATACAGAATACAACAATAGCAATACAATCTCTTATAGTAACACACAGTGCACTAGAAATCAGAACTGAACTACAAGTGAATGTGTGCCATTGGGTGCAGAGCTGAAGCACCTACAGTACCATGCATACTGTTTCCTGGGGGGAGCTGAAGCACCTGCCAGGCATATTGTTTCCTGTGGCGAGTTGAAGCACCTGCCAGGCATATTGTTTCCTGTGGCAAGCTGAAGCACCTGCCAGGAATATTGTTTCCTGGGGAGAGCTGAAACACCTGCCAGGCATATTGTTTCCTGGGGCAAGCTGAAGCACCTGCCAGGCATATTGTTTCCTGGGGCAAGCTGAAGCACCTGCCAGGCATATTGTTTCCTGGGGCAAGCTGAAGCACCTGCCAGGCATATTGTTTCCTGGGGAGAGCTGAAGCACTTGCCAGGCATATTGTTTCCTGGGGCGAGCTGAAGCACCTGCCAGGCATATTGTTTCCTGGGGAGAGCTGAAGCACTTGCCAGGCATATTGTTTCCTGGGGCGAGCTGAAGCACCTGCCAGGCATAATTTATTGTTTCCTGGGGCAAGCTGAAGCACCTGCCAGGCATATTGTTTCCTGGGGAGAGCTGAAGCACCTGCCAGGCATATTGTTTCCTGGGGAGAGCTGAAGCACTTGCCAGGCATATTGTTTCCTGGGGGGAGCTGAAGCACCTGCCAGGCATATTGTTTCCTGGGGGGAGCTGAAGCACCTGCCAGGCATATTGTTTCCTGGGGGGAGCTGAAGCACCTGCCAGGCATATTGTTTCCTGGGGGGAGCTGAAGCACCTGCCAGGCATATTGTTTCCTGGGGAGAGCTGAAGCACCTGCCAGGCATATTGTTTCCTGGGGGGAGCTGAAGCACCTGCCAGGCATATTGTTTCCTGGGGAGAGCTGAAGCACCTGCCAGGCATATTGTTTCCTGGGGATGTTCTGGCCTATAATGAGATTAGCTCAATGTTTGGGCTAGATGCTCTGGCCTATAATGAGATTATCTCCTCTAATGTTTCAGTTAGATGATCTAGCCTATAATAAGATTAACTCCTCAATGTTTGGGCTAGATGCTCTGGCCTATAATGAGATTAACTCCTCTAATGTTTCAGTTAGATGATCTAGCCTATAATGAGATTAACTCCTCAATGTTTGGGCTAGATGCTCTGGCCTATAATGAGATTAACTCCTCTAATGTTTCAGCTAGATGATCTAGCCTATAATGAGATTAACTCCTCTAATGTTTCAGCTAGATGCTCTGGCCCTCGTTAGGCATCAGAGTGCTCAAAAGCAAGAATCTGCTCAAGAAACAATGGCCATGCTCAGATGGAACCAATATCTTACAGGTACGTAGAGTTGAGTGTGTAATGTACTGTGGCAGGGTTAGCTACACGTAGCAGGGCTGTAGAATAGTTGAACTCTAACAGAGCAGAGTCTGGAGAATGTTGCAAGTGGACAAACCACCATGTCTACTCGCCGGCTAGGGAGGAAGCACAGACTCCGGGGCAGGAGGGGACCTAGTCATGATCAACGCTTAACAAGTAGAGGCTAGAACCTACAGAAACAGATGCTTAATATAGACACTCCTTAACAACCAGCTTTCGTGGTGTGTATTGGGGAGTGTAGTGGTACACCCCCATATTGGTTGACCTGTAACGTTTAATTTGTTCCCCCACAAAAGTTGTTGTTCCCCCCTTATTGAAAGTTTTGTTCCCACCCTAGCCCTAACCCTAGCCCTTTATTTTTCAAGAGGGAACTTTTTTTTCAAGTAAAAAGTTCCAGGGGGAACATATTTTTTAAAGAAAAAGTTCCAGGGGGAACCAAATATGGGGGGACCAAATTTGTCATGACAGACCCCCTATTTTGAAATGGCAGGCTAAACAAACGACCTCAGCTAGAACTCACTCTGGCAGCGTCTTACTATCAGAAACAGTTTTGGCGGATTTTGATCCACGAAATATTCAAGCACGCCATGAATCCTTCGCAAAAAGGTTGTCAACCGGCAGCCCTACCCCCCACACACTTAACTTGCGTACAGAGCCAGCTCAATGTTAGTTCTTCATAGTTTTATGTAGCACCAGCAGACTCCATGATTCAGCAGAAATCCATTTCTCTGTTCAGAAAAACAGCCGAAAGAACTCTGAAAGTCAGTCAAGGGAACTCCATCTCATAAAGAAACTCGAGCACGTGCAATGGAGTCTAGCTGAGCTAAGTCAGCAAAGTGATCGGCTGTTTCCTCAGGAGTTTAATCTTGTGACACAATAGTTAGTTAACAGCAGACACCCAGCACAGCCAGGTAACTACTTGTGACGCATGTGTGTATGTACATGTATGTACATGTACGTATGTACATGCTCAGTAGTGAACATGTTAAGCAATAACATCTACATGTATCACTGGTTAATTCTGATAGTGTTACACCGAGTCACTTCCTGTAAGCGGCTGCTTGATTATAGAAAGAAGACAAAAAATGCTCAGTTTAAAAATCTTACCATAATATACAGTGTGTATGTATGTATGTTGGTGCCGGTCAAAGAATTTATCAAAGTAGACCACAGACATTTACAGGAGACCCTTTACCTATTCATATAATGAAGACCGATATATATTTTTAATATTTGCAATTAACAGGTAAAGGGTCTCCTGTAAATGTTAGTGGTCTATTTATTGTTGTAGTGACTAGTCAACCATTTATATATTTTTTAACATTTCTTGTCTTGTAAATATTGAGGGGAAGGAGGAGGAGAGGAGGAGGGGAGAGGAGGAGGAGGGAGAGGAGGAGGGGGAGGGGGAGGAGGAGGGGGAGGGGGAGGAGGAGGGGAGAGGAGGAGGATGAGAGCAGTTAGCAAGCTGGCAAACACTATGCTAGGGCATTGGGTTGTACCTACTGTACATGTAATCATTTGGTACAATATCACATCATATACATAGTAGGTTGAGTGAGTACTTAACAGTGTAGAGTCATGTGAGAATCACATGACATGCACACTCACCGTCATGGTGGAGCTCTGTCCAGCTGCCAACAGGCCAAGCGCCCACACATACTTAACCCACTTCTTCTCCCCGTAGCGATAGTACAGACAGTCGACAGCTGAGAGGAGACTAATGGAGCCAGCAGAGCAACTTTCACGGATTTCATGAGGAGTGTCCATAGGATAAGTGTACTCATACACTCCCTGGAAAGAAGTTGGCAAAGGATAAAAGGAGGAGAGGAGGAAGGAGATAAGGCGGAGAAGGAGGGGGAGAGGAGCGGAGGAGGAGAGGAGGAGGGGGAGAGGAGGAGGAGGAGGAGAGGAGGAGGGAGAGAGGAGGAGGAGGAGGAGAGACAAGATAGGCAAGATGAGAGGAGAAGGAAGAGGAGAGAAGACAGAGGAGAGAGAAGAGGGGAGAGAGGAGGAAGCGTACTTAATTAATGTGCACTGATGGTGTCCACATTGAATTTGAATCGCCCCTATAATGCGCGCATCAGATCCAGTTGGTTTGAGTCGATGATTCAGAGCAACACAATGTAGGCATTAATTATGTAAGTGTGTGTTACATCAACTTACACGTACATAGAACTTTATCCTCAGGCATGGTTGTTGGTCAGAGCTAGAAGGAGATTAGAGTGCTAACCAAGTATAACTGCTAGAAACTGGTTATAGGGCGTATGCCAGCTACGTACGTCTAGACTAACTCACTGTTATGGCTAGTGTTGTGGTGTTCAGCTACGTACGTCTAGACTAACTCACTGTTATGGCTAGTGTTGAGGTTGTTCAGCTACATACGTCTAGACTAACTCACTGTTATGGCTAGTGTTGAGGTTGTTCAGCTACGTACGTCTAGACTAACTCACTGTTATGGCTAGTGTTGAGGTGTTCAGCTACGTACGTCTAGACTAACTCACTGTTATGGCTAGTGTTGAGGTGTTCAGCTACGTACGTCTAGACTAACTCACTGTTATGGCTAGTGTTGAGGTGTTCAGCTACGTACGTCTAGACTAACTCACTGTTATGGCTAGTGTTGTGGTGTTCAGCTACGTACGTCTAGACTAACTCACTGTTATGGCTAGTGTTGTGGTGTCCAGCTACGTACGTCTAGACTAACTCACTGTTATGGCTAGTGTTGTGGTGTTCAGCTATGTACGTCTAGACTAACTCACTGTTATGGCTAGTGTTGTGGTGTCCAGCTACGTACATCTAGACTAACTCACTGTTATGGCTAGTGTTGTGGTGTTCAGCTACGTACATCTAGACTAACTCACTGTTATGGCTAGTGTTGTGGTGTTCAGCTACGTACGTCTAGACTAACTCTGGCTACTGTAGCTAGCAGATCCGTGGAGCACAATCCTCCAATTATACTGCCTTCTCTTTAGATCTCCTCTCATTCTATTCCACAACACAGGGGCTCCTTCTCAATAATTAAAATTAAATTAATTCCTGCACTAGTTATTTGTTTGGTGGACATGACCAGCTAGACTGATTGGAATTAATTAAGGTTTTTAGAAGATGCACTTCCATTTTTGCCTCCATTTTTGCCTCGTGTAGATTGCAGTAGCTGACATTGCACTCATTTCTTCACTCAAACATGTCGAGTTGTAGAAGTGACACATATCCTAATACTGTAGGGGTCGGGGTGCAGAGGTTTGGATGTGCAGGGTTTCTGCACTTGCTGGTCAGGGGGGAGGGGGAATTTCTGTTAGGGCCCCCCGCCCTCCTTATTTATATTAGGAGTAGGCTATAAATGGGTCATTTTTTGTTTTGCTTAGGGCTGAGTTTTTATGTGTTCTATATAACCTATCTCAACATGAAATGGGGGGAAAATTGGCCTGGGGTGTAAAATAAAAGTGTGCAAGGGTTTTTTGTGCCCGGGTGGCCCCAAAATTCAATCAAATTAGGGAATTTTTTTTAAATAGTCATTTTCTTTAAGCTGCATGGTTAAATATGGTATCAAAAGAAGTAAAATTGCCATGTTTATATTCAAAAGTTTCATTGTTTTTAACCCAGTTCACTTTATTTTCAAAATTCGGCCAAAATTGGCACTTTTTGAACTCCCAGAATGCACTGATAGGTTCACAGTCTGCATTATTGTGGTCAGGTTCACTAATGGCATTCATAAGAAACCCATGGATGTTTGCGAAATGATTGTGAAGAGAGAGCCATTGTTGAAGTCATTCCTTCGGCAAAATCTGTTGTTGAAACAGCTCTGGCAGCTCTTCTAAAGCTTGTAGCACATGAGGGAGACGGGAAGACAACATCTCTAGCAGAACAGTTTGACTTGATTCTAGAGGAGGCTGGAGTACATAAATCCTTTAGAAGCATTTTACTAGACTTGGATACCAGGCAGGTGCGGTCTACGATTGCATTCCCTACCTCAAACAGCTACTCGTACAGACACCATTAAATAATCTTCTTGTTCGAGCATGTAAGATTTACCTTGATAACGATTTCATAATCGCAGGATTCAAGGCGCTTGCTAATTTTACGTACAGGGTGACAATGCCCTTCCTCAACTGCATCGAGAGAGCAAGCCAGGCTTTGCTGGTGAACATCCTTCCCAAGCTCTGCAGTGACCTTGCTGATAAAAAGACAGACACCCTTATCATATATCATGTAGAGTGGACACATGTGAAAATGGAGCATAATGCTCCACAAAGCGATCTCGATCACTTTCTTCTGGGAGAGATGTGTCTCCAGACCGCCAGAGGTGTAGAATTGCAGTGCAAGCATGAGTATTGGAGCAGTGACCCAGATACTGCACGAGCAACTCCTCTCCATACATTGACTGTAGACCAACGGAAGAACCTGCCAACAAACAACCTGAATACGGAGAGGTACTTGGCCAAGTTTGGTTATCTTGCTGCCCAGTCAGCTCTACATTCTAACAGGCTGTTCAAGGCAAAGAGGATCAAAGATGACCTTATTATGCTCATGGACAAGCATCTCTATGAAGTTGAGAGGTCAACCATTGCTGTCCTAAATCCTAAAACACCTAGACTCCATGGAGGTGACGTGGAGTAATAATCAGAAGGAGAAGAAGAAACAAAGGTTGAGAGAGAACCTGGAAAAGAAAGTGAGGGCCAATGATTTTGTCGATCAACTTCTTGTGAAATGTAAAATACATGGAGGACCAGTTACATGTGTCAAAGAACTGAAGGAGCTTGTCAAAAAAATTTACCGGAGCTAAAGACCTGCTTGAGGCAAGAGATCCAATACCAGCGAGTCACACATCTACATGATTCAGATGTCCGCAGGGACCTTTACAAGGTCAACAAACTGTCTGAGAATGAAATGATCGAGAACCTAACTGTGATCCTAGGTGATGACTATATACCAAGCAGAGGAGGCGGTGGGGTTTCCGTGTGAGGAGGAGATCATGGAAAGACTGACAGGAGCCAAAACCACCGTTCAGGAGGCAGAGATCTCACAGGAAGAACCAGTGTTCCAGCCTAAGCAACCACTTGCTGTTATCTGGGATGAGGGAAGCAACAAGAGATGGTATATTGGGTTTTACATTGATGATAATGGGGACGGAACCTTCCGGGTGGATCACCTGATACGCGCTGGTACTGGAGATAACCTCTGGCAGCGACCACCTGGCACTGATGATATCCAGGACACTATCCAGCAGCAGATTGTGCCTGTGCAATTTTCTGGCACCTGGGACTTTTCTATGAGGAAGCCTTGTTTTGTTTTATGTAATGGACCTGAAATACAAGATATGTTTTGTTTTGTGGAATATGTGGTTAAATATTAGCCAAAAATAAATTTCTTGACCAGTAATTGTACTTCTATGATTTTCTAATTACTTTTATGACTTTCTGTGTCCTAAATAACCCCAGAAAAATGTTTTAGATGAAGTCTCTACCTAAAGCTGAACCTGAGGTATGAGAAAAACTCTAAAATGCACTCACATGCATTAAATGTAAGGTGTGCTAACACAAAAGGGCTCTGCACACTTTTTTCTTGGACCCCAGACCAATTTTTTCCCCACTTCATGTTGAGATAGGTTATATAGAACATAAAAAAACTCAGCCCTAATGAAAATAACAGAAATTTCATTTTGGCTGCCGTATAGCCCACTCCTATTTATATGCCGACTCTGCACATCATGGAAACAGAATCAGTACAAGGGCTTCCCTAGGGCTAGGGCTAAGGCTAGGGCTAGGGCAAGGGATAAGGCCAGGGAGGCTAGGAAAAGGTCTAGGGCTAGGGCAAGGGCCAGGGATAAGGCAAGGGCTAGGGCCAGGGATAAGGCCAGGGATAAGGCTGGGGCCAGGGATAAGGCTGGGGCCAGGGATAAGGCTGGGGCCAGGGATAAGGCTGGGGCCAGGGATAAGGCTGGGGCCAGGGATAAGGCTGGGGCCAGGGATAAGGCTGGGGCCAGGGATAAGGCTGGGGCCAGGGATAAGGCTGGGGCCAGGGATAAGGCTGGGGCCAGGGATAAGGCTGGGGCCAGGGATAAGGCTGGGGCAAGGGATAAGGCTGGGGCCAGGGATAAGGCCGAGGCCAGGGATAAGGCCAGGACCAGGGATAAGGCCAAGGCCAGGGCCAGGGATAAGGCCGGGGCCAGGGATAAGGCCGGGGCCAGGGATAAGGCCGGGGCCAGGGATAAGGCCGGGGCCAGGGATAAGGCCGGGGCCAGGGATAAGGCCAGGGCCAGGGATAAGGCCAGGGCCAGGGATAAGGCCAGGGCCAGGGATAAGGCCAGGGCCAGGGATAAGGCCAGGGCCAGGGATAAGGCCAGGGCCAGGGATAAGGCCAGGGCCAGGGATAAGGCCAGGGCCAGGGATAAGGCCAGGGCCAGGGATAAGGCCAGGGCCAGGGATAAGGCCAGGGCCAGGGATAAGGCCAGGGCCAGGGATAAGGCCAGGGCCAGGGATAAGGCCAGGGCCAGGGATAAGGCCAGGGCCAGGGATAAGGCCAGGGCCAGGGATAAGGCCAGGGCCAGGGATAAGGCCAGGGCCAGGGATAAGGCTAGGGTTACGGCTGTAGGGCCACTCCAGGAGTTAAGGTATGTACATGTAGTTAGGAGAGACTCTGAAATTTCGCTGCTCTCCTCTTCTATGACAACTACATGTAACATTTATTGCACACACATGTATAGTACATGTAGATATTGCACACACATGTACATGTAGATATTGCACACACATGTGCATGTAGATATTGCACACACATGTGCATGTAGATATTGCACACACATGTGCATGTAGATATTGCACACACATGTACATGTAGATATTGCACACACATGCACATGTAGATATTTCACACACATGTACATGTAGATATTGCACATGCATGTGGATATTGCACACACATGTACATGTAGATATTGCACACACATGCACATGTAGATATTGCACACACATGTACATGTAGATATGTGTGTGCATGTAGATATTGCACACACATGTACATGTAGATATTGCACACACATGTACATGTAGATATAGCACACACATGTGCATGTAGGCGAGCATGTAGATATGGGGGGCATCAATGACTTACTGCTCCAAACACGCAGATGATGAAGAGGTTGATGAAGAAGGAGACGAAGAGAGCTATAGCTACAGATGTAAGAAGATACACACAAGTGAGCCAGTGGTGAGTGGGAGGAGGGAGGGTGGTGATGGGAGGGGAAGGGAGGTGAGTGAGAGGAGGAGGTGGTGATGGGAGGGGAAGGGAGGGGAGTGAGAGGAGGAGGTGGTGATGGGAGGGGAAGGGAGGTGAGTGAGAGGAGGAGGTGGTGATGGGAGGGGGAGGGAGGTGAGTGAGAAGAGGAGGTGGTGATGGGAGGGGAAGGGAGGGGAGTGAGAGGAGGAGGTGGTGATGGGAGGGGAAGGGAGGTGAGTGAGAGGAGGAGGTGGTGATGGGAGGGGAAGGGAGGTGAGTGAGAGGAGGGAGTGAGACAGAAGGGGGAGGGGGGAAGCTTCGGAGGAGTGAAGGTGTACACATGCATACAGTAGAGGAGGCAGATTAGAATGAGGAGAGCTGGTAAGTATGTTTGGTTTACAAGATTCTATGGAGTTGTACTTAATTCCTTCTTTCACTTCCACCGGATTCTTCCTGGATATGGCTCGGCTCTGTCACACATAACAGCAACAACAACAGCAACAACAACAACAACAACAACAGCAACGAATAGAAAGCTTCATGTGGCGCTACACAGCTGTGGATTAGCACATATTGCAAATTGAAAAATAACCCATTCTTAAGAATATTCATGATGGGTGTGGTTCCTTAATTCTTGGGTGTGGTTGTCCTGGATTGCTTTGACCTCGGCTGGCAGCTGGACATGCTTCATATGGCGCACTTTTTAAAAATCTCTTGAGGAGCTAAAGGTTTGCATGGACTTGTTCCCAGATGCGAAAATTGTGCCTTCCGGCTATGGGGTTCCAATAACTGCGAGAAATACCCCACAAACAATTCAGTTAGCTCCTTGAAATAAAAATGAACAAGCCCTCTATTAGGGCATTTAGGCAGGAATAGAGCCACACACTAATACACTGGCTAGCTTCATGTGTCCCCCAATATACATAACAATTGCCACAAGACCTCTCAGTTGCTATTGCCAGCAATCCAACCAAGACAATGCAGTCTTCAATTAAGCATGTAAGGTGATGGAAGGTCAACTCTACATGATGTCAGCTGATAATCGTACAAACAACCCCCTTGTTCTGCTCGGCAGTGAGAGCCAGCCTCGGTTGCCAATAACAACACAAAACAACAAATACAATATAACGGACAGTTTGCCGAGACATGACAACCATAAACAACAACAAACCATAAACAACAACAAACCATAATCAACAAACTATAAACAACACACAACAATAAACAAAACAATAAACAACAAACCATAAACAACAACAAAACAACATACACAACAACCAACCAAATTGACAACAAACCATAAACAACCAACCAACAACCAACCATAAACAACAATAAACCATAAAATTAATTAAAAAACAACTATAAACAACAACAAACAATTTAAAAGCCAACCATGGCAACAGACCTCAGCACAATACTACAACAGACCTCAGCACAATACTAACCATGGCAACATACCTCAGCACAATACTAACCATGGCAACAGACCTCAGCACAATACTAACCATGGCAACAGACCTCAGCACAATACTAACCATGGCAACAGACCTCAGCACAACACTAACCATGGCAACAGACCTCTGCACAATACTAACCATGGCAACAGACCTCAGCACAATACTAACCATGGCAACAGACCTCAGCACAATACTAACCATGGCAACAGACCTCAGCACAATACTAACCATGGCAACAGACCTCAGCACAATACTAACCATGGCAACAGACCTCAGCACAATACTAACCATGCCAACAGACCTCAGCACAACACCAACCATGGCAACAGACCTCAGCACAATACTAACCATGGCAACAGACCTCAGCACAATACTAACCATGGCAACAGACCCCAGCACAACACCAACCATGGCAACAGACCTCAGTACAACACCAACCATGGCAACATATCTCAGCACAATACTAACCATGGCAACAGACCTCAGCACAATACCAACCATGGCAACAGACCTCAGCACAATACTAACCATGGCAACAGACCTCAGCACAATACTAACCATGGCAACAGACCTCAGCACAATACTAACCATGGCAACATACCTCAGCACAATACTAACCATGGCAACAGACCTCAGCACAATACTAACCATGGCAACAGACCTCAGCACAATACTAACCATGGCAACAGACCTCAGCACAATACTAACCATGGCAACAGACCTCAGCACAATACTAACCATGGCAACAGACCTCAGCACAATACTAACCATGGCAACAAACCTCAGTACAACACCAGCACGGCAAATTCTACTGAGACCATTGCAGAAGCCATCTGTATGGTCAAGAAAGGCACACAGGCTAGCTGGCCAATGACACACAACAAGCTGATGAATGAATGGCAACAGCAAATGGCCAGCCTTACCAAGACCAGTCCAGAGTGCAGGTAGAGGTTGTGAGGCATAATGACAGCCCCTACTATTCCTAGGCCTTGCTGGGCTGCAGCCGTAGAGCAATTGCTGCAATAAGGAATGACTGTGCCAAGGAACACGTCCAGCTGGTTTGGTAGCGCATACACATACTGGTGAGGAGAGGAGGAGGAGGAGGAGGGAGGGAGGAGGAGGAAGTGGAGGAGGAAGTGGAGGAGGAAGTGGAGGAGGAGAGAGCAGGAAGGAGGAAATCAAGTTATATCTACACACCACGCCAACAAGACATCTCACAGTTCTCTAGTGATGCTTGGACAAGAGACATTTCCTTTCTCTTTCCCTCTCACTCACCATCCATCCAAACATGGCACCCATGACGAGTATTAGTCCTCCAAAGAAAGCCTCCAAGTACCTCAAACCTGCAATGGTGGCCAACAGCCTCACTTACTTGGGAAAGAACTCTCACATACAGTGGAGGAGCAACATACTCCCAGGGTTCAAGGGTCATTTGGGGGCTATTCCAGACAGCCCTCCCTAGCGAGGATGACTGGTTATAATAGAGGATGACAGAGCTTGGAATCAGCTGATGTGTAGCACTCTACATGTTTCGAAGGTACATCCCAGGGGCAGAGATTTCTAGGGTCATGGATTAAGCTTGGACTAGGGCCATGGCTTGCCAATAGTTTTATGGGGACACACACTGGGTCAATATCACACTGGGTAGAGGTAGGTTGAAGTAGGCTGACCATGACGCCACCTTCAGAGGAATAAAATGTGCATGACCTACTCTTAGGGCCATTAGGCTATGGCTAGGCTAGGACCATGGCTTAGGCTAGGGCTAGGACCATGGCTTAGGCTAGGGCTAGGACCATGGCTTAGGCTGGGGCTAGGACCATGGCTTAGGCTGGGGCTAGGACCATGGCTTAGGCTGGGGCTAGGACCATGGCTTAGGCTAGGGCTAGGACCATGGCTTAGGCTGGGGCTAGGACCATGGCTTAGGCTGGGGCTAGGACCATGGCTTAGGCTGGGGCTAGGACCATGGCTTAGGCTGGGGCTAGGACCATGGCTTAGGCTGGGGCTAGGACCATGGCTTAGGCTGGGGCTATGACCATGGCTTAGGCTAGGACTAGGGCTAGGACCATGGCTTAGGCTAGGACTAGGGCTAGGACCATGGCTTAGGCTACGACTAGGGCTAGGACTAGGGCTAGGACAATGGCTTAGGCTAGGGCTAGGACCATGGCTTAGGCTAGGACTAGGGCTAGGACCATGGCTTAGGCTAGGATTAGGATAGGACCATGGGCTAGGACTAGGACCATGGCTTAGGCTGGGGCTAGGACCATGGCTTAGGCTGGGGCTAGGACCATGGCTTAGGCTGGGGCTAGGACCATGGCTTAGGCTGGGGCTAGGACCATGGCTTAGGCTAGGACTAGGGCTAGGACCATGGCTTAGGCTAGGATAGGGCTAGGACCATGGCTTAGGCTAGGGCTAGGACCATGGCTTAGGCTAGGACTAGGGCTAGGACCATGGCTTAGGCTAGGATTAGGATAGGACCATGGGCTAGGACTAGGACCATGGCTTAGGCTAGGGCTAGGACCATGGCTTAGGATAGGGCTAGGGCTAGGGCCATGGCCTAGGCTAGGATTAGGATAGGACCATGGCTTAGGCTAGAGCTAGGACTAGGACCATGGCTTAGGCTAGGATTAGGATAGGACCATGGCTTAGGCTAGGGCTAGGACTAGGACCATGGCTTAGGCTAGGATTAGGATAGGACCATGGCTTAGGCTAGGGCTATGCCTAGGGCCATGGCTTAGGCTAGGGCTAGGACCATGCTAGGGCTAGGACCATGGCTTAGGATAGGGCTAGGACCATGGGTCTAGGGCTAGGACCATGGCTTAGGCTAGGGCTAGGACCATGGGTTAGGCTAGGGCTAGGACCATGGCCTAGGACCATGGCTTAGGCTAGGGCTAGGACCATGGCTTAGGCTATGCATATTTTGTAGGACAAGAATTCTGGATGTTGTATAATCCTTGTCATCCTTGCCGTGTAGATATGTACACACTACAGCCCTAGTTCACCACTGCGCATTGTGTAACTCTAACTAGACACAGCCCTAGCCCTACTTGAAGCAGACTCTGACTCTAACTAGAGACATCTCTAACCCTATTTGAAAGAGACCCAACTCTAACTATCTAGAGACAGTTCTGGCCCTACTTGAAGCAGACCTTAACTCTAACAACAGAGACAGCTCTAGCCTTGCTTGAAGCAGGCCCTGACTCTAACTAGAGACAGTCATAGCCCTATTCGAAGCAGAACTCTAACTACAGAGACAGCTCTAGCCCTACTTGAAGCAGGCCTGACTCTAATTAGAGACGTCTCTAGCTCTATTTGAAGCAGACTCTGACTCTAACTAGAGACATATCTAACCCTATTTGAAAGAGACCCAACTCTTAACTATCTAGAGACAGTTCTGGCCCTAACTTGAAGCAGACCTTAACTCTAACAACAGAGACAGCTCTAGCCTTGCTTGAAGCAGGCCCTGACTCTAACTAGAGACAGTCATAGCCCTATTCGAAGCAGAACTCTAACTACAGAGACAGCTCTAGCCCTACTTGAAGCAGGCCTGACTCTAATTAGAGACGTCTCTAGCTCTATTTGAAGCAGACTCTGACTCTAACTAGAGACATATCTAACCCTATTTGAAAGAGACCCAACTCTAACTATCTAGAGACAGTTCTGGCCCTACTTGAAGCAGACCTTAACTCTAACAACAGAGACAGCTCTAGCCATACTTGAAGCAGGCCCTGACTCTAACTAGAGACAGTCCTAGCCCTATTTGAAACAGACCCTGACTCTAACTAGAGACAGTCCTAACCATATTTGAAACAGACCCTGACTCTAACTAGAGACAGTCCTAGCTGTATTTGAAGCAGGCCCAGTGACTCTAACAAGAGAGAGCTCTAGCCCTAGCCCTATTTGAAACAGACACTGACTCTAACTAGAGACAGTCCTAGCCCTATTTGAAACAGACCCTGACTCTAACTAGAGACAGTCCTAACCCTATTTGAAACAGACCCTGACTCTAACTAGAGACAGTCCTAGCTGTATTTGAAGCAGGCCCAGTGACTCTAACAAGAGAGAGCTCTAGCCCTAGCCCTATTTGAAACAGACCCTGACTCTAACTAGAGACAGTCCTAACCCTATTTGAAACAGACTCTGACTCTAACTAGAGACAGTCCTAGTATTTGAAGCAGGCCCAGTGACTCTAACAAGAGAGAGCTCTAGCCCTAGCCCCACTTGAAGCAGGCACCGACTTTAACTAGTAGATACATGTCGAGCACAGTCCCTCCCTCTTGGTCACTCACCATAGCTCTCCAGGAAGAGAAAAGTAAAAGTGTCTACAGCAGTAATCAGACAACCTTCCCACAGAGGAATCCTACAATGCAATGCACATACATACATACATACACATGCATGTACATTATACATACATACACATGTACATACATACACACACATGTACATGTACACACATATGTATAGAGGATATTATTACAAATACATGTACCAGAGGGTGGGGCCACAAACGACGCAGATTGTAATGGGAGCAGGAAGGTTAGGAGACGCAAAAATCCAGGAATGAATCTGGATTCTTGCGTGAGTCAAGCACAACACAAGGGCTTGCTCAACCAGGAAACAGGAAAAACAGGTGTGTACATACATGTACTGTATATGTATTGTACCATGCATTGTCCTTGGATGCCCGTTCTGTGAGACCACACCCCTATATGGTGTGTTTCTATGGTAGCCAAGTCAGTATGCTATTAAGTATATAATTGCTGTACACATGAAGGCTATGCTCGCATGAAGGAACTTCTGCATTGACTAATGCAATAATAAACCCATTCGGGTGAATCAGCATATTAAGAGAGTGATTTTCAAAGTACACAAAGAAATAAAATACACCTTGAGGGCAAATACAGTAATATTTCTCTGGCGTGATACCCTAGATAGTCACTAATTGGAGCAGTCGAGGGTGGACAGCTGCACTCGTAAGGTGGAGAGTGACGACTGAGAGGTTTTAAATATTCGTAGAGACAGTGACCAACTGAAGCACGTGTGCCAGAAATATTTGTGCCCACATCTCGCTGCCTTTTGACCTTCGGGGGGAGGAAATATCGCCCCTTCTAGACCAAGCTGTCAAATACACATGTGGTCATATTATTATTAGGTGAAGAAAATTAGGAGATAACTTCAGGCACATGAACATCCCCTCCCCTCTCCCTCCCTCCCTCCCGTCTCAAGTTTGCATGAGGACTTGTGAGGATCATTCATACAAGACCACATCCAGACAGAACTCTAAATAATGCCAGCACACTCAGCATCCATAAGTGGGCGGACATGGCAGAGACATGCACTCTGTCACTCAAGGCTGTAATGGACTAATTTAAAGGGATGGGAATATCAAAGGTGTGGTCTATTTAAGGATAGTGTACATGGATAAATCCCTGTAATTGCATACATACACTGCCATAGTCTTCCCCAGAGGACCACCTGGGTTCCCCCTGATATTTGGTATCACGGGTGTCCCTAGTGAGGGTGACCGACTAAACAGCATGGATACCAGAATCATCGCTAGGATAAAAAGCCCAAGCATCCAAGTTCTTGGGGTAGTCCCAAGTATCCTGGGATAGTTCCCAAGTATCCTGGGATAGTCCCAAGTATCCTGGGATAGTTCCCAAGTATCCTGGGATAGTCCCAAGTATCCTGGGATAGTTCCCAAGTATCCTGGGATAGTCCCAAGTATCCTGGGATAGTTCCCAAGTATCCTGGGATAGTCCCAAGTATCCTGGGATACATATGTACATAGTCCTGGGATAAAGTATCCTGGAATACATAGCTCAAGTATCCTGGGAAACCCAGGATATCCTAGGAAGGGGAGTGGCATACTGGGCAACCCTCTATCAACACAGCATGCTTGGAGAATGGGGAACCCCTATAATTACACACGTACGTGCCCTGAGAGATGATGTTGATGGCCAGCGCTGACCCTATGACCTCCTGCATGGCAACAACAAAGCCATCATTACAGTACAACATGTGCAACACCAGCAGCAACAAAGGATGCAACATGTAAGCCACTCAGCTCCGCCACTTGACACAGAGCAACACAACAGACTATTAACCCTCTTAATGCCATGCAGTTTTCAAAGTAAACACCCTCAACTTTATGTAGCAACCTGTTGTCGATGTGAGTTGAATAGGCTGCATAATGTGCTCAGTGCATTGAGAAATCGGCAGCTACGCAGCTACAAACCACAGCTGTACCTACATACAATGGTAGCCCAAAGGTAAAAATGATTAGTTATAAGTTTCAAGGAATCACTCTTATGAGCGGCCACTCTTATGAGGAGCCACTCTCATGTCTTCTAGCTGTGCAGGTAACTCCTCCATGACTCATGTCTTCTAGCTGTGCAGGTAACTCCTCCATGACTCATGTCTTCTAGCTGTGCAGGTAACTCCTCCATGACTCATGTCTTCTAGCTGTGCAGGTAACTCCTCCATGACTCATGTCTTCTTAGCTGTGCAGGTAACTCCTCCATGACTCATGTCTTCTAGCTGTGTAGGTAACTCCTCCATGACTCATGTCTTCTAGCTGTGCAGGTAACTCCTCCATGACTCATGTCTTCTAGCTGTGCAGGTAACTCCTCCATGACTCATGTCTTCTAGCTGTGCAGGTAACTCCTCCATGACTCATGTCTTCTAGCTGTGCAGGTAACTCCTCCATGACTCATGTCTTCTAGCTGTGCAGGTAACTCCTCCATGACTCATGTCTTCTTAGCTGTGCAGGTAACTCCTCCATGACTCATGTCTTCCTAGCTGTGCAGGTAACTCCTCCATGACTCATGTCTTCCTAGCTGTGTAGGTAACTCCTCCATGACGTATCTCTTCTAGCTGTGCAGGTAACTCCTCCATGACTCATGTCTTCTTAGCTGTGCAGGTAACTCCTCCATGACGTATCTCTTCTAGCTGTGCAGGTAACTCCTCCATGACTCATGTCTTCTAAGCTGTGCAGGTAACTCCTCCATGACTCATGTCTTCTTAGCTGTGTAGGTAACTCCTCCATGACTCATGTCTTCTAGCTGTGCAGGTAACTCTTCCATGACTCATGTCTTCTAGCTGTGCAGGTAACTCCTCCATGACTCATGTCTTCTAGCTGTGCAGGTAACTCCTCCATGACGTATCTCTTCTAGCTGTGCAGGTAACTCCTCCATGACTCATGTCTTCTTAGCTGTGCAGGTAACTCCTCCATGACGTATCTCTTCTAGCTGTGCAGGTAACTCCTCCATGACTCATGTCTTCTAAGCTGTGCAGGTAACTCCTCCATGACTCATGTCTTCTTAGCTGTGCAGGTAACTCCTCCATGACTCATGTCTTCTAGCTGTGCAGGTAACTCCTCCATGACTTATATCTTCTAGCTGTGCAGGTAACTCCTCCATGACTCATGTCTTCTAGCTGTGCAGGTAACTCCTCCATGACTCATGTCTTCTAAGCTGTGCAGGTAACTCCTCCATGACTTATATCTTCTAGCTGTGCAGGTAACTCCTCCATGACTCATGTCTTCTAGCTGTGCAGGTAACTCCTCCATGACTCATGTCTTCTTAGCTGTGCAGGTAACTCCTCCATGACTCATGTCTTCTAGCTGTGCAGGTAACTCCTCCATGACTCATGTCTTCTAGCTGTGCAGGTAACTCCTCCATGACTCATGTCTTCCTAGCTGTGTAGGTAACTCCTCCATGACTCATGTCTTCCTAGCTGTGCAAGTAACTCCTCCATGACTCATGTCTTCTAGCTGTGCAGGTAACTCCTCCATGACTCATGTCTTCTAGCTGTGTAGGTAACTCCTCCATGACTCATGTCTTCTTAGCTGTGCAGGTAACTCCTCCATGACTCATGTCTTCTAGCTGTGCAGGTAACTCCTCCATGACTCATGTCTTCTAGCTGTGTAGGTAACTCATCCATGACTCATGTCTTCTAGCTGTGTAGGTAACTCCTCATGACTCATGTCTTCTTAGCTGTGCAGGTAACTCCTCCATGACTCATGTCTTCTAGCTGTGCAGGTAACTCCTCCATGACTTATCTCTTCTAGTGTAGGTAACTCCTCCATGACTTATCTCTTCTAGTGTAGGTAACTCCTCCATGACTCATGTCTTCTAGCTGTGCAGGTAACTCCTCCATGACTCATGTCTTCCTAGCTGTGCAGGTAACTCCTCCATGACTTAAATATCTTCTAGCTGTGCAGGTAACTCCTCCATGACTTAAGTCTTCTAGCTGTGCAGGTAACTCCTCCATGACTTATGTCTTCTAGCTGTGTAGGTAACTCCTCCATGACTCATGTCTTCTAGCTGTGCAGGTAACTCCTCCATGACTTAAGGGAGGCTTTTACCATTTCTGGGGTGGTCGACACAACTTGTCATAACTTTTTTATTTATTTCTCAATGCAGGTGAAATTTTATCAAGATGCAGTGTATTGAATGTGCTTTCTTTTGATATGCTCAGATTTTGCATATCTACTACCTAGGTGAAGTTATGGATCCCACCTCAGTATCAGGGGCAAATATTCTAACTCATGGCCTAACCACTTCCCACTTAGGAAGTGCTTAGAGTGATCATAGAAGTGAAAAGTGAATGGCTAAAAATATCATTAGCACAACAACTGAATTTTAAGAGAGGTCAACCTGAAGTTCTAAACATGGTATGTATATCCATATGCATACCTTCACCATGGATGGACTTAAACATGTTTTAATCATTCACTTTTTAGAGCAGGGAAAGGGCTTTCAAATGAAATATTAAAATCTTGTATACATTAAAAAAATGAGCAAGTTAGAATATTTCCAGATTCGGAAACAGTGATTTCCAGGAGAAGCCATGAAAAGTGGGTGTGTTTTGGGGGGTATTTTTTTGGTAAAAATCGAAATGATGACGGTTGCCTGACAGGATGCGCAGATCATGTGATGACAGCACAGGGCTGCGTGGTAACTATGGTAATTGGAAGCTTACTGAGAGCTTCATTTAGAGTCCTTTTCCAGACTTCTATCATGAACGGTTAGGGAGATACGCTTACCTTTGGCAGGAGCGCCGTCTTCAAGATTCAAACGGTATTTTGTATATAGCTTGATAATGTGAAATAGAATGCACAAAAAGATGCATAACTTCATATATTTTTTAATCATAAAAAAAAAATGGTAAAAGCCTCCCTTAAGTCTTCTAGCTGTGTAGGTAACTCCTCCATGACTCATGTCTTCTTAGCTGTGCAGGTAACTCCTCCATGACTCATGTCTTCTTAGCTGTGCAGGTAACTCCTCCATGACTCATGTCTTCTAGCTGTGTAGGTAACTCCTCCATGACTCATGTCTTCTAGCTGTGTAGGTAACTCCTCCATGACTCATGTCTTCTAGCTGTGTAGGTAACTCCTCCATGACTCATGTCTTCTAGCTGTGCAGGTAACTCCTCCATGACTCATGTCTTCTAGCTGTGTAGGTAACTCCTCCATGACTCATGTCTTCTTAGCTGTGTAGGTAACTCCTCCATGACTCATGTCTTCTAGCTGTGCAGGTAACTCCTCCATGACTTATATCTTCTAGCTGTGCAGGTAACTCCTCCATGACTTGTGTCTTCTAGCTGTGCAGGTAACTCCTCCATGACTCATGTCTTCTTAGCTGTGCAGGTAACTCCTCCATGACTCATGTCTTCTAGCTGTGCAGGTAACTCCTCCATGACTCATGTCTTCTAGCTGTGTAGGTAACTCCTCCATGACTCATGTCTTCTAGCTGTGTAGGTAACTCCTCCATGACTCATGTCTTCTTAGCTGTGCAGGTAACTCCTCCATGACTCATGTCTTCTAGCTGTGCAGGTAACTCCTCCATGACTCATGTCTTCTAGCTGTGCAGGTAACTCCTCCATGACTCATGTCTTCTAGCTGTGCAGGTAACTCCTCCATGACTCATGTCTTCTAGCTGTGCAGGTAACTCCTCCATGACTCATGTCTTCTAGCTGTGCAGGTAACTCCTCCATGACTCATGTCTTCTAGCTGTGCTGGTAACTCCTCCATGACTCATGTCTTCTTAGCTGTGCAGGTAACTCCTCCATGACTTATATCTTCCTAGCTGTGCAGGTAACTCCTCCATGACTCATGTCTTCTAGCTGTGTAGGTAACTCCTCCATGACTCATGTCTTCTAGCTGTGCAGGTAACTCCTCCATGACTCATGTCTTCTAGCTGTGCAGGTAACTCCTCCATGACTCATGTCTTCCTAGCTGTGTAGGTAACTCCTCCATGACTCATGTCTTCTAGCTGTGCTGGTAACTCCTCCATGACTTATGTCTTCTAGCTGTGCAGGTAACTTCTCCATCATGGCCTACGGAGTTCCAAAACACTTTCCGACAAACCCAGCGATTATACTCCTGTCTTGTCAAGGATGTCAACAGCGAGCCTGTCGCAAGAATTGTTCTCATCATTAGCTAAAAGGAGCTTTCCGTCATGTAGCGAACTTATTTCCAAGGAAAAGTCAAACACTTAAATGGCCATCACTACATAGTTCCTTGCCTCGAGGGACTAGCTCCTCCATTACCTGCCTCGAGAGAGAGAGAGAGAGAGAGAGAGAGAGAGAGAGAGAGAGAGAGAGAGAGAGAGAGAGAGAGAGAGAGAGAGATGGACTGGGTCTTTAGTCGGTTTGCCCGATAAATTAGCTCCTCCACGACTAGCGGTGCAAGATCAGGCCCTCAGTTCTCCATATAAAAGTATGGAAAGTGATTCATTTAATATTTCAAAGGAATTCACTTAACTTTTCTATACATTGTAAGTGTGCGTTATTTAGCAGTAGTGTTCAGGGTTTCATTTAGAAAATTGTCCAAGGGGGGGCATGATGGTTAAAGATGTGACAACGTTTTTAATGAATTTTAATAATACAATTTCCAAGGGGGGGCAAAAAGGTTCCAAGGGGGGGGCAGCCTCCCCCCCCCTAAATGAAACCCTGAACTGTTTAGTTGAGCGACCGTTTTCTTGCAAGTTGGAGTGGTGAGGTTAGAAAGAGGTGGGGCACTAAGCAACCAGAGTCTACGGTAGTGTGATATCACAGTAGCTATCTGATAGCATCTCTACTGACAGGACCTCTTCCTTCCCTCCTCAGTAACCCGTCCATGATGGAGGAACTAACTAACCATGACACTCTAATGGGCAGGGAAGGTGGAGCATGCACCGTGTGGGAGCTCATTTAATATCACCAAGTGATAAGTGTTGATAAGCGCTGTCAACACAGACAGACAGCAGAGAATCTGGAGGGCAGAGGGGTGAGTCCCCCCCCCCCCCCCCCTCACTGTACCAGTACCATTAGCTACAGCCGAATGGCCACTTTCTGCTCCGAAGCATTTTATACCAACTTGAGGTCAACAATGACTGAAAGAAGCTAAATACGTAACTGTCTCTTACGTGCTTCACATACATACACATTCATGTACATGCATGCACATACATGCACATACATGCAGCCAGGACTGAACAACATTCTAATATTAAAATCACCTTCTCAATAATCAACTTCAAATTTTATTCACTCGACGTTTCGATGCTCTAGCCTTCATCAGGAATAATGAGACGCATTATTCCTGATGAAAACTAGAGCATCTAGTCACGACGTCGAGTGAATACAATAAATTTGAAGTTGAGAATTGAGAAGGTGATTATAATGTTATTATGTCAACTGCGAGTTCATTTCGAACATTAAAAAAATTTTTTGCAAACTATTCGACATTATTTCTTATTATGCATTTCTTATAATTTGATAAGCCACAATGCTAAATTAAACTTGTGCCCCCCTCCCAATTTTGTTCCATTGCACCCCTCAACTTTGTAAGTGCTATCTCTGCTGCCGTGCACTGTAACCCTTTAAAAGCCACAGCAATGGCGGGCGTACACCTCCGCGAAGTGTATAAAGACAATTTACCCACTATCATATTATCCACGCCCATTTGTTCTGAAGCCACACCCACCTGTATGTCGCTTCCGATGATGGCTAGCTCCATGGATATCCACAAGAAGTAGCGTGGGACTATCGAGTACCTCTCTCTGCACACTTCAGCCAAGTGCTTACCTGTGACCACACCCAGCTTAGCCGAGAGCAGCTGCAATTAGAAGGAGAGGGTTAACTTTGCAATATTGAGGGTGTGGCAGGCACTGCATGGGAACAAAACTGCCCCCCTTAGTAAGCTGCCCCCCTTAGTGTCACCAAAGCCCCCCACCTATGTAGTATCAACAAAGCTGTCCCCATGTACAGTAGTGTCCCCCTGGAGTGTGTCACCAAAGCTGCCCCCTGGAATGTCACCAAAGCTGCCCCCTGGAGTGTCACCAAAGCTGCCCCCCACCAAAGCTAGTTCCTCCCAACACTGTATAATCACCAAAGTTAGTAATAGCCCAGTACAGTCATTCAAGTTTCCCCCTGCATAATCATATGATCACCAAGCTGCTCCCTTGTAGGGAGCACCAAATCCCCCCCCCCCCCCCCCCCCCCCATGCCAACAAACCTAGCTGCCCCCTCCATGTGGTCACCACCAAATTGATCATCAATTAACGTATCTTAATTAGCTACCTGCCAGTACCATTGTGTATGGCTACTATCGGAGGGTGGTTACTAAATATTATGAAAATTCTGGTTATACGACAATAATTTTTATAAATGGCCATCAATAGCAACCACCGATGCAACTGCTGTCTCCGGGGGATACTTTCTGGCCAACTCTAGTGCTTCTGGAAGCTTTTCTCGCTGAGTTACCCTCCGAATCCCTTCCCCCCTTGCACTCCTGGATGCTCAAGTAGACCTAGTCCCACTACCTTTGTTTGCTTGCTTCAATGGATTGCTTGTGGTATTTCAAATTTAGCCATCTAGTCATTTGGATTGCTTGTGGTACATGTATTTCAAATTTAGCCATCTAGTCATGTTGCCATGGCTATAATTTTGTGTGTGTGTGGCTGGAGATGCAGTTACTACTATTGCAGAGGTGGGGTACCAATTGTGATAAGCTATTGAGTGCTTTCAACAGGAGGAGAGAGGTTCCTCATAGAGGGTATCTAGTCAACATCAACTGAAATGTCCCTCAGAAGTTGGCTGGGTTCACACACCTGTAAGATGAGACCAATGATAGTAGACCATAGCAACACCCACAGCAGCTGCAAGCAATACATATGCAAGCATGTGAACATGACATCATCAATACTCATCACTTATACCAACCACAGCTTGAGAATAGAAAAATTACTTGTGGAAAGAAAAAAATATTTCGTTTCGATATTTTGTTGTAACCTCTGAAAATTATTCGACAACACAATATCTCCAAGCAAGAATGCATTCGTAAAATTCACCCACCATCCTCCCCAACCAATCACTGTACAAGTTCAGAGGTGAGGTGAGTGGACAGGATCTTGCTGAGTCAGCATGAGCACAAACCATATACAACATGTTAGCGAAGTAGGTGGAGCTATATGTGAAGTGGGTGGAGCTATAAAACCCATAATTAGACATTCTTTTTATAGACCTAGCCTGCTGGATTGAGCCTCTAAGTGAGTGACTTCCAGGTGGTGGCTGGGATTGAGCAGCTAAGTGAGTGACTTCCAGGTGGGGGGCTGGGATTGAGTAGCTAAGTGAGTGACTTCCAGGTGGTGGCTGGGATTGAGCAGCTAAGTGAGTGACTTCCAGGTGGAGGGCTGGGATTGAGCAGCTAAGTGAGTGACTTCCAGGTGGAGGGCTGGGATTGAGCAGCTAAGTGAGTGACTTCCAGGTGGAGGGCTGGGATTGAGCAGCTAAGTGAGTGACTTCCAGGTGATGGCTGGGATTGAGCAGCTAAGTGAGTGACTTCCAGGTGGGGGGCTGGGATTGAGTAGCTACATAAGTGAGTGATTTCCAGATGGGGGGCTGGGATTGAGCAGCTAAGTGAGTGACTTCCAGGTGGGAGGCTGGGATTGAGTAGCTACATAAGTGAGTGATTTCCAGATGGGGGGCTGGGATTGAGCAGCTAAGTGAGTGACTTCCAGGTGGAGGGCTGGGATTGAGCAGCTAAGTGAGTGACTTCCAGGTGGGGGGCTGGGATTGAGTAGCTAATTGAGTGACTTCCAGGTGGGGGGCTGGGATTGAGCAGCTAAGTGAGTGACTTCCAGGTGGGGGGCTGGGATTGAGTAGCTAAGCGAGTGACTTCCAGGTGGGGGGCTGGGATTGAGCAGCTAAGTGAGTGACTTCCAGGTGGTGGCTGGGATTGAGCAGCTAAGTGAGTGACTTCCAGGTGGGGGGCTGGGATTGAGCAGCTAAGTGAGTGACTTCCAGGTGGTGGCTGGGATTGAGTAGCTAAGTGAGTGACTTCCAGGTGGTGGCTGGGATTGAGTAGCTAAGTGAGTGACTTCCAGGTGGTGGCTGGGATTGAGCAGCTAAGTGAGTGACTTCCAGGTGGAGGGCTGGGATTGAGCAGCTAAGTGAGTGACTTCCAGGTGGGGGGCTGGGATTGAGTAGCCAAGTGAGTGACTTCCAGGTGGGGGGCTGGGATTGAGCAGCTAAGTGAGTGACTTCCAGGTGGAGGGCTGGGATTGAGCAGCTAAGTGAGTGACTTCCAGGTGGAGGGCTGGGATTGAGCAGCTAAGTGAGTGACTTCCAGGTGGAGGGCTGGGATTGAGCAGCTAAGTGAGTGACTTCCAGGTGGAGGGCTGGGATTGAGCAGCTAAGTGAGTGACTTCCAGGTGATGGCTGGGATTGAGCAGCTAAGTGAGTGACTTCCAGGTGGGGGGCTGGGATTGAGTAGCTACATAAGTGAGTGATTTCCAGATGGGGGGCTGGGATTGAGCAGCTAAGTGAGTGACTTCCAGGTGGGGGGCTGGGATTGAGTAGCTACATAAGTGAGTGATTTCCAGATGGGGGGCTGGGATTGAGCAGCTAAGTGAGTGACTTCCAGGTGGAGGGCTGGGATTGAGCAGCTAAGTGAGTGACTTCCAGGTGGGGGGCTGGGATTGAGTAGCTAATTGAGTGACTTCCAGGTGGGGGGCTGGGATTGAGCAGCTAAGTGAGTGACTTCCAGGTGGGGGGCTGGGATTGAGTAGCTAAGCGAGTGACTTCCAGGTGGGGGGCTGGGATTGAGCAGCTAAGTGAGTGACTTCCAGGTGGTGGCTGGGATTGAGCAGCTAAGTGAGTGACTTCCAGGTGGGGGGCTGGGATTGAGCAGCTAAGTGAGTGACTTCCAGGTGGTGGCTGGGATTGAGTAGCTAAGTGAGTGACTTCCAGGTGGTGGCTGGGATTGAGTAGCTAAGTGAGTGACTTCCAGGTGGTGGCTGGGATTGAGCAGCTAAGTGAGTGACTTCCAGGTGGAGGGCTGGGATTGAGCAGCTAAGTGAGTGACTTCCAGGTGGGGGGCTGGGATTGAGTAGCCAAGTGAGTGACTTCCAGGTGGGGGGCTGGGATTGAGCAGCTAAGTGAGTGACTTCCAGGTGGGGGGCTGGGTTTGAGCAGCTAAGTGAGTGACTTCCAGGTGGGGGGCTGGGATTGAGCAGCTAAGTGAGTGACTTCCAGGTGGGAGGCTGGGATTGAGCAGCTAAGTGAGTGACTTCCAGGTGAGGGGCTGGGATTGAGCAGCTAAGTGAGTGACTTCCAGGTGGCTAAGTGAGTTGGGATTGAGTAGCTAAGTGAGTGACTTCCAGGTGGTGGCTTGGATTGAGTAGCTAAGTGAGTGACTTCCAGGTGGGGGGCTGGGATTAAGCAGCTAAGTGAGTGACTTCCAGGTGGAGGGCTGGGATTGAGCAGCAAGTGAGTGACTTCCAGGTGGTGGCTGGGATTGAGCAGCTAAGTGAGTGACTTCCAGGTGGGGGGCTGGGATTGAGCAGCTAAGTGAGTGACTTCCAGGTGGTGGCTGGGATTGAGCAGCTAAGTGAGTGACTTCCAGGTGGGGGTCTGGGATTGAGCAGCTAAGTGAGTGACTTCCAGGTGGTGGCTGGGATTGAGTAGCTAAGTGAGTGACTTCCAGGTGGTGGCTGGGATCGAGTAGCTAAGTGAGTGACTTCCAGGTGGTGGCTGGGATTGAGTAGCTAAGTGAGTAACTTCCAGGTGGGGGTCTGGGATTGAGCAGCTAAGTGAGTGACTTCCAGGTGGTGGCTGGGATTGAGTAGCTAAGTGAGTGACTTCCAGGTGGTGGCTGGGATCGAGTAGCTAAGTGAGTGACTTCCAGGTGGTGGCTGGGATTGAGTAGCTAAGTGAGTAACTTCCAGGTGGAGGGCTGGGATTGAGTAGCTAAGTGAGTGACTTCCAGGTGGAGGCTGGGATTGAGTAGCTAAGTGAGTGACTTCCAGGTGGTGGCTGGGATTGGGCAGCTAAGTGAGTGACTTCCAGGTGGGGGGCTGGGATTGAGTAGCTAAGTGAGTGACTTCCAGGTGGGGGGCTGGGATTGAGCAGCTAAGTGAGTAACTTCCAGGTGGGAGGCTGGGATTGAGCAGCTAAGTGAGTGACTTCCAGGTGGGGGTCTGGGATTGAGCAGCTAAGTGAGTGACTTCCAGGTGGTGGCTGGGATTGAGTAGCTAAGTGAGTGACTTCCAGGTGGTGGCTGGGATTGAGTAGCTAAGTGAGTGACTTCCAGAGTGACTTCCAGGTGGGGGGCTGGGATTGAGTAGCTATAAGTGTGACTTCCAGGTGGGGGCTGGGATTGAGCAGCTAAGTGAGTGACTTCCAGGTGGGAGGCTGGGATTGAGCAGCTAAGTGAGTGACTTCCAGGTGGGGGGCTGGGATTGAGTAGCTAAGTGAGTGACTTCCAGGTGGAGGGCTGGGATTGAGCAGCTAAGTGAGTGACTTCCAGGTGGTGGCTTGGATTGAGCATCTAAGTGAGTGACTTCCAGGTGGGGGGCTGGGATTGAGCAGCTAAGTGAGTGACTTCCAGGTGGTGGCTGGGATTGAGCAGCTAAGTGAGTGACTTCCAGGTGGGGGTCTGGGATTGAGCAGCTAAGTGAGTGACTTCCAGGGATTGAGCAGCTAAGTGAGTGACTTCCAGGTGGAGGGCTGGGATTGAGTAGCTAAGTGAGTGACTTCCAGGTGGAGGGCTGGGATTGAGTAGCTAAGTGAGTGACTTCCAGGTGGGGGGCTGTGATTGAGCAATAAGTGAGTGACTCACAGGTGGGGGGCTGTGATTGAGCAGCTGAGTGAGTAACTCCCAGGTGGGGGTTGGGATTGAGTAGCTAAGTGAGTGACTTCCAGGTGGAGGGCTGGGATTGAGCAGCTAAGTGAGTGACTTCCAGGTGGAGGGCTGGGATTGAGTAGCTAAGTGAGTGACTTCCAGGTGGTGGCTGGGAGCAGCTAAGTGAGTGACTTCCAGGTGGTGTGGCTGGGATTGAGCAGCTAAGTGAGTGACTTCCAGGTGGTGGCAGGGATTGAGCAGCTAAGTGAGTGACTTCCAGGTGGGGGGCTGGGATTGAGCAGCTAAGTGAGTGACTTCCAGGTGGGGGGCTGGGATTGAGCAGCTAAGTGAGTGACTTCCAGGTGGGGGCTGGGATTGAGTAGCTAAGTGAGTGACTTCCAGGTGGAGGGCTGGGATTGAGTAGCTAAGTGAGTGACTTCCAGGTGGGGGCTGGGATTGAGCAGCTAAGTGAGTGACTTCCAGGTGGGGGGCTGGGATTGAGTAGCTAAGTGAGTGACTTCCAGGTGGAGGGCTAGGATTGAGCAGCTAAGTGGGTGACTTCCAGGTGGTGGCTGGGATTGAGCAGCTAAGTGAGTGACTTCCAGGTGGGGGCTGGGATTGAGCAGCTAAGTGAGTGACTCCCAGCTGTCCCTTGCAGCGAGACAAAGGAGCTCAAATGCGGAACTTTCATGGTTATTTTGACCGGACAAATAGACCCACACTCACACACACACACACCTCACCTGATGCACACACCACACGTGTCCCCAACAACAACAGACAAAACTACACCACATACACACATGTACCTTGTATTGAGAAGACGCCCCAGCCTGGAGGTCACTCTCAATGTTGCCGGGGTCCAAGTAGGCTATGCTCATGAGGAACCCGGGCCCAGAGAACTTCCAGAGCTTGCGAAAACTAAAGAAAGACTGAGGAGGAGGGAGGGAGGAGGGAGGGAGGGAGGGAGGGGGAGGGAGGGGGGGAGGGAGGAGGGAGGGAGGGAGAGAGGGAGGGAGGAGGGAGGGAGGAGGGAGGAGGGAGAGAAGAGGTCAGCTCCTCAAAAAATGATATTACTTATCCAGACGAGGAGGAACATCAGACACCACCAGCAACATCAACAGCTCCACTATCAACATCAACAGCTCCACTATCAACATCAACAGCTCCACTATCAACATCAACAGCTCCACTATCAACATCAACAGCAGTCCACTATCAACATCAACAACAACAGCTCCACTATCAACATCAACAGCTCCACTATCAACATCAACAACAGCTTCACTCATCAACAGCAGCTCCACTATCAACATCAACAACAGCTCCACTATCAACATTAACAACAACATGCCACTATCATCACCAACAACAGTGCCAATAACCTTCTCAACAATCAACTTGAAATTGTATTCTCTCAGATGTTTTGACCAGATTCTCTAGCCTGATGTTATGTCAACTGAGAGTTCTTTGGGAATAAGGAAACACTTCAGTTCTACACCTTCATGGATCAATTGCTCTACCACATACGACGTAGATCACTCACAAGCTACTACACTTCATAATCAGATTCCCACACTTCGCCCCCATAATAACATTGATTACAGTACATACTATTCCTTGATAATCAACTTGAATTGACTCACGCTATGTTCCGGCTGGATGCCCTAGCCTTCATCGGGAATAACGAGATGCTAAGACTAACCAACGTATTTGCACATGCTCATTAGAGCAACATTTAACTCGTTTTCAACATTGCCGTTAAAAAGTCTAATTACATTATGACCAGCTAATGAAATATTAAGTCAATAGCCACAGAATTCTACGGCTTTTTACTACAGGAAGCTTGCTACTCAGGTGTATATGGTATCAATAACTAGAACTCTTTTCAGGAATAATCTTCCAAACTGTTCAGAACTCAAATACAATAAGCTGCAGTTTGCTGCTCTGTTGAGGTAAGCTAAACAGAAGTGAAGCAGAAGTGAAGCAGAAGAGAAGCAGAAGAGATGCAGAAGTGAAGCAGAAGAGATGCAGAAGTGAAGCAGAAGAGATGCAGAAGAGATGCAGAAGAGATGCAGAAGAGATGCAGAAGAGAAGCAGAAGAGATGCAGAAGAGATGCAGAAGAGATGCAGAAGTGAAGCAGAAGAGATGCAGAAGAGATGCGGAAGAGATGGAGAAGAGATGCGGAAGAGATGCAGAAGAGAAGCAGAAGAGATACAGAAGAGGTGCAGAAGAGAAGCAGAAGAGAAGCAGAAGAGAAGCCGAAGAGAAGCAGAAGAGAAGCAGAAGAGATGCAGAAGAGATGCAGAAGAGATGCAGAAGAGATGCAGAAGAGAAGCAGAAGAGATGCAGAAGAGATGCAGAAGAGATGCAGAAGAGATGCAGAAGTGAAGCAGAAGAGATGCAGAAGAGATGCAGAAGAGAAGCAGAAGAGATGCGGAAGAGATGCAGAAGAGAAGCAGAAGAGATGCGGAAGAGAAGCAGAAGAGATGCGGAAGAGATGCAGAAGAGATGCAGAAGAGATGCAGAAGAGATGCAGAAGAGATGCATAAGAGCTGCAGAAGAGATGCAGAAGAGATGCAGAAGAGATGCGGAAGAGATGCAGAAGAGATGCAGAAGAGAAGCAGAAGAGATGCAGAAGAGAAGCAGAAGAGATGCAGAAGAGATGCAGAAGAGATGCAGAAGAGATGCAGAAGATGTGCAGAAGAGAAGCAGAAGAGATGCGGAAGAGAAGCAGAAGAGAAGCAGAAGAGATGCAGAAGATGTGCAGAAGAGAAGCAGAAGAGATGCGGAAGAGAAGCAGAAGAGAAGCAGAAGAGATGCAGAAGAGATGCAGAAGAGATGCGGAAGAGATGCAGAAGAGAAGCAGAAGAGAAGCAGAAGAGATGCAGAAGAGAAGCAGAAGAGAAGCAGAAGAGATGCAGAAGAGATGCAGAAGAGAAGCAGAAGAGATGCAGAAGAGATGCAGAAGAGATGCAGAAGAGATGCAGAAGAGATGCGGAAGAGAAGCAGAAGAGATGCGGAAGATGTGCAGAAGAGATGCGGAAGAGATGCAGAAGAGATGAGAAGAGATGCGGAAGAGATGCAGAAGAGAAGCAGAAGAGAAGCAGAAGAGATGCAGAAGATGTGCAGAAGAGAAGCAGAAGTGAAGCAGAAGAGATGCAGAAGATGTGCAGAAGAGATGCGGAAGAGAAGCAGAAGATGTGCAGAAGAGATGCGGAAGAGATGCAGAAGAGATGAGAAGAGATGCGGAAGAGATGCAGAAGAGAAGCAGAAGAGAAGCAGAAGAGAAGCAGAAGAGATGCGGAAGAGATGCGGAAGAGATGCAGAAGAGATGCAGAAGAGATGCAGAAGAGAAGCAGAAGAGAAGCAGAAGAGAAGCAGAAGAGATGCAGAAGAGATGCAGAAGAGATGCGGAAGAGAAGCAGAAGAGATGCGGAAGATGTGCAGAAGAGATGCGGAAGAGATGCAGAAGAGATGAGAAGAGATGCGGAAGAGATGCAGAAGAGAAGCAGAAGAGAAGCAGAAGAGATGCAGAAGATGTGAAGAAGAGAAGCAGAAGAGATGCGGAAGAGAAGCAGAAGAGAAGCAGAAGAGATGCAGAAGAGATGCAGAAGAGATGCGGAAGAGATGCAGAAGAGAAGCAGAAGAGATGCAGAAGAGATGCAGAAGAGAAGCAGAAGAGATGCAGAAGAGATGCAGAAGAGATGCGGAAGAGATGCAGAAGATGTGCAGAAGAGAAGCAGAAGTGAAGCAGAAGAGATGCAGAAGATGTGCAGAAGAGATGCGGAAGAGAAGCAGAAGATGTGCAGAAGAGATGCGGAAGAGATGCAGAAGAGATGAGAAGAGATGCGGAAGAGATGCAGAAGAGAAGCAGAAGAGAAGCAGAAGAGAAGCAGAAGAGATGCGGAAGAGATGCGGAAGAGATGCAGAAGAGATGCAGAAGAGATGCAGAAGAGAAGCAGAAGAGAAGCAGAAGAGATGCAGAAGAGATGCAGAAGAGATGCGGAAGAGAAGCAGAAGAGATGCGGAAGATGTGCAGAAGAGATGCGGAAGAGATGCAGAAGAGATGAGAAGAGATGCGGAAGAGATGCAGAAGAGAAGCAGAAGAGAAGCAGAAGAGAAGCAGAAGAGATGCGCAAGAGAAGCAGAAGAGATGCGGAAGAGATGCGGAAGAGATGCAGAAGAGATGCAGAAGAGATGCAGAAGAGAAGCAGAAGAGATACAGAAGAGGTGCAGAAGAGAAGCAGAAGAGAAGCAGAAGAGAAGCAGAAGAGATGCGGAAGAGATGGAGAAGAGATGCGGAAGAGATGCAGAAGAGAAGCAGAAGAGATGCAGAAGAGATGCAGAAGAGATGCGGAAGAGATGCGGAAGAGATGCAGAAGAGATGCAGAAGAGATGCAGAAGAGATGCAGAAGAGATGCAGAAGAGAAGCAGAAGAGATGCGGAAGAGAAGCAGAAGAGATGCGGAAGAGAAGCAGAAGAGATGCAGAAGAGAAGCAGAAGAGATGCAGAAGAGATGCAGAAGAGATGCAGAAGAGATGCGGAAGTGAAGCAGAAGAGATGCAGAAGATGTGCAGAAGAGATGCAGAAGAGAAGCAGAAGAGATGCAGAAGAGATGCGGAAGAGATGCAGAAGAGAAGCAGAAGAGATGCAGAAGAGATGCAGAAGAGATGCGGAAGTGAAGCAGAAGAGATGCAGAAGAGATGCAGAAGAGATGCGGAAGTGAAGCAGAAGAGATGCAGAAGAGAAGCAGAAGAGATGCAGAAGAGATGCGGAAGAGATGCGGAAGAGATGCAGAAGAGATGCAGAAGAGATGCAGAAGAGAAGCAGAAGTGAAGCAGAAGAGATGCAGAAGAGATGCAGAAGATGTGCAGAAGAGATGCAGAAGAGATGCAGAAGAGATGCAGAAGTGAAGCAGAAGTGAAGCAGAAGAGAAGCAGAAGAGATGCGGAAGAGAAGCAGAAGAGAAGCAGAAGAGATGCAGAAGAGAAGCAGAAGAGATGCAGAAGAGAAGCAGAAGAGAAGCAGAAGAGATGCAGAAGAGATGCAGAAGTGAAGCAGAAGAGAAGCAGAAGAGATGCAGAAGAGATGCGGAAGAGATGCAGAAGTGAAGCAGAAGAGAAGCAGAAGAGATGCGGAAGAGAAGCAGAAGAGAAGCAGAAGAGATGCAGAAGAGAAGCAGAAGAGATGCAGAAGAGAAGCAGAAGAGAAGCAGAAGAGATGCAGAAGAGAAGCAGAAGAGAAGCAGAAGAGATGCAGAAGAGATGCAGAAGAGATGCAGAAGCTATCCCATAAGGAGACCTACAGCAAAGAAATGCATACAGAAACATCTTCTTTCCCAAAGGGACGAAAGGACTCAGAGTGAGTGGTTCTCAGTAGGTGTGGGCGCACGTGCAGCCTTCCTCAGCGGAAGAGCTTCAAGAAACAAAAGTGATCGCTCTTGACAGCAGCTACGTTTGTCAGCCATTAACAAAAAAGAAGGGGGAAGGTTTTCTTACACAGCCCCCCCCCCCTTCCCCATTCATATAGTTTCTGATGGTTCGGCAACATACTGGGCATGTGCAGGTAACAAATCCGGAGATCAGTCCACACGGTTCATTCTCGAAGCATCCTTGTGGTTGATGTCCAAGTTTGCACTTGCTATAGCTTGCAGTGATCAATTAGCACATTCATAGACTGTCAAAGTGCTAACAGATGTAAATTCATTAAAACATAATTAATTACCAGCTGTCAACATTGATTCACATCTCTAGGCAGGCTCTGGCCTCTTCTACCATGGGGTTAGCTTCGGAGAGATAACAACTCCACTCCCTCCAAAAAAAATTTTAATTTTTTTTAAAAAATTGGAGTTTGTTTTTGGAGTTTTCCCCCCTAGAACATGTGGCACTTGACACATTCCCCCCCAAAGTTTCCTCGTCAAAACCAACATGCAGATAAACTGGCAGCTGGAGCTGGAGCAGCTTCCTGCCACTGGATTTCACCCACAAACAAAACAAAGGCCAGATGAAAACCTACACATGAATAGCTGAGAGTAGCTCAATGAAGAGAGACAGGGGGCACATTAGCACACCAGCACTTGAGGTGGCTCATTAGAGGAGCAGAGGTCATTGAATTACTATTGCATAACATGACCATACTTTCACAGGTAATCGGTGTGGTCTTAACTTCCACGAGTGCTAAACATTCACCTTCAAGATCAGTCTAAATGAATGCAGTGGCTGCCTGCCTTGTTAGAAATGAGTAAGTAACTCCAATTAATGCCAGCATGTCGTATGGGGGGATTGAGCCTACACTTGTAAGTAAGAGCTGATGATGGCAACTGGCATCAGCACAGCCTCTGGAAGGACTTCACTGCTGTTTCTGGAGTCCATCTGGTGAGAAAAGCACCAATCTGAATTGTGGGTTAGTTAGTGGCATTAAGACCACCAACTATTAGTCGATGCCTCCCCAGGGTCCCCACGTGTACAGCAACCATTGGTCAATGATTCCCAGGGCCCCACGTGCACAGCAACCATTGGTCAATGATTCCCAGTGTCCCACGTGGACAGCAACCATTGGTCAATGATTCCCAGTGTCCCACGTCGACAGCAACCATTGGGTCTCCTCGTGGAGTTCCTAATAATGAGCTGAGGTGTACGCTGAAGGACCCGCCCACTGTGACTACGGGGAGATGTCAACTGTGGCTAACTCCTACAACTTCTGGCTCCATGAACAACTGAAGGCCTAGCTAGCTGCAGCCCGCCAGAAGGCAGTCAGCAGCGATGGGCACTGAAAGGAGACACACACGATGGCATGAAGGAGGAGGGCAGTTCCGAATCTCTTTGCTTTCAAGAATGACGCTTCCCCTGGATGGATTTCTTTGCCCCCTGGATGGATTTCTTTGCCCCCTGGATGGATTTCTTTGCCCCTGGATGGATTTCTTTGCCCCCTGGATGGATTTCTTTGCCCCTCGGTAGATTTCTTTGCCCCCTGGATGGATTTCTTTGCCCCCTGGATGGATTTCTTTGCCCCGGATGGCCCCCTGGATGGATTTGTTTGCCCCCTGGATGGATTTATTTGCCCCCTGGGGGATGGATTTCTCTGCCCCCTGGATTGATTTCTTTGCTGTAGGCATGATGGCAGCGATGCATAGCCTGTGTGTGCTTACCTCGTGGAGCAGACTCTTTACCAAACCTTCAGCTTATTGTATTTCCATTACTGAAGATTATACACGCCTGAAAAATAAGTTATAGCCCCACATGTGTGTACATTTTAAAACATAACTCGAGGGTCACCATCACGATTTTGATGCACCGGCAGGGTGTGGTCTCAAGCTGAACCTCTATGTATGTACTGGGGGTACTTGACATGGAGAGCCACACCCATTATAGCTGAAACTAGCGAGCATCGGGGATACTGCCCAGCGGTGGGTACTCAGCAAGTGTACATGTATAATGGGTCAGTCACCAATCATTTATAAGGAGGACTTTTGTTTGGCCCAATATTGTTGGCACCAAACTTGCCTTATATGTGTGCATGTATAGAACTGGTGCCTGCATGAAACTTCACCACAGCCCAGTGCGCTATTCATCCAGTATATGCAGAGTATCCTGGATCAGCCGAGTTTACTGATTATGAGTGCACAACATCTTAGATTATGTAGCTGAGTACGAGTGCACAGTATCCTAAAGCAGCTGAGTTTACTGATCGTGAGTGCACAGTATCCTAGACATTGTCGGGGGGGGGGGAATAGAAGAACTTGAACTACACGTCCCCATTCTCCATCTGCACATGCCCAATAGACTTCTCTATTGATTTTAGATAGTTATATAAAACTTTACTTCCTGTTGGTCAGGGCGAGCAACAAGCTTAGAGGGTTGTTGTTTTAATGGCTGACAGTCGCCTGCCTTCATGAAGGGTCTCTTCCTGGCTTTTGTTACTGTTTCTGAAGTTTTTCTTTGTGTAGAAAGCTGCACAGGCACCTGCTTACTTAGAATCACTCTGAGTTCCTTTGCTCTTGAGCAAGGAGGCGCTCCTATGGACTTCTTCACTGTAGGTTTTATTGTGGACATATAGCGACCTACAGTGCGTAGCTTCTGTTTGCAGGCCTCAACGGAGCTGATTCTTATACCTAACTGCAGCTTATGGTATAATGCAGGGTTTCATTTAGAAAATTGTCCAATGGTGGGGGGGGGGGGGGGCAACTGGAGGAATCTGGATATTAAGGGGGGGGGGGGGCATGATGGTTAAAGATGTGACAAAGTTTCTAATGAATTTTAATAGTACAATTTCCAAGGGGGGGTGGGGGGGTGGGGGGGGCAAAAAGGTTCCAAGGGGGGCAGCCCCCCGCACCCCCTAAATGAAACCGTGTAGTGGGTGGGGGAATTGAGAAGTTTTTAAAAGTTATAGCTAAAAAAAATAACTAATACAACAAACTACAAATTAAGTCAGCATTCAATCGGTCAACCATCACTAGCATATAAATCCTGCTACATGTAGTTCTTCACCAACTGGAGCCACACACACAGTCAGTCATAACTGCCTCCAACCTCCATAGCTAGAGTAGGTTTAGGGGCTGAGGAGCACGTGCAAGCAACAGTGCCCTGGCAATGAGTAGCACGTGTCAGCAACATAGCCCTGGTAATGAGTAGCTACATGTCAGCAACATAGCCCTGGCAATGAGTAGCTACATGTCAGCAACATAGCCCTGGCAATGAGTAGCTACTGTACATGTCAGCAACATAGCCCTGACAATGAGTAGCTACATGTCAGCAACATAGCCCTGGTAATGAGTAGCTACATGTCAGCAACATAGCCCTGGCAATGAGTAGCAACATGACAGCAACATAGCCCTGGCAATGAGTAGCTACATGTCAGCAACATAGCCCAGGCAATGAGTAGCTACATGTCAGCAACATAGCCCTGGTAATGAGTAGCTACATGTCAGCAACATAGCCCTGGCAATGAGTAGCTACATGTCATGTCAGCAACATAGCCCTGGTAATGAGTAGCTGTATGTACATGTCAGCAACATAGCCCTGGCAATGAGTAGCTACATGTCAGCAACATAGCCCTGGTAATGAGTAGCTACATGTCAGCAACATAGCCCTGGTAATGAGTAGCTACATGTCAGCAACATAGCCATGGTAATGAGTAGCTACATGTCAGCAACATAGCCCTGGCAATGAGTAGCTACATGTCAGCAACATAGCCCTGGTAATGAGTAGCTACATGTCAGCAACATAGCCCTGGTAATGAGTAGGCAACATAGCCCTGGTAATGAGTAGCTACATGTCAGCAACATAGCCCTGGCAATGAGTAGCTACATGTCAGCAACATTGCCCTGGTAATGAGTAGCTACATGTCAGCAACCAGGGCTATGAGTAGCTACATGTCAGCAACATAGCCCTGGTAATGAGTAGCTACATGTCAGCAACATAGCCCTGGCAATGAGTAGCTACATGTCAGCAACATAGCCCTGGCAATGAGTAGCTACATGTCAGCAACATAGCCCTGGCAATGAGTAGCTACATGTCAGCAACATAGCCCTGGCAATGAGTAGCTACATGTCAGCAACATAGCCATGGTAATGAGTAGCTACATGTCAGCAACATAGCCCTGGCAATGAGTAGCTATGTACATATCAGCAACATAGCCCTGGTAATGAGTAGCTACATGTCAGCAACATAGCCCTGGTAATGAGTAGCTATGTACATGCCAGCAACATAGCCCTGGTAATGAGTAGCTACATGTCAGCAACATAGCCATGGCAATGAGTAGCTACATGTCAGCAACATAGCCCTGGTAATGAGTAGCTACATGTCAGCAACATAGCCCTGGCAATGAGTAGCTACATGTCATACCAGCAACATAGCCCTGGCAATGAGTAGCTACATGTCAGCAACATAGCCCTGGTAATGAGTAGCTACATGTCAGCAACATAGCCATGGCAATGAGTAGCTACATGTCAGCAACATAGCCCTGGCAATGAGTAGCTACATGTCAGCAACATAGCCCTGGTAATGAGTAGCTATGTACATGTCATACCCAACAGAGCCTGGCAATGAAGCAACATAGCCCTGGCAATGAGTAGCTACATGTCAGCAACATAGCCCTGGCAATGAGTAGCTACATGTCATACCCAACAGAGCCTGGCAATGAAGCAACATAGCCCTGGCAATGAGTAGCTACATGTGAGCAACATAGCCATGGTAATGAGTAGCTACATGTCATACCAGCAACAGAGACCTGGCAATGAGTAGCTACATGTCATACCCAACAGAGCCTGGCAATGAGTAGCTACATGTCATTGCTACATGTCATTCCAGCAACTGAGCCCAAGAAATGTACTAACCACTCTATCAGTTTTCACTCCTGTACAGGCAGTTAGTTTTCCTTGATCTTCGAATCTGCAGCCATTGTCTCGAGTGTTTCTTTTCACTAAGACAAGCTTCGTTTAACAAACCTTTCATGCACTTCTATGGGTCAGGCCACAATGCAATTGAGAGTTGATTCTCAATAGGAACTGCTGTACTATTTCAGTCCAGTCTACCTGCCAGTTACTAATGGACTCAGGCAGAGGGCCGGCCACAGGCAGAGGGCTGGCCACAGGCAGAGGGTCCAACAGGCAGAGGGGACGGCCACAGGCAGAGGGCTGGCCACAGGCAGAGGGCTGGCCACAGGCAGAGGGCTGGCCACAGGCAGAGGGCTGGCCACAGGCAGAGGGCTGGCCACAGGCAGAGGGACAGCCACAGGCAGAGGGCCAGCCACAGGCAGAGGGCCGGCCACAGGCAGAGGGCCGGCCACAGGCAGAGGGCCAGCCACAGGCAGAGGGCCAGCCACAGGCAGAGGGACGGCCACAGGCAGAGGGCTGGCCACAGGCAGAGGGACGGCCACAGGCAGAGGGACGGCCACAGGCAGAGGGACGGCCACAGGCAGAGGGACGGCCACAGGCAGAGGGCTGGCCACAGGCAGAAAGACGGCCACAGGCAGAGGGCCAGCCAAAGGCAGAGGGCCAGCCACAGGCAGAGGGCCAGCCACAGGCAGAGGGCCGGCCACAGGCAGAGGGACGGCCACAGGCAGAGGGCTGGCCATAGGCAGAGGGACGGCCACAGGCAGAGGGCTGGCCACAGGCAGAGGGCTGGCCACAAGCAGAGGGCCGGCCACAGGCAGAGGGCCGGCCACAGGCAAAGGACTGGCCACAGGCAGAGGGACGGCCACAGGCAGAGGGCCAGCCACAGGCAGAGGGCCAGCCACAGGCAGAGGGACGGCCACAGGCAGAGGGCTGGCCACCTGCAGTCTTCAAGAAGACTCTTTCTGACCAATCCTATTGACTCCAGAAGTTTCTCTTGCTGGGGACATGTATGCCTATGGGGAACCGCTCTGAATCCCTCACCTGTGACAGGAGACGCTCTTGGGTGGATTCCTGTGATGTGTGAGTCTGTCCTAGACCTAGTCCGCCTGTAGCTCTTGTTTTCTTACTTCAATGGAGTCTATTCAACAAAACTGCAGCTTATTGCAATGGAGGATATTGGGTTATCCAGCGACATTAATCCAAGACTGTTCATCAAGATTAATCCCAGAGAAAGTTTTAAAAAGTATGTGATTACAAAGAAAATAATGCACTCAAGCTCTCCTTGTCCAGACAGCTTCGGACCAGAAGCTGTCCGTACCTCAGATGCAGCCAGATCTGGGAACACCCACATTTTGCCCAATATTGATGATCTGCCTTGAACTTTGC
Source organism: Cladorhizidae sp. MBARI D1340-BT2 (assembly GCA_028752905.1). Classification (NCBI taxonomy): domain Eukaryota; kingdom Metazoa; phylum Porifera; class Demospongiae; order Poecilosclerida; family Cladorhizidae; species Cladorhizidae sp. MBARI D1340-BT2. The sequence continues at coordinate 7,471,278 of JAQNBH010000002.1, forward strand.
ACCCCTACTTATATTAAGGGCATGCACATGCATAGCACATGTACATGTACATCCTGCACATGTGCACTGACTGAACACAATGAGAACAAGTTATTTTAACAAAGGTGTGATGCATGTTTGCCTCAATGGTTCCTGTCCCATCCGAGCTGGGGTACATGAATCACGCCACTTTTCACAAGACGATTTCAAGCCACTGAGTGAAATTCCTAGAGCATTGAAAGCTTCGCTGGGAGTGACTGAACGATGGTCTTCTACGGCCTCCTCCCCTTCACTCTCACCATCTTTGCTGCAGGAAGCCTTCCATGTTGTTCTAGGCTCAGACATCTGCAGGTACTAGCTATAAACAGGAAACCAGCTCGAGTCTAAGCAAGAATCACTCTCTGTCAACAAGAAGCTGGACTCCACTACAGTCAGAATGAGTCATGCTTCTGCGTGCTCGAGGACCATGCATGGTGCATGTGACGCGACTGTGTAATGCGTGGTGCCCGGTAGGTGGGCAGGCATGAATGTTAGGGGGCGTGCATGAATGTGAGGGGGCGGGCATCAATGTGAGGAGGGCGGGCATCAATGTGAGGGGGGGGCGGGCATCAATGTGAGGGGGGTGGGCATGAATGTGAGGGGGGCGGGCATGAATGTGAGGGGGGTGGGCATGAATGTGAGGGGGGCGGGCATGAATGTGAGGGGGCGTGCATGAATGTGAGGGGGGCGGGCATGAATGTGAGGGGTCCGGATGAGGATGGAGTTGGGAGTATAACTTTTTTTTTATAAATGTTCCTGCGGAAGTTGCCACACCCCTTTTATTCATCCAAGAAGCATTTTTTTTAAAACGTGTTGCAGAAATGTTGCATGAAACACTTCCCAAGGCTGTGTTGCATGAAACACTGTCCAAGGATGTGTTACATGAAACACTGTCCAAAGCTGTGTTACATGAAACACTGTCCAAGGCTGTGTTACATGAAACACTGTAAGGCCTTGTTGCATGAAACACTGTCCAAGGCTGTGTTACATGAAACACTGTAAGGCCTTGTTGCATGAAACACTGTCCAAGGCTGTGCTGCATGAAACACTGCCCACAGCACATGTGTTGTCATATGAAACATCTGCCTCATTCATCCTCACAGGAAGCAGAGTTTCCCTGGTTGTGTCCACACAGACAGTCAAGGCAATTGGACTCCTCACGAAGAGGCCAGGGCCGAGTCCAGTAAGCAGGTCATGAGCAAACTTGGAAAGTTAGGAAGGATTTCCTTATTTAGAATGCACTTATTCTACTCATGAGCTGACTCACTGTGCACTATTCCATGCCTCACTCTATTAGGACTATTAGCCATGTGCACACCAGCTGCATGAGATCACCTGAGCTCCAACAGGTGACAATTATTTATTAATAGCAGTCTTCCTGCTCTCCTGGTCTAGCTTCCTAGTCATCTTGTTCCATTTATGAAGGGACCACCATTGTCTGTCTCCCCCACCACTTTTCTCTGGAGGATGGTTGTCTCACTGGCGATGTCTCCTGCAGCACTTTCTGCTACTTGCCCGGGCTTTAAACAGTGAATGCTGGCATCATGTGACATGTGACACGATCTGTGTTGGCTGAAATGCCGCACACCTCAGTGGTGATATATTGCCAAGCCTTCTTCCCTCACTCCAGGCAGCATTTTCACTTTCAGATGTGTGTGGTCTAATCAAGGCTGTGTTACATGGTCTAATCAAGGCTGTGTTACATGGTCTAATCAAGGCTGTGTTACATGGTCTAATCATGGCTGTGTTACATGGTCTAATCAAGGCTGTGTTAATGGTTTATCAAGGCCATTACATTCTAATCAAGGCTGTTACATGGTCTAATCAAGGTGGTGTTACATGGACTAATCAAGGCTGTGTTACATGGTCTAACCGAGGCTGTGTTACATGGTCTAACATAGGCGGCGTTACATTGTCTAATCAAGGCTGTGTTACATGGTCTAATCAAGGCTGTGTTACATGGTCTAATCAATCGAGGCTGTGTTACATGGTCTAATCAAGGCTGTGTTACATGGTCTAATCAAGGCTGTGTTACATGGTCTAATCAAGGCTGTGTTACATGGTCTAACCGAGGCTGTGTTACATGGTCTAACATAGGCGGCGTTACATTGTCTAATCAAGGCTGTGTTACATGGTCTAATCAAGGCTGTGTTACATGGTCTAATCAATCGAGGCTGTGTTACATGGTCTAATCAAGGCTGTGTTACATGGTCTAATCAAGGCTGTGTTACATGGTCTAATCAAGGCTGGTATTTATACTAAAAATGGAGAAGGCTTGCCACCAGTTGTCGGGAGTGACACAATTAAAATTAGTTACAGCATAATTAATAAACTAAAATTAATTTGTAACAATAACTATACAATTAATGCATTTGTATTATAATTAAGGTAGTGACTGTGTGATAGACAGTTAATTGCTGATAATTAGTGTATAGCGGCACACCATTTCAATTACCAAGAGCTCCCTTGACCCAAGGCCCCCACTGCATTGTCTTCCTTATAGCATAGGTAGCCAATTATCAGCATTGCTCAATAATCGGCACTGCGGTGCACCAATTATCAGCATACTTAAGTCACTCAATATATTGAAGTTTACAGAATTTTCCTGAACATTTCCTGAACATTGAGCAGAAGAAGTTTCTTGTTGATGTTCGTCAGAGAAGGCTTCTCGCTTCTTCCGTTCACTGAATTTATTGCACGTGCTAGATAAGTTTATCTTTGCTTATGTTTCTGGTTAGATTGCTGTCATAGTTGCGCTGACTAGAGCCATGATGATACTGGATTGCTCACCTGTTTGCTAAGTAGCTACTATATCCAGCTAGTTACATATCCTATTATTTCCATTAGGATGCCACGAGATAGGAAGGTCAGGACCGTGCTCCAGGTTTGGTTGACCACATCCAGGAGCAAAGAAAAGAATGGTCAGGTGAGTCATGCAAACTGCTCGTGTAGTTAACTAAGGATGGTTGACCTGTCCACATGCAGCCATTGAGCATGATCCAGATATCTTGGCTACATTACTCGTGGCATGAAGCCAGGACCTTGTACTTACTTAACTGCAACTGACGAGACTGAGCTTGCTGGATTCATCCAGGTAGCTGGGAAGACCAGATGTGGCTATACCAGAACACAGATAAAGGCACAGAAGAATTTTTCCAGGGAAAAAGGAGTTCTCAAGAAAAGAACACTTCAGATGATTGGCTACTGGAACTTAGACGAACCTGGGCATATTTAGCTATGCTGGGTGATGTTTACCTGCTGACATTTGTTGCATAAACAATGTATTGACTCTCTAATCTAGGACACTGATGGAAGAGAGAGATTTTTTTTGTCTTCCATTGTGTAGCATGCCTACATTTATTGATTGTAGCTATAATGTCTCTTCCACCCCCCACCCCCCCCCCCCCCCACCCCCCCCCCAGCTGTCTAGACAAACCCTTTCTGAAAGACAGCCATTTGCAAGCAAGAAAAGTCACTATCCCCCTCTCAAACACCTCCTTTTCCCAACTCACAGCTTCTTCGGGGACATGTATCAATTGGAAGTCCTTCATTTTGTGTTGATCAGATTGCTCAAGTTCTCTCTCATTTTCAGAACCTGCTCCCTCATTGCTCATGATGGGACTGTGTACTTCTGTGGAATCGGAGGCTATCAGAGGAGATTTCTCCCCGGCAGCAGGATAATTGTCAGGAGATTGGATTCCTGTATAATTTGACTTGTTCTTGTCCCTAGATTATATAAGAACAAGAATTTTCCATGGAATGATATCATGCCGAGATGACAAAAACTGCAAAAGGGAAATTATCAATTCAATGACTACAGTTGTCAGAATATTCAGTCGCTAGGTAGGAGGAAGCGAACAGCCTCCGCTGCTAATAAACGTGCAAACATTAGCTAAAAACAAGTGAGACAAAAGAACGCTAGCTGCAATAGTATTTATATTCCACATGAAAGAAACGTCCTCAGACAACTTACAAACTCTGCATCTTGGTTATATCTTAGGACAGTCGTAAGCCAAGTTCAGCGCCAGGAGAAGCCACTGTATTACTGTACACGCTAAACGTTAAGTCCGTAAACTGGTTATAGCCCACACGACGCAGCATCAGGTGAGTGACACATCTCCTGAAATGAAGTCTCGACTATGTCTGCGGTAATTTAAATGACGCCAGTTGGAAATGATCACCACTAGGACAATTCTACAAGTTTAGACCTCCCCCCCCCCCCACCCCCACCCCCAATGTTCCCCGAACCTGGAAATAGGGCGCCATGCTCCAGTTGTTTGTACGATTAAAGTAAGGATTGATAGTATTATGTCCAGGCTATAGTTTCAACCGAGCAATGTTTGTTATGATAATTTCTAAGGGGCAGGCTTTGCCTGGGCTCTCAGACATGGTCGCTCCCTATCAGCTTACTCTCCCAATAACTACTAGCCTGAAAGCCTTGCTAGCAAACTGCTTGGTTGTGCCAAGCCAGGCCCGGAGGAGCCTATAGGGCAGGTAGGGCTTCGGCCCTACCAATATTTGGCTCTTTACTTCAATTAATATTTTGCTGATCTTGAGTTTGAATTTTTAGAGTAGCCAGTACATGCATAAAAAACTCTCAGAATGTCGCATATTACTACACTCCCAAAGTTTGTGAAGCATGCAAGCTAATTAACAGCCAGCCTTGTTAAATTAATGTGCGAGCTGACATGCAATCACTAGGATGCCAGCTGTCATTAGCTAGTTCCAGAATATTCTGGTCATGTGGTGTACCATGTGCTCTTGTTACAATGGCTGCTCCTTCAATTTTCACTGAGGTACCTGAACTTCCTACTGCTCCTCACCAGCTTGCTAATTTTAAATTCCCCAAGCGATCTTTTGGGGTGAAGGGTGTTGTTTGTCGGTCATTTCAATCCGCTTGGCTCAAGCAATAGCCATTTCTACACTACGATGAGTTAAAAGATGTCCTTTACTGCCACACTTGTGTGACAGGCTTCAAACAAGGGAAAATGAGCTCTTCTAAAGCTGCATCAGCCTTTGTAAGTATCTCTCAATAGTTTTGGTGTTTGTGTGTATGATTTAGTAAATCACTAAATTTTCATTATACAGACATCCACAGGATTTAGTAATTGAAAAAATGCAACCAGTTTATTTAACTAAGTGACTGTCATCGAGAAGTAGTCATCAGAATTCCAGCTACGACAAAGGATGTTGGGGAGCAACTTGTACAACAACATGCCAAAGAAAGAGAGTACAATCGCAAAATGCTTCTAAAGATTGTGTCTAGCATTCGATATTTGCCTAGTCAAGGGTTAGCTCTGAGAGGTGATGGGGATGAAGGAGATGGAAATTTTCTTCAACTGCTGAAGATGAATGGTGAAGATGATACTGAAATGATTGAATGGTTGAATCGCAAATATACTTCACATCAAATTGAGAATGACATTCTTGGTGTTATGGCTAATAATATTATCAGAAAAATTGCAGCTTTACTTCAACAGTTCCCTTTCCTCACTGTTATGATCGATGAGGCAACAGACATTTCCAATAATGAGCAGGCAACCATTGTTTTCCATCACGTTAATGAATGGTTCGAGGTTTTCGAAGAATGATGCTGAACCACTGACAAGTATTATTAAGGATTTCATGGTTAAGCTGAATTTACCCTTATGCAAGCTTCAGGGCCAGTGCTATGATGGAGCTAGCACCATGAGGGGAGCAAAATCTGGTGTCGCAAAAAGGATCCTTGATCTGGAATCCAGTGCAGTTTTTACCCACTGCTATGGACACTCTATTAATCTAGCAGTAAGTGATTCAGTAAAACAGAAGAAGCTCATGCGAGATGCACTTGACGTGACATATGTAATCACAAAGTTAATTAAATTCTCACCTAGGTGTGAATGTCTATTTCAAGACTTGAAGCAAGCTAGTGATATGATTACATCAGCAGGCATTAGAGTACTTTGTCCCACTAGGTGGACTGTAAGGGCTGATTCCCTGGACATTATCATCAGCAATTACTCTGTCGTATAGTAAACATGGGATGAAGCACTTGATTTGGCGAGGGATACTGAAACAAAGGCCAGAATTATTGGAGTTTCTTCACAGATGAAATATTTCGACTTCCTTTTTGGTGTACACTTTGGTGAAATGCTATTTTGACATACAGACAACCTGAGTGTAGCATTACAGAAGAAGACCATATCTGCTGCAAAAGGTCAGCATAATTTTTGGCAAGATGGTAATTGATACTCTAAATTCATTTCGTACAGAACAACTGTTGATTGTTTTTGGGAGAAAGTTAACAAATTTGCTCAATTAGTGGATGTGAGTGATCCACAACTTCCACGTCAACGGAAGACACCATGGCGTTATGAAATTGGGGAATTAGTGGTGATTTTCACATGTCTGCTAAGCTCTATTTTCGACAGCAGTACTATGAAGCTATTGACATCATCACAAATTGCTTGAAGAGTCACTTTGAACAACCTGGTCACAATGTTTACTGCAACCTGAAGAAGCTTTTGAGAAAAGCAGCTAAAAGGGAAGCTTTTGAAGATGAAATTGAATTATAAAGATGATTTCAACCAAGTTCTCCTAAGTTCTCAACTTCTTACCTTTGCTATTGATTTTGAACGTACCGCTGAAGGAAATGGGGCTGATGTTACGATATTTGATATCAGGGACTACTTTCAATCCCTCAGTGCAGGCCAAAGAGAGCTACTCGGCCAAGTATGCCGCATCATGCAACTGGTTGGTAATGCCAGCAACAAATGGTACTTCATAAATTTTGTTTTTCATTCATGTATATGCAGACTTTATTCTTTACCCCAAAACATGGTTCCCTTGGCTTCCTAACCCATTTTGGCCCTACCAATAATTGTTAGCTTCCTCCAGGCCTGCAAGCTGTATGGTAATGTAGTTTGGAGCTATAGTATGGAAGAGTGTTGTTTGGAGCTATAGTAGGGAAGAAGATGGAAGTAAAACTGGCTGTCAATGCCAAGTTCTGTGCCAATGGTAGCTTCCACGAAGTCCTTTCCTCCCCCTCCCCTGCATCTGGACCAGTGTGTAAAAAAAAAAACTATTGTGGACAAACCATCTGGTTCCGTAAGTTAAGTTTTGGCTGGTTCCAACAATACGCTTGGCTGTTACAGGTGACAAGCACATCGACATCTTCAACAGTTATCACAATTTGGACTAGATATCCGCAATTCGAAAAACTCTTGAGTTGAATCAACTAAATATTTAGAAAAAAATTCATGTGAATACGTGTTTTTTATCCCACATGATTTTTTATCCCACATGATTAGAGGAGTCTTCACTGAGTTACCTTGGTGTGTTAGAAGCCATCAATGCAGCAATTGGAGAACAGTCAATGTGTATATAGAAGAGAACCCAGATGAGAGCCAGCAATAGGTACAATGTTGCCATAGATTATCACTTTTCCTGAGGAGAGGAAGATCCATGTGCTGTACAGAAACTGGAGGAAGAAGGTACTCGGCAGATTTACTCCGGGAGGATTTGGGATGTGGTCTGTTATTTAAGGGGGACCGTTGGCATTTTTTACTTTTTTTAATTTACTTGTGGTTACAACTTTAGAGCTCCGTATATTCTGCAAACTTCATGGTATGGACTTGATATGTAGCTCAAAAGATAGGTCTCTCTGTGTGCTCTCTTTTGATACTAAAAATATGTTTCATAGGTATAACTATAGGCAAGTTAGTTACTAGACCAGGGACTTCAAAAACCTGAATCCCTCCGCAAAATAACTCCAGATTGCTAAGTGCTAAAGACATCAAATTGGTACCAGTGGCTAGAGGAAGCCCTAGGCTATACAATGACCGTTTTCATTAGCGTTAACACCAAAGCTAGAAATTGAAACAAGTGTATGAAACTTGTTTGGCTAGCTGTCCACGTTTAGCTAGCTATTCATATGCCAAATAATGAATACCCATAGAAATCGTCAATTACATATACAGTCATTGTCAATCTCTGTCATTATGTGTAGTTATTGTCAATCACTGTCATTATATATATACATATATAGTCATTATATATATACATATATATAGTTATTGTCAATCACTGTCATTATATATGCATATAGTTATTGTCAATCACTAATTATATATATATACATATATACAATCACTGTCATTATATATACATATATACAGTCACTCATTATATATACATATATATAGTTATTGTCAATCACTGCCATTATATATACATATAGTTATTGTCAATCACTGTCATTATTTATACATATATATAGACAATATAATTATAGACAATCACTGCCATTATATATACATATAATATTGTCAATCACTGTCATTAGTTATTGTCAATCATTGCCATTAAAAATATACATATATATAGTTATTGTCAATCACTGTCATTATATATACATATATATAGTTATTGTCATATATATAGTTATTGTCAATCACTACAGTCACTGCCATTATATATATACATATATATAGTTATTGTCAATCACTGCCATTATATATACATATATATAGTTATTGTTAATCACTGTCATTATATATACATATATATAGTTATTGTCAATCACTGTCATTATATATACATATATATATAGTTATTGTCAATCACTGCCAGTTATTATCAATCACTACCATTATATATACATATATACAGTCACTGCCATTATAATATGTAATTCACTGTCATTATAATTATATGTAATTCACTGTCATTATATGTACATATATATAGTTATTGTCAATCACTGTCATTATATATACATATATTATACACATATATATAGTTAGTTATTGTCAAGCACACTCACCAGAGAAAATTGCATCTAGTTCTGGTTCAGGCTCCTGGATCTTCAGGATCGTCTTCTGGACCATCAGACATCTTCTTTTCTTTTTTTGGCTCCTCTTCTAAATCTTCAGGATATCTAGCCATCCAGTGCTCTACTACATCTAAAACCACTCATAAAGAACCAGAGGTTGTTTGGGGGGGGGGGGGGGGGGGGGGTTTCCACCTAATCAATGAGGCTCAACATAATTTGGTTGGCTACAACTTCCACTGATTCATTCTTCCATGGACCTGTGATTTCTTCAGTCTTCAGAACACGACAATCCTCATGACAGGTATGGTGTAGCCTACTCTACTCCAGCTAGATTCTTTACTTTATCCCCAGTTCAGTACAGGTTCAATAGGTATTTCCTCCATCGTCACTGGCAACTACATCATCTAGAAATGATTCCTTCAACTGGGCAAAGTCTGTTGGAGTAAACTTGCTCTTTGCTGTAGTTATTTTCTAAAAATCTATCTAACAAACCATATGCCCACTTTTCCCCCCAGTTCAACGTGGCCACTAAAGCTGTATATGTCCCCTCCTTCTATAACTTGCACCTTCTCATCTATAAGTGTGTCCTGCTTCTTCTATAACTTAATACTGCTGCACCTTCTCATCTATAAGTATAAGTGTGTCCCCTCCTTCTATAACTTAATACTGCTGCACCTTCTCATCTATAAGTATAAGGTGTGTCCCACTTCTTCTATAACTTAATATTGCTGCACCTTCTCATCTATAAGTATAAGGTGTGTCCCGCTTCTATAACTTAATACTGCTGCACCTTCTCATCTATAAGTATAAGGCGTGTCCCACTTCTTCTATAACTTAATACTGCTGCACCTTCTCATCTATAAGTATAAGGTGTGTCCCACTTCTTCTATAACTTAATATTGCTGCACCTTCTCATCTATAAGTATAAGTGTGTCCTGCTTCTTCTATAACTTAATATTGCTGCACCTTCTCATCTATAAGTATAAGGTGTGTCCCGCTTCTTCCATAACTTAATACTGCTGCACCTTCTCATCTATAAGTATAAGGTGTGTCCCGCTTCTTCCATAACTTAATACTGCTGCACCTTCTCATCTATAAGTATAAGGTGTGTCCCGCTCCTTCTTCTATAACTTAATACTGCTGCACCTTCTCATCTATAAGTATAAGGTGTGTCCCGCTTCCTCTATAACTTAATACTGCTGCACCTTCTCATCTATAAGTATAAGTGTGTCCCGCTTCTTCTATAACTTAATACTGCTGCACCTTCTCATCTATAAGTATAAGGTGTGTCCCGCTCCTTCTTCTATAACTTAATACTGCTGCACCTTCTCATCTATAAGTATAAGGTGTGTCCCACTTCTTCCATAACTTAATACTGCTGCACCTTCTCATCTATAAGTATAAGGTGTGTCCCGCTTCTTCTATAACTTAATATTGGTGCACCTTCTCATCTATAAGTATAAGGTGTGTCCCGCTTCTTTAGAGGTGAGTAATTTCATCGTCAGAATCAACCTGTTTTACATTCTCTAGATAGCCTGTCTTGAATGAACACTAACTGTGGAGACTTTTCTCCCCACTGGAAAATGACAGGACAGCGGCTTTTGTATGCCAACAAGCATAGTCAATGTCTTTGGAACTAGACCTATAAAAATGAACATTAAGCTACAGACCTACAGTCTTCAAGGATGTATGCATTAAAATGGCAGACTTCACTCGTAATGCATGTAGTGCTGTGCTGTAATAATGGAGGGACAAAATGTAAAGAATGTTAGCTCATTTTTAGTTTCACAGTCTTCAAAGATGCATGCATTAAAATGGTTGACTAGGCTACACCTAAAACATATGCATTATTATTTTTATTTTTTTAATATTGTCCAGCAATGCTGACCAGACTAAAAGGAGGTCTGGAGATTTGCCAGGCCTGTGGAGCCACCCTCTGACAATGTGAATTAGCAGAAACTGATTGTGGCATGATGGTTCTGCTTTGAAAGAGATGATCTATAGAATGAGTGATAGCTTGCTTGAGGTCACCATTGTCAAAAAGCCATTGTCAAAGTCCTTTTGTAAGCTTGAGGTTACCATTGTTTAGAAGCCAACTTCCTCTGGAATTCTCACATTATATCACCTCTGCATGTCAAATAGTTAGGGATATCCATAGTGAAGGTAGAATTTTAAATGTGTGTGTGGAGGGGAGGGGGAGGGGGAAGATTCACCAGTAGATTATATCACTCTTGGTATGTTCATGCCATGACAAGGAGATGATTCATTGGTGGGGAGCATTATTGCTAGTGAATTGTGAAGAGAAGAGTAGTGACTAGGGTTAGGGCAAGGTAGTGGCTAGGGTTAATGCCAGGACAGTGACTAGGGTTAATACCAGGACATGGCCAGGGATATGGCAAGGTATTGGCTAGGATTAAAGCCAGGACAGTGGCTAGGGTTAATGCCAGGACATGGCTAGGGTTAATGCCAGGACATGGCTAGGGTTAATGCCAGGACTGTGGCTAGGGAATGCCAGGGCAGTGGCTAGGGTTAAATGCCAGGGTAGTGGCTAGGGTTAATGTCAGGACAGTGGCTAGGGTTAATGCCAGGGCAGTGGCTAGGGTTAATGCCAGGACAGTGGCTAGGGCTAATGCCAGGACAGTGGCTAGGGTTAATGCCAGGACAGTGGCTAGGGCTAATGCCAGGCAGGGAGCAGTGCAATCTATACAATGCTAGTATTCTTATTATTTATAGGAACTGGTAGCCACCTCGAGTATATACATATTGGAACTGGTCATACCACATACATTGGAACTGGTCAGCCATAAGTGACAGTTTTACAAAGATTACATGTTCTAGCTACGAAAGAGTTCAAGGGAGGGAGGGGGAACCAAGTTCCATTCTACTATCCTCTTCTTCCTCCACTTCCCCAACCAAGACATTACATTTCCTCAAACCCTCTGTCACTTACTTCCTCCCTTGACTATTCCCAGCAGCAATGTCACCTTTCACTTATTTCTTAAATTCATTCCAGCCACTCTCCATCTCCATAATTCTGTGCACCTAACCCACTAATTTCTGCCGAAGCATATCCAATTTTGCATAAACAATCCAGTTGAACCAGTCCTTGGTCTACACAATACCAACACTCTGCAGCAGTTTGAATTATGCAGGCAGCTTAAATTGTTTATTTCACCGCCAATGTTTCCACCAACAAGCTTTATAGCCTTCATGTTTCCTCCCCCCCTCCCCAAAATGCATTTTTCTTTGTGGCACTGACTCGATAGCTACCAACATTTTATGATGTTTATAAAGCACACTGGCTGTCTTGGTACTGAAATTACTTGCCTGGGAAGTGGTTAGGAGACGGAGAATAACATGAAAGAAGTTGTTGGTCCCTGAACATGGCCTTACCAGCGACTTCTTAATGCTTTAAAATCTTAATGCATTAAAATCAGACTATTCAAAGTTTATTTACTTTCATCCGTCCAGGTCACGTAACATTAAATGCTATACAGAGAATATGTCCTGGATGGACTAGTACATCATAAACTATCAAAACAACTACTAATTATATACACTACTTAACAAATAATAACACTGCTTAACTAATAAACTACTTCAGCGGGGTCTTTTTTTTTTAACTCCCACAATATTTAAAAAATCTTTGCAATTAATTTTGGCAGAAGATGTTTCACAAGAGCTTTCCAATGATAGCATAACAGTACTCCCTTACAAACTGTTTCCTGATCACCTTAAATATTGCCTGTAACCACTTCCCATTCCAAGGTTGTAACAGATGCACGTTATGAGTGCCAAGTTTTTATAATGGGAGGTCAATAGTAAAGGTCGCACTAATGATGTCCTTATGAGGTTCTGTTGCACAGCCTGTGAATGGGAAGAGGTGACGGGCACATCGTGATTGTTGACGTTCTTTAAGGTGGCACAACTTGTCATAACTACACAGACTTACAAGCCTACACAAAGTATATCATTGGAAAGCTCATCTTCTGGTACCAAAATTAATGAAAAAGTGATGCAGTTAAAAGTTTGAAGTCATTTCTATAAGTTTAGCACACACACAAACCCCTTCACAAACAAAATTAGAAACTAGGTTAATAATAATAATTAACAAAACAATTTTACATAGTTACAAACAAAACAAGCCCATCCCACTCCCACTTCCCCCAACACAGACACCGCATTCCCCCTCACTTATATTGGTTGACCCACTTCTTCTTCTTTTAAAGGCAGGCAGCAAATCTCCTCCAAACAACAAACTTCATTCTCTCTCATTGGCAGATTTGTAGTTGCCTGTATTGTAGTTTGGGTCGCTTATTAGATATTTAAAAAAAGTATCTCCAAACTTGACTTGAATTATTAGAAAACTGGCACTCAAGACTTCGAGTACAGTTTTTATTATAAACTGTTAGAAAACAGGTCTATACTATATATTATCCTAAATCAGTGTTTTGTGTGTATGTGTTTTGTTGTTGTTGTTGTTTGTTGTTGTTGGGAGGGGGGTGGGAGAGAGAGCGATTTGTCAATATTTTCACACTTCAGTCTCGTCGGGGAGAATTAAAAACCAAATGCATTTATACTAACTGGGAACACGTTCCTGTGATGGATTGACTTCAAACTTTGTGTGGTTGTTGGTGTGTAGCTTGTGTTCGTAGTTTGTGGTCAGGCTTATCAGCAGCCTGCAGGATCTTGGACAAACCTGCTAGATCCTGCTGCTGCTAAGATTAATCCTGCACCTTTTGATATGCATTTGTGGTGGTGCAGGATTTTGCAAGAACATTGCTGTGTGTTGGTGTGTCTATAAAAAGGCTATTATCTCTCTGTTACTGTCTGTGCTATTCTTTGCATATTCTTAGTTAGTTCTTGATGCTCTGAGTCTAGTTAATTCTGTCCAACTGAGTCGTGTTCTGTTTTCATTGCTACTGTAATTTGACTACATTAGTGGAGATTATTGGAGATTCATTGCATTACCTTTGAAACCTCGGCGACGATATCACAGTTTCGCATGAAATGCAAGTGATTAATCACCTGCCAGAACACTGTAGTTTATAAACTGATAATTAAGTGAGTAATTTCACATGCCAATCTTAAGGTCAGGCCGGCCTCACAGGGATGACGATTAAGGTCTGGCCGGCCTCACTGGGGATGACGACTAAGGTCAGGCCAGCCACACAGGGGATGATGGCTAAGGTCAGGCCGGCCACACAGGGGATGATGACTTTTTTTTACTGTTTTCTTCTCTTTTTCCCTCCTTCCCTCCTTCCCTCAGACGTTGTTAGAAAATGCTCGGTGGAGGTGGTGTCTCCCTAGCTCTCTTTGTTGGGTGGGTACTTTTATATTCCTGTGCTCTTACAGCATAGCACTTGGAGTCATGAGCCACGTGCATTGAGTTTGTTTTGCTTTAAGACCGAAGCATTCAGGAGGGAAGGGGGGAGCTGAGCTGATTTACAATAAACTTCAGATTTTAATGAAGTCGGCTTAAAAACACTACTCATGTTGACCACAACCAGTTAGGTGATCCTTTATCATTCACACCAATGATTTTATGGTAAAGGGTCATAACCCAGTTATTGTCGACATGGGTACAGCATTAACCAATCATTAAAATATATATTTGCTTGCAGTGTTTCAAAAAATTTGATATAATTTCGCAATCTAATATTTTGCCTAATGGTTCAAATGACCTCAAATTTTAACAGCATGTGTATAATTATAGAAACAGGTCAGAATTTTATGTTTAATATTTTATCTTTTCAGGTCATTCACTAGAAAAGAGATGGCATTTTGTGTGTTGGAGTATGCTCGAGCACAGTTGAACAAGATTGTGCAGCATGCATTTGTGAAAGAATTCTCTAAAAATGCACCAACTGAAGATTTGGACATTGCACAAAAAGTTCAAAGAGGAAGGCTCTCTGTGCAGGGCAAAGGGATCTGGACGACCACCAGCATCGGAAGAAATGGTTCGCAAAAAAGAATTGCGAGGTGGCACGCATATTGAAAATTTGTAAAATCGGTGGAATCCACATACCTTTGAATTTTTCATTCAAATTTGGAGGAATATATCTTATGTTGCTCAACATATAGCTGTTCAGTTTCATTTGCCTATACTAGGTAGTTTCTGTGATATTTACATCTCAAATGATATCAAAAATTTTGAAACACTCTGTACTATAGGAACACTACACAGAGTTCTACATAGTCCAACTTAGAGCTTTGTTGCTGTACACTATATATATATATCAACTTGACTATACCATGTGTACACATCCACTACACAAAACTCAGCAATTACCATATTTGCTATTGTAGACTGCCATGTAGGATCAGCTACTGACTTTAATGAGGAACTTGGTCAGGAGAACTCCGCCAACGAAACAGCAGATGTTTTGGTGGATCAACTCATCTCCTTTGACTTGGTAGCAGTTTCCTTGAGTAAGAACTCTTCACAAACTGAACTGAGCATGCTTATAACTCAATCATGCGGAGTATTACTTTTACTCAATTCAACAGCATGAGCTAGCTTAATTGCACAATCAAGATCCTCCACTACCCATATCTTTTTACTGCGATTAAGTAGTCCTGGACGTGCATTGGAATATTAGATGTACTCAAGTTCTTAGGAATGGTAGAAAACAGAGAGAGACATGAAGATCCTTGGAAATGAATTTCAAGGGGCCTATAGGTTCAACAATTTCTGGTTAGCCAGTTCTGCTAGCTTATGAGTCAGCCTCCCAGCCTGCCAGCTTGTGAGTCAGCCTCCCCCAGCCTGCCAGCTTGTGGGTCAGCCTCCCAGCCTGCTGAAGGACTCTGGGCGTGCTCGGAGTCCTAGTAAGCGGCCGGAATCACCATTTCGACACCTAAGAAGCTACCAATGTGTGTTCTAACTGAGGTATGAGTTGTGGTGGTTTTGCCTTTCACCATATGGAAAAGTGGCAGTATATGGAGTGTACTAGCATACTTCCTGATAATAACTAGGAAGAAACCTTTGAAATTCATCTTCAGGTTTCTTTCTATCTATCTACGTATCTATTCAGCACACAACTATATAGGGTGCAATAACAACAGGAGCACAGAAATAATTATAACAACAATGAACTTGTGGGGTCGACTTTGGAGCTCCCTCTGGAGTGTGCACACTTCACTGTACATATGAACTCCATAATATATTTGTGTGCTCGCTATAAATAAATATTGCAAATATATAAGCATGCTAAAGCTACATGGAGCCAAAGTGTGGGTGACTCAAAATCTAAGTATCTGAACTGGCTGCAGGTTGGCTCCTGATGGATAGACTGGCCTGACTGTGCTGCATGCACAGGCAAGTAAGAACAGACTGCATGGTTGCTAGCTGACACACACCCTCACCAGATAGCAGAACAAGAGGGCCAGAAGTAGAAGAAAACAACAAAGCAAGATCCTAATAAACCCCGCACAAGTCCTCCAAAACCAACCCCCAGTAGGGTCACCTATTAGAAAGTCACCTATTAAAAAGTCACCTATTAAAATTAAAAAATTGCTACACAGGAAGGTGAGAACGGGCTGCATTTAATAGCTGACAGGAAAACACACACATACACACATAACATACACACACACAACACACACATATAGACATACACACACATGGGCAGGTGTATTATTGGTGAGAAGCAATCCAATTCCTCAGAGGAGAAACTTGATATAGATGCACAAGATATATTTAGTTATCTATAGACTGTAAATATTCACTAGAGTAGAAATCACAATCAAAAGTGAGGTCTTCTAACTGTAGCACACTTAGAGCAGGGCATATCTATGATCTATCGGGGAACTTCCTATTTGGTATGACCCCCATTTTTAAATGGCAACCAAAAAACACGTTCATAATCCTCATGTAATTTGTGTCTCAGAAACATGACTAGATCAATGTTCCCAATAGTGACATTCACATCGTGATGGTTACTGTGTGTTAGGCTTGATAGAAACAGACATGATGGGGACCTGCCATGTACATTGTTCACATACAATATTCTGTTCACTGGTGACTCTAATTTTTAATGTCTGTTGTTGTTATTATAGACCACCAGCTGTAGTGATGCCCTATTTTCTACCCTATGCAGTCTTAATGTAAGCGTTTTCTCAAACTTCATCATGGTTGGTGACTTCAATCTAGATTTCTCTCACCACTGTCACCCTCTGTTTTCAAAGATGTACTCCATTACTTCTAGCATTTGACTTCACCAAGTTGTTAAAGATGACACACACATTTTAACTCAAGTGTAAATCACTCGATCATTGCTGGCTTTTGTTTCAACTCCCTCATTATTCATATCAAGCTCCACTAGTCCTCCTCCAAGGTCTTCTCGTGTCATTTTGTTTCTCCATTCCAAAATCACCCTTTCCTTCATCTACACTCATTTGGTGTTCCCCAAAGGCCAATTTTAAATTTAGCATGTGACCTCCTCGATCAGATTGATTGGGGGTCAATATTGTCTGATGTTGATGGTATAATGATTTTTTGAATGTCTGGCATAAGTTTATGGATGTTATGGAGAAGTGCATCTCAAGGAAGATATTGTCATCTCATATCTCATACAAGCTTACCTTGAACACAAGAGTCTATTGGTTCTTGCAGACATTACTTCTCCCTTCAACAGGCGACAGACACTAAAACTCTGTCTTCTCTATACTTTGTTAATGGCCTTGCTATTTGTGATACTTTCCCGTCACTTACAGAGTCATTATTTTCAAATAGAGTTCGTTCCATAAATAACTCGTCTCAGTTCAACCTTTTGCACGTACATCACATTCAAACTCGTTCTTCCCATCAGCCATTCATCTATGGAACTCAGACATTTGTGGAAAATTTTCTTTGCTCTGGTTAAAAAAGTCATTACTTAGGCCCATGCAGCCACTATGTAATCACTACTTTTTGTTTGATGTTTTGTTATTGTTCTATGTTTTGTTAATGTAGTATTCCTAGATTGGATACTGGGCATGTACTAGCTATTTTCATGTATCATTACAAATTTGTTTACATTTTTTATTTAAAAACTGACCAAGACTGACCAAGTGAATTCTGAAATCAGATCCTCATCAGGTCATTTTGAAGTTACAAAAACTTGGTAAAGGGTAGCAGAACAATTTTATTGGAAAGGGATGGAGTGGACATGTGCGTAATTTGTTGTTTCATGTTACAGCTGATTGTATATAGTTACATACATGCCCACTTCAGCTGCAGCTGCATGTATATAGTTACACACATGCCCACTTCAGCTGCAGCTGCTTGTATATAGTTACATACATGCACACTTCAGCTGCATGTATATAGTTACACACATGCCCACTTCAGCTGCAGCTGCTTGTATAGTTACACACATGCCCACTTCAGCTGCAGCTGCTTGTATATAGTTACACACATGCCCACTTCAGCTGCAGCTGGTTGTATATAGTTATACACATGCCCACTTCAGCTGCAGCTGCTTGTATATAGTTATATACATGCCCACTTGTATATAGTTACACACATGCCCACTTCAGCTGCAACACACCAAATCTTGCATTCGCGAGTTGGATATATAGAGAACTAATCGCATTTTCTTGAATTTACAGTCACATCTCCCTATGCATAAATAATATATATCCTCTTATTATTATTATTATTATTATTAACATTATTATTATTATTATTATTATTTTTGTTATTTAAAAAAATATTTATGTTATTATTATTTACATTATTATTATTATTATTATTATTATTATTATTATTATTATTATTATTATTATTATTATTATTATTATTATTATTATTATTTATGTTATTATTAACACTGCAATGTGTCAGAAAATGAATTAAAAAAATCAACACGGTTCAGCCTGAACTCCATCCTATATATACCAGTGAAATCACACATGACAACATGCTCCAGGTCTTGGTGTGGGAACAGGGTATATATGCCATGACAACATGCTCCAGATCTTGGCGTGGGAACTTGGGAAATTCAAGTGTGCTTGTTAATCAGTTACCGATGACAACATGCTGCAGATCTTGATGTTGGTATAGGGGAATCCCAAGTATGCTAGTTGGTCAGTTTTTGCAGGTTTTGGTACTTCGTTTATATTACATCCTAAAATTAATTTTTATAGATGTTACCCCCCCCAACCCCCCTTCTAGATCCGCCCCGGCACTGTAAGACTACAAGCATGATACCAGATGAAAGAGCATGATGTTTGAATATTTAGATGAACTCAACAAAGGTTCTAAAGACAGCACATAGATAAAGTTACCCAAGATAACATCATCATTGCACAAAATATGAAGAAATTAATCATGTTGGAAGCAGAAGGACTGCTATGATAAAATTAATCAGAAGCAGAAGGGACCGCTACGATAAAATTAATCATGGAAGCAGAAGGACCGCTACGATAAAATTAATCATGTTTCTATATAGCAGAAGGACTGCTATGATAAAATTAATAAGCAGAAAGACAGCTATGATAAAATTAATCATGTTGGAACATGCTTCAGTACTGGAAAGATTTTACTCGAAAGAGAAGAGGAGGAAAGTTTGACTTTGGCTGGAATAGTCCCTACATTACAATTTCTTCTCTTGAAGGGACTATATATTCAAATTGAAAGATTGTGTATATATATATATACACAACTAATGTGGCATATAATAATCTGCACTACCTGCACCAATTATTAGAATGTATCACAAGCCAGCGGATTTCACTTGAAGTACCTTCCAGATGAAGATACAAGTTGTGTCCGAGGAAAGCTTGTTCTCCCAAGTACACTCCCAAACAAGCAGTTCATTTGGCAATTTACTTTATTCAAATATGTGACTAGTATGCAAGATTATTTTATACATCTATACAGGAACCTCTGTTTGTGAAAGCAAAGATGGCTTGGTCACACCACAAAGAGCTATATACTCCAAGACCAAGTGTCTACCTATTTCCCTAATCACGTCTTAGGATTACGAAATATATGTCGACCCACTTCGACTCCTTTCTATATAGGCAACTCTGACTCCTTTCTATATAGGCAGCTTTGACTCCTTTCTATATAGGCAACTCTGACTCCTTTCTATATAGGCAGCTTCGACTCCTTTCTATATAGGCAGCTTTGACTCCTTTCTATATAGGCAACTCTGACTCCTTTCTATATAGGCAACTCTGACTCCTTTCTATATAGGCAGCTTTGACTCAGGCAACTCGGACTACTTTCTATATAGGCAACTCTGACTCCTTTCAATAATTATAGGAAACTCTGACTCCTTTCTATATAGGCAACTCTGACTCCTTTCTATATAGGCAGCTCTGACTCCTTCTATATAGGCAGCTCTGACTCCTTCTATATAGGCAGCTCTGACTCTTTTCTATATAGGCAGCTCTGACTCCTTTCTATATAGGCAACTCTGACTCCTTTCTATATAGGCAACTCTGACTCCTTTCTATATAAGCAACTCTGACTCCTTTCTATATAGGCAACTGACTCCTTTCTATATATATAGGCCGCTCTGACTCCTTTCTATATAGGCAACTCTGATTCCTTTCTATATAGCCAACTCTGACTCCTTTCTATATAGGCAGCTTTGACTCCTTTCTATATATATAGGCCGCTCTGACTCCTTTCTATACAGGCAACTCTGACTCCTTTCTATACAGGCAACTCTGACTCCTTTCTATATAGGCAACTCGGACTCCTTTCTATATAAGCAGCTTTGACTCCTTTCTATATAGGCAACTCTGACTCCTTTCCAGGCAACCATTCAGCAGATCCAATTGTGATAGAAAAGCATGTTAGCAAATTCCCTCTAACAATCGACTATTGGATTACTGATTTCCATCTTCATCAGTCTAATAAAGAAATTTTGCTTCAAGTCAGCTTCATTGACACAGCAGGTTCTCAAGACAAGGCTTGCAAAATGTTTGCTCTAACAGGGGCTTAGCATTTACAGTTCAAGAGGCGGAGTTTTGCCTATTTTGAGTCCTGGAAGTGGACATAGGTTTGGTGGCATCCATTGTCAGTTAACCCCCCAAAAGTATTCTTGTATGACAGTACATTGGTAGTCAATCATCTCAAACAACAGGTATATATATATAGCAGCATCTTTTCAATCTAAACATTAAGAAATTGAGCTCCACTTTTGCAACATTCAAATGCAATGGAGGAGTTAATTTTTCCCCTTCTTCCCAGTATATAGCATTTGCACAGCAATTGTATATATTATATTGAGCTCTCCCTACAATACTTCATCTTGAAATGTGCCAGAATACTTCGCGGATAGCCATGCTGATAATTGAAAAACTAAGGCGAGCTGCAAATAGGGGTTAAAAAATTTCCCAAAACACACCCAAAAAAAACAAGCCAAGTTTACTGCATGTCGCCGGCCAGAAGAATGATTCAGAGCTCAAAGTATAAGGTGTAGTTTCATTTGGAAAGCTGCAAACCCCCCCCTCTCCACCAGTTCCAAATGAAGTTCTAGATATATAGTAAAATTAAATGGAAGTGTGAGGTGTGTACAACTACTGATCAAGATATTGCATCACCATAGATTGTTCTTCAATTGTCACAATCTGAATATTGAAAAATGTACAGGGTATTGAGTCCAATAATAATGGATCCAGGAGCTGATCCAAGGTGGGGAAGGACCCACCTTTTTCAGTGATGGTCGCCCTCCTAGACATGCATCAATCAAT
This sequence comes from Cladorhizidae sp. MBARI D1340-BT2, assembly GCA_028752905.1. Classification (NCBI taxonomy): domain Eukaryota; kingdom Metazoa; phylum Porifera; class Demospongiae; order Poecilosclerida; family Cladorhizidae; species Cladorhizidae sp. MBARI D1340-BT2. Next base: position 7,492,798 of record JAQNBH010000002.1, read on the forward strand.
GAGATCATTCATTGGTCGCTTTCATCTGCCCTCTAGACTCGAACCTCGTGATCTCTTCCGCTCAGATGGAAAAAGACCGGATCATGCATTTGGCATCCATAAATTGGGGTCATATTGGGAGTGTAACTGCATTCCGTGATAACAATTGATTAAAACATGAGCTAATTAAATGTATATAATTATACTAGGTCGAGCATATATATATAGAAACTAATTGTTATGGGTTCTGAATTCCTCTGCTATCTTCACCCCCAGATTACACACTCCCTTCACTGACTGCAGGTTCAGCATGATAGCCACAACCACACCCTTGGGTCCCCGATTTTTGTGGGTGGGAGTCAATACCAAATCATTGGAAATTAAATTTTCCTTGACCGAATTAGCGATTGTATCCGGTTGGTCAGGAATTACAATGAGCACACTGCAGCAACCGACTGCACCTCCTGTATGACCGAACACAAGAGGATAATCTATTCCCCCCATTAACCCTTTCTTTGGTGGACGAATAAGCCAACCCAGGCCATAGCCAAAGTGAGGAGCCGGGGAGGAAGACTTGCCATTGCTTTCTTCGTCAACATTGGTTACTTCTTGAGTGAGCATGAGGTGAGTGATGGCTGGATGAAGAAGACACTGGTCATGAGACCCCGCAGAGATGTCACATGCCTCTGCATGTAGATCGTGTGCACCTGCATGATAAAAAATGTGAGAGGATTGTCATACTTATAACTATAAGCAATACACACACTATATAGATCCCCCCAAGGGTTTAAACTTTGCATATGTAGTAAATTTTAAAAAAATCAAATTTCATCATGAATCTCATTAAAGCACGTCTTGTGCAGTAAACAGACAGCCATGCAATAGTATATATGTCTAAGCGTGAACTATGTAGAAGTCATGGAGCTGTAAAGTAAGACACACATATACGATGACTGATTTCGCACTTCAAACTCTCTCACTCTTTTAATAACTGCAATCGAGTCAAAATCAGCTACAATAAATTGCCAGCGGAGATAACCGCACTCCCGTCGTGGAATGCTTTCAAGCCGGTATTGCATCCTGCGGCTTCTAAACGCACACACATGCTTAGACAGAGAGATAGAGCTAACCATTATGGCTGCACTAGAGCCTCAGGATGATGGAACTCACTTATCCAGATGTCTCAGTATAGCGAATGTAGTCAGAGGCAAGCAACAGCGCACTCTTATGGAAGCTTTGCCACCATTGTCTGCATGTGTGCGACTTCTTGTAGCTATAATTGTGTGCCCTAGACTGTAGTGAAATGCTTGAAATGTCTGCCAAAGGGAATGATTTAACGGTGAAGGAGAAGAAGAGATGGATGGAAATGCATACCACTCCTTGCCCGACTATGGGAACAGTTCCTTGCTTTGGTGGCCCTCCTAAGCAAGTGTGGTGGGAAAGGTCCTTGCTTTGGTGGCCCTCCTTGCCTGACTAAGCAAGTGTGGTGGAAACAGTTCCTTGCACTCCTGGTCCTCATTGAGTTTATCGGACAAACAACAGCAGTTAATGGTAAGCTGGTCTCAATAATGTGGGACACTCGTAACTGTTATTAATTAGGTAGTGTTGATGATCATAGATTGTTGTTAGTGTTACATAGTCTCACACTGTGCTATAGAATATGTGATGCCCTTAATCATGCTCGGCAATATCAAGATTAAATCATAAATAAAGTGAACTAGAGTGCAGCACAGCTGACTTGATCGTGTGAATGTTGGGTGGCCACATGGTGCATGTTCACAGTTCCTTCATTAGCCATGCCTGGAGTGGTGCATGTCCTCAGCTCCTTCATTAGCCATGCCTGGAGTGGTGCATGTTCACAGCTCCTTCATTAGCCATGCCTGGAGTGGTGCATGTTCACAGCTCCTTCATTAGCCATGCCTGGAGTGGTGCATGTTCACAGCTCCTTCATTAGCCATGCCTGGAGTGGTGCATGTTCACAGCTCCTTCATTAGCCATGTCTGGAGTGGTGCATGTTCACAGCTCCTTCATTAGCCATGCCTGGAGTGGTGCATGTTCACAGCTCCTTCATTAGCCATGCCTGGAGTGGTGCATGTTCACAGCTCCTTCATTAGCCATGCCTGGAGTGGTGCATGTTCACAGCTCCTTCATTAGCCATGCCTGGAGTGGTGCATGTTCACAGCTCCTTCATTAGCCATGCCTGGAGTGGTGCATGTTCACAGCTCCTTCATTAGCCATGTCTGGAGTGGTGCATGTTCACAGCTCCTTCATTAGCCATGCCTGGAGTGGTGCATGTTCACAGCTCCTTCATCAGCCATGCCTGGAGTGGTGCATGTTCACAGCTCCTTCATTAGCCATGCCTGGAGTGGTGCATGTTCACAGCTCCTTCATTAGCCATGTCTGGAGTGGTGCATGTTCACAGCTCCTTCATTAGCCATGCCTGGAGTGGTGCATGTTCACAGCTCCTTCATTAGCCATGCCTGGAGTGGTGCATGTTCACAGCTCCTTCATTAGCCATGCCTGGAGTGGTGCATGTTCACAGCTCCTTCATTAGCCATGCCTGGAGTGGTGCATGTTCACAGCTCCTTCATTAGCCATGCCTGGAGTGGTGCATGTTCACAGCTCCTTCATTAGCCATGCCTGGAGTGGAGCATGTTCACAGCTCCTTCATTAGCCATGTCTGGAGTGGTGCATGTTCACAGATCCTTCATTAGCCATGCCTGGAGTGGAGCATGTTCACAGCTCCTTCATTAGCCATGCCTGGAGTGGTGCATGTTCACAGCTCCTTCATTAGCCATGCCTGGAGTGGTGCATGTTCACAGCTCCTTCATTAGCCATGTCTGGAGTGGTGCATGTTCACAGCTCCTTCATTAGCCATGCCTGGAGTGGTGCATGTTCACAGCTCCTTCATTAGCCATGCCTGGAGTGGTGCATGTTCACAGCTCCTTCATTAGCCATGCCTGGAGTGGTGCATGTTCACAGCTCCTTCATTAGCCATGCCTGGAGTGGTGCATGTTCACAGCTCCTTCATTAGCCATGCCTGGAGTGGTGCATGTTCACAGCTCCTTCATTAGCCATGCCTGGAGTGGTGCATGTTCACAGCTCCTTCATTAGCCATGCCTGGAGTGGTGCATGTTCACAGCTCCTTCATTAGCCATGCCTGGAGCGGTGCATGTTCACAGCTCCTTCATTAGCCATGCCTGGAGCGGTGCATGTTCACAGCTCCTGCATGTTCACAGCTCCTTCATTAGCCATGCCTGGAGCGGTGCATGTTCACAGCTCCTTCATTAGCCATGCCTGGAGTGGTGCATGTTCACAGCTCCTTCATTAGCCATGCCTGGAGTGGTGCATGTTCACAGCTCCTTCATTAGCCATGCCTGGAGTGGTGCATGTTCACAGCTCCTTCACTAGCCATGCCTGGAGTGGTGCATGTTCACAGCTCCTTCATTAGCCATGCCTGGAGTGGTGCATATTCACAGCTCCTTCATCAGCCATGCCTGGAGTGGTACATGTTCACAGCTCCTTCATCAGCCATGCCTGGAGTGGTACATGTTCACAGCTCCTTCATTAGCCATGCCTGGAGTGGTGCATGTTCACAGCTCCTTCATTAGCCATGCCTGGAGTGGTGCATGTTCACAGCTCCTTCATTAGCCATGCCTGGAGTGGTGCATGTTCACAGCTCCTGCATGTTCACAGCTCCTTCATTAGCCATGCATGGAGTGGTGCATGTTCACAGCTCCTTCATTAGCCATGCCTGGAGTGGTGCATGTTCACAGCTCCTTCATTAGCCATGCCTGGAGTGGTGCATGTTCACAGCTCCTTCATTAGCCATGCCTGGAGTGGTGCATGCTCACAGCTCCTTCATTAGCCATGCCTGGAGTGGTGCATGTTCACAGCTCCTTCATTAGCCATGCCTGGAGTGGTGCATGTTCACAGCTCCTTCATTAGCCATGTCTGGAGTGGTGCATGTTCACAGCTCCTTCATTAGCCATGCCTGGAGTGGTGCATGTTCACAGCTCCTTCATTAGCCATGCCTGGAGTGGTGCATGTTCACAGCTCCTTCATTAGCCATGCCTGGAGTGGTGCATGTTCACAGCTCCTTCATTAGCCATGTCTGGAGTGGTGCATGTTCACAGCTCCTTCATTAGCCATGCCTGGAGTGGTGCATGTTCACAGCTCCTTCATTAGCCATGCCTGGAGTGGAGCATGTTCACAGCTCCTTCATTAGCCATGCCTGGAGTGGAGCATGTTCACAGCTCCTTCATTAGCCATGCCTGGAGTGGTGCATGTTCACAGCTCCTTCATTAGCCATGCCTGGAGTGGTGCATGTTCACAGCTCCTTCATTAGCCATGCCTGGAGTGGTGCATGTTCACAGCTCCTTCATTAGCCATGCCTGGAGTGGTGCATGTTCACAGCTCCTTCATTAGCCATGCCTGGAGTGGTGCATGTTCACAGCTCCTTCATTAGCCATGTCTGGAGTGATGCATGTTCACAGCTCCTTCATTAGCCATGCCTGGAGTGGTGCATGTTCACAGCTCCTTCATTAGCCATGCCTGGAGTGGTGCATGTTCACAGCTCCTTCATTAGCCATGCCTGGAGTGGTGCATGTTCACAGCTCCTTCATTAGCCATGCCTGGAGTGGTGCATGTCCTCAGCTCCTTCATTAGCCATGCCTGGAGTGGTGCATGTTCACAGCTCCTTCATTAGCCATGCCTGGAGTGGTGCATGTTCACAGCTCCTTCATTAGCCATGCCTGGAGTGGTGCATGTTCACAGCTCCTTCATTAGCCATGCCTGGAGTGGTGCATGTTCACAGCTCCTTCATTAGCCATGCCTGGAGTGGTGCATGCTCACAGCTCCTTCATTAGCCATGCCTGGAGTGGTGCATGCTCACAGCTCCTTCATTAGCCATGCCTGGAGTGGTGCATGCTCACAGCTCCTTCATTAGCCATGCCTGGAGTGGTGCATGTTCACAGCTCCTTCATTAGCCATGCCTGGAGTGGTGCATGTTCACAGCTCCTTCATTAGCCATGCCTGGAGTGGTGCATGTTCACAGCTCCTTCATTAGCCATGCCTGGAGCGGTGCATGTTCACAGCTCCTTCATTAGCCATGCCTGGAGTGGTGCATGTTCACAGCTCCTTCATTAGCCATGCCTGGAGTGGTGCATGTTCACAGCTCCTTCATTAGCCATGCCTGGAGTGGTGCATGTTCACAGCTCCTTCATCAGCCATGCCTGGAGTGGTGCATGTTCACAGCTCCTTCATCAGCCATGCCTGGAGTGGTGCATGTTCACAGCTCCTTCATCAGCCATGTCTGGAGTGGTGCATGTTCACAGCTCCTTCATCAGCCATGCCTGGAGTGGTGCATGTCTGGAGTGGTGCATGTTCACAGCTCCTTCATTAGCCATGTCTGGAGTGGAGCATGTTCACAGCTCCTTCATTAGCCATGCCTGGAGTGGTGCATGTTCACAGCTCCTTCATTAGCCATGCCTGGAGTGCTGCATGTTCACAGCTCCTTCATTAGCCATGCCTGGAGTGGTGCATGTTCACAGCTCCTTCATTAGCCATGCCTGGAGTGGTGCATGTTCACAGCTCCTTCATTAGCCATGCCTGGAGTGGTGCATGTTCACAGCTCCTTCATTAGCCATGCCTGGAGTGGGTGCATGTTCACAGCTCCTTCATTAGCCATGCCTGGAGTGGTGCATGTTCACAGCTCCTTCATTAGCCATGCCTGGAGTGGTGCATGTTCACGGATCCTTCATTAGCCATGCCTGGAGTGGTGCATGTTCACAGCTCCTTCATTAGCCATGCCTGGAGTGGTGCATGTTCACAGCTCCTTCATTAGCCATGCCTGGAGTGGTGCATGTTCACAGCTCCTTCATTAGCCATGCCTGGAGTGGTGCATGTTCATAGCTCCTTCATTAGCCATGCCTGGAGTGGTGCATGTTCACAGCTCCTTCATTAGCCATGCCTGGAGTGGTGCATGTTCACAGCTCCTTCATTAGCCATGCCTGGAGTGGTGCATGTTCTCAGCTCCTTCATTAGCCATGCCTGGAGTGGTGCATGTTCACAGCTCCTTCATTAGCAATGCCTGGAGTGGTGCATGTTCACAGCTCCTTCATTAGCCATGCCTGGAGTGGTGCATGTTCACAGCTCCTTCATTAGCCATGCCTGGAGTGGTGCATGTTCACAGCTCCTTCATTAGCCATGCCTGGAGTGGTGCATGTTCACAGCTCCTTCATTAGCCATGCCTGGAGTGGTGCATGTTCACAGCTCCTTCATTAGCCATGCCTGGAGTGGTGCATGTTCACAGCTCCTTCATTAGCCATGCCTGGAGTGGTGCATGTTCACAGCTCCTTCATTAGCCATGCCTGGAGTGGTGCATGTTCTCAGCTCCTTCATTAGCCATGCCTGGAGTGGTGCATGTTCACAGCTCCTTCATTAACCATGCCTGGAGTGGTGCATGTTCACAGCTCCTTCATTAGCCATGCCTGGAGTGGTGCATGTTCACAGCTCCTTCATTAGCCATGCCTGGAGTGGTGCATGTTCACAGCTCCTTCATTAGCCATGTCTGGAGTGGTGCATGTTCACAGCTCCTTCATTAGCCATGCCTGGAGTGGTGCATGTTCACAGCTCCTTCATCAGCCATGCCTGGAGTGGTGCATGTTCACAGCTCCTTCATTAGCCATGCCTGGAGTGGTGCATGTTCACAGCTCCTTCATTAGCCATGCCTGGAGTGGTGCATGTTCACAGCTCCTTCATTAGCCATGCCTGGAGTGGTGCATGTTCACAGCTCCTTCTTAGCCATGCCTGGAGTGGTGCATGTTCACAGCTCCTTCATTAGCCATGCCTGGAGTGGTGCATGTTCACAGCTCCTTCATTAGCCATGCCTGGAGTGGTGCATGTTCACAGCTCCTTCATTAGCCATGCCTGGAGTGGTGCATGTTCACAGCTCCTTCATTAGCCATGCCTGGAGTGGAGCATGTTCACAGCTCTTTCATTAGCCATGCCTGGAGTGGTGCATGTTCACAGCTCCTTCATTAGCCATGCCTGGAGTGGTGCATGTACACAGCTCCTTCATTAGCCATGCCTGGAGTGGTGCATGTTCACAGCTCCTTCATTAGCCATGCCTGGAGTGGTGCATGTTCACAGCTCCTTCATTAGCCATGCCTGGAGTGCTGCATGTTCACAGCTCCTTCATTAGCCATGCCTGGAGTGGTGCATGTTCACAGCTCCTTCATTAGCCATGCCTGGAGTGGTGCATGTTCACAGCTCCTTCATTAGCCATGCCTGGGAGTGGTGCATGTTCACAGCTCCTTCATTAGCCATGCCTGGGAGTGGTGCATGTTCACAGCTCCTTCATTAGCCATGCCTGGGAGTGGTGCATGTTCACAGCTCCTTCATTAGCCATGCCTGGGAGTGGTGCATGTTCACAGCTCCTTCATTAGCCATGCCTGGAGTGGTGCATGTTCACAGCTCCTTCATTAGCCATGCCTGGAGTGGTGCATGTTCACAGCTCCTTCATTAGCCATGCCTGGAGTGGTGCATGTTCACAGCTCCTTCATTAGCCATGCCTGGAGTGGTGCATGTTCACAGCTCCTTCATTAGCCATGCCTGGAGTGGCGGCCATGTCCTCAGCTCCTTCATCACGTGATGTGTTTCTTGTTCAGCCATTTAATTTCACTTGGTTAGACTACCATAAGCGGATAATAAATCCATATTGCACACCGTACAAAATGCGTAGGTTTCTCCCTTGCTGCTGGGCTTACTAATACGATCACTCAGACTGCTACCCGCTACATATATACCTTACGCGGCAACACTTTTTGAGTCTTGGACTGCAGTCGCTGGTTGAAACTATGCCGACACCGGAAAATGCCGTTTTAACATAAATGTATAATTAGTTTACTTCCAAAAAAGCGGGAATTTCTTGGAGGGATTTCAAGCTGAGGGTAATTCCCAGCATGAAGTGGATGGCTGGGGGCAATGTGAGTGGCATGTACTGGAAGCCACACCGCATTCCGCTGCTTTTCATTGTACCTATTCCAAAAATGGATTCTGTGAAAACCATAAATATTACACTACTCAAAAATATCCCTCAGTACACACTGTAGTAGGGACAAGTCAACCCCCCCCCCCCTACCACCATACCTGTTATTTACCCTCATTCCCTCAAGTACTATGGGGGGGAGGACATGGATGTTTGGAAAAAAAGGGAAAATTTTATTCTCAGATATTAACACATTTGATAAAAGCTATGTAAGTATCTATTCTCAGATATTAACACATTTGATAAAAGGTAACAACTATGTAAGTATGTATTCTCAGATATTAACACATTTGATAAAAGGTAACAACTGTGACTATGTAAGTATGTAATGCTCTGCTGGCCTGTCACGTATGGCCGAGCATAGTCAGGAAGGGCTACAGCAGCCATACAGTACAGCAGCAGATGTAGAGAAAGACACCTCCTCAGCCATGATCTTGGACAACACTGATGCTATTCTCGAAGAAGAGAGGTGAAGTAGAGGTTAGAGTCAGACATGTTGCGTTGTCATGCAGTCTGGTGGAGAATCCTCTTAAACGTACCAGGCAGAGAATCATGCCATCAAAAATACCATGGCTTGGACCAATTTATTCAAAATCGATGCTTGTTAAACCTGATGGCAATAGTGATGGGCTTAGTTACACCCTTGGAACACCCCTGACAGACCCACTGATGGCAGTGGTGATGTGCATACTTACACCCCCAGAACACCCCTGACAGACCCCCCCAGAACACCCCTGATTAACTAGGAAACCATCCTCACCAGAAGCCAGCTGCCAGCAGGTGAGAACCGCGCTGCCAAACCTAGCCAGGTCTTCTGCATTGGAGACCAACCCTCCACCAGCCCACTTGTATGATGGATCTATATATGGGGAATTCTTTAGAAGACCACCATTGCCACGGAAATAGCATCTACGAAGAACAATGAGGTAATGTAATCACACATAGGGTTTCTCTCGTAAATAGAACTATGTGTTCAGAACGTACAGTAGCTGACCAAATATTACGGATCCAGTAGTGCTCCTTACTCCAACCTGCCTCAACCCAGCGTGATGTTGGTCCAGTGTGTGTCCCCATAGAGCTATTGTCAACCTACTTCAACCTGTCTCCACCCAGTGTGGCATTGGTCCAGTGTGTGTCCCCATAGAGTTATTGTCAACCTACTTCAACCTGCCTCCACCCAGTGTGGCGTTGGTCCAGTGTGTGTCCCCATAGAGCTATTGTCAACCTACTTCAACCTGCCTCCACCCAGTGTGGCATTGGTCCAGTGTGTGTCCCCATAGAGTTATTGTCAACCTACTTCAACCTGCCTCCACCCAGTGTGGCGTTGGTCCAGTGTGTGTCCCCATAGAGTTATTGTCAACCTACTTCAACCTGCCTCCACTCAGTGTGGTGTTGGTCCAGTGTGTGCGCCCATAGAGCTATTGTCAACCTACTTCAACCTGCCTCAACCCAGTGTGATGTTGGTCCAGTGTGTGTCCCCATAGAGCTATTGTCAACCTACTTCAACCTGCCTCAACCCAGTGTGATGTTGATCCAGTCCTCTAGTAATAGTTTGACCAACATTTAAAATGGCGGAGAGCGTAACACAAAACTTCAGCTACATAACTCACACCAGCAGCTTCTCGGATTCCTAAAAAGTAGTCCCAGCTGATATTAGCTTAAGGGGGGACTATGCATCAAAAATTATAGATTTCTTTTTTTCCCTTTTTCCCCCCCTTCTTCTTGCAAACCATTTTTTGGTCCATGTAAGAGTTGAAGAAACTACAAAGAGAACACATCTTGCATGATATTTGCCCTAATTTGGTCCATATTTTTCTCTTTTCCCCCCCAAAATCTTGTTGTTTTGCCGTAAAGCTCATAACTTTTCTAAACTTTGCTCAAATTTTTTAATTTTTATATCACTGGATGGCCCTTCTAATTATCTATCTATTGTTCGTGCCAAAATTTTTAGTTACTAAGTATTAGCAAGTTATGGTGATTTAAAGTGGTTAGGTTTGGGATTTTTCCTGGTGTTTTCCAGTTGCCAAAGCGGTGGCCTGCCACCCAAAAACCACTACATTTATTGATAATCTGTACACATATTGCAGATTAGGGCCTTCTCTACCAGCTGACCAAATCTGGGACTTTGGTCTTGATAATTAGGGCAGTATGAATTGTACTGCAAGATAGATAAACTTATTTAGGGATCTTGATGTATCTTCCGAGAAAATATATCTGCAGAGACATTCAACATATCATTAGGAACAAAGCATAAGGAAATAGGGAATAAAATGACCTGCATATACAACAAAAGTTATGGCGATTTATAATACTTTGGTGGTGCTGACGTACAGTTCCTCCCCCCCCCCCCCCCCCCCCCCAACACACACCCCTGGGACTACACATGAAATAAGTTCAAACTGTTGTTGCGTCTATCTACTTGCTATTTCCAAAGTTTTAGAGACATAGGATGTTTTTTTCAAAGTTATGGTGGATCTACTTCATCATACATTTCTTTGACATGCACAAACATTCAGCTGTAAAGGTATGGAATTTTCATCATATTTTTCTTTGTTACGTGTAGATATAGGCACAGAAAAACTCAAGAGTCACGGAAGTAATAAAAAAACAGATCAAGGAATTGCTAAAACTTGTAAAAGAACATTTGTCAAGTTATTTCAGTGCTAACTCAAACATTTCGTTTTCCAAACTTGGAATGCTTATTCCCACAATTAATGGAAATATTTCTTGTTGCGAGAATAACTTTAAAACCGTTTGCTAATTTTTGGGGCTATGTATGTCATTTGAGAGCTCTTTTAGTACTCTGTGATATCCATGAATCAGATTTTTGTTTACTGCAAGGATTGCCAAGAGATGGTGGTTAGAAGAGGTGGCCTCTAGTTTTTATCAGTTTTTCAGTCTCTGTAGTGTGTAACTAATCAACATGACAAAATATGGTAACTTTGGTCCATGGATATCACTGAGACACTCCACACACCAATTATGAGTAAATGACTTCAAATCGTTAGGCAGCTAGGTCTGCCACAAATATCTTGGAGTCACCTCGATGTTTCTGCATGTATCTTCTGAGAAAATTTGTATATAGAGATATTTAACACTTTATAAAAACAAACACAGAATAATAAAGACTTTGGTACGATATATACTTGTGTAGACGCAAGAGAAAAAAAGTTATGACAATTAGATATAGGTACAACTATTTGGTGGTTTTGACGCATAGTCCCCCCTCAAAAAAAAGCCTCTAAATGCACCTTGAACCCTTTGCTAAGGTTGTAGTAAATTGGCATTGCAGGAACAACCTGTTGAAATTGTGAAAACCTTGAGAGTCATCCTCAAGGGTCTGCTAGAGTCATACTCAAGGGTCTCTGCTAGAGTCATCCTCAAGGGTCTGCTGGAGTCATCCTCAAGGGTCTGCTAGAGTCATCCTCAAGGGTCTGCTAGAGTCATCCTCAAGGGTCTGCTGGAGTCATCCTCAAGGTTCTGCTGGAGTCATCCTCAAGGGTCTGCTGGAGTCATCCTCAAGGGTCTGCTGGAGTCATCCTCAAGGGTCTCTGCTGGAGTCATTCTCAAGGGTCTGCTAGAGTCATCCTCAAGGGTCTCTGCTAGAGTCATCCTCAAGGGTCTGCTAGAGTCATCCTCAAGGGTCTCTGCTAGAGTCATCCTCAAGGGTCTCTGCTAGAGTCATCCTCAGGGGTCTGCTGGAGTCATCCTCAAGGGTCTGCTGGAGTCATCCTCAAGGGTCTCTGCTAGAGTCATCCTCAAGGGTCTCTGCTAGAGTCATCCTCAAGGGTCTCTGCTAGAGTCATCCTCAAGGGTCTGCTAGAGTCATCCTCAAGGGTCTCTGCTAGAGTCATCCTCAAGGGTATCTGCTAGAGTCATCCGCAAGGGTCTGCTAGAGTCATCCTCAAGGGTCTCTGCTAGAGTCATCCTCAAGGGTCTCTGCTGGAGTCATCCTCAAGGGTCTCTGCTGGAGTCATCCTTAAGGGTCTGCTAGAGTCATCCTCAAGGGTCTGCTAGGTCTGATAGTCATCCTCAAGGGTCTGCTGGAGTCATCCTCAAGGGTCTGCTGGGGTCATCCTCAAGGGTCTGCTGGAGTCATCCTCAAGGGTCTCTTAGAGTCATCCTCAAGGGTCTGCTGGAGTCATCCTCAAGGGTCTGCTAGAGTCATCCTCAAGGGTCTCTGCTAGAGTCATCCTCAAGGATCTCTGCTGGAGTCATCCTCAAGGGTCTGCTAGAGTCATCCTCAAGGGTCTGCTAGAGTCATCCTCAAGGGTCTGCTAGAGTCATCCTCAAGGGTCTGCTGGAGTCATCCTCAAGGATCTCTGCTGGAGTCATCCTCAAGGGTCTGCTAGAGTAATCCTCAAGGGTCTTCTGGAGTCATCCTCAAGGGTCTCAGCTAGAGTCATCCTCAAGGGTCTGCTAGAGTCATCCTCAAGGGTCTCTGCTGGAGTCATCCTCAAGGGTCTCTGCTAGAGTCATCCTCAAGGGTCTGCTGGAGTCATCCTCAAGGGTCTCTGCTGGAGTCATCCTCAAGGGTCTCTGCTAGAGTCATCCTCAAGGGTCTGCTGGAGTCATCCTCAAGGGTCTCTGCTAGAGTCATCCTCAAGGGTCTCTGCTAGAGTCATCCTCAAGGGTCTCTGCTGGAGTCATCCTCAAGGGTCTCTGCTGGAGTCATCCTCAAGGGTCTCTGCTAGAGTCATCCTCAAGGGTCTCTGCTAGAATTTTTTTTCCTAGGACCCAACGCAAACTAATGTGCATGAGTTTAGGAATGCTCATCAACTTTGAAGAATTTTTTTCCCAGGACCCAACGCACACTAATGTGCATGAGATTAGGTACAGTGTGGCCAGGCCTTAAATAATATTTCTAGACATGTTGGTCTGGATATCTAACCGCATGCGTACTGTACATGTACCCAAAGCTTACATGTACCCAAAGTTTAACTTTAGACTTTTTATAAAACAACGACAACAATAACAACAACAATAACAACAATAACAATAACAACAGCAATAACAACAACAATAACAACAACAATACACATAAACATCTCTCACTTACTTCGCCCTTCCGTGTATGATCTCTGCGTGGAATTCCCCTCGGGTAGTTGTCATTCCTAGGGGGGCAAATATGTGATCCTTCATGTACTGCAGATACGATTGTCCAGAGGCATTTTCTATTACTGCTCCCAACAAGGTCCATCCTAGAGTTGTGTAGTTGTACTTGGAACCTGTGCATGTGTGATGTGTGTGTGTGTGCATGTGTGTGTGTGAATGTGCATGTGTGTGTAGTGTGTGTAGTGTGTGTGTGTAGTGTGTGCGTGCATGTGTGTGTAGTGCGTGCATGTGTGTAGTGTGTGTGCATGTGTGTGAATGTGCCATGTGTGTGTAGTGTGTGTGTGCATGTGTGTGCATGTGTGTGTGTGAATGTGTGTGTGTAGGGGGGGAGGGGAGGAGAAGGAAGGAGAGGAAGGAGGGAGAGCAATGGTGAGGATAAAGAGAGTCAAGAAACTATACACACACAACAATGTCCGCCTTCATAATTACCAGGTTTTGAAATAAGATCATCTTCAGCAAACATTTTTAAGGAGTCATTCATGTTATCATAATGCTTCGTATTGTAATACTCCTTGAAGGCAAACTCGCCCTTCTTCCCCTCTCCTGCAGAAAGACACAGACACCATTGCATTATTACACACACAGAAACAAGCGTTTAATCACGAACGACAAAAACCAACTTTCATCTTCGCTTTACATTTTATGAAGTCAGCAACAACAAAAAAAAATTTTTTAATCACCCTTCCAGAAAAGGACGAGCTGCCTCCAAACATGGTGAAGAGGAGAGCTTCCTCCAAACATGGTGATAGAGGAGAACTGCCTCCAAACATGGTGATAGAGGAGAGCTTCCTCCAAACATGGTGATGGAGGAGAGCTGCCTCTAAACATGGTGATAGAGGAGAGCTGCCTCCAAACATGGTGATAGAGGAGAGCTGCCTCCAAACATGGTGATAGAGGAGAGCTGCCTCCAAACATGGTGACATGACCATTTTCAGCCAACTAGCATTTTCAGCCAACTAGACAGAGTTTGCCCTGTTCTTAGCCTGCAGCTAAGCCTTAGGAAAATATATATCCCACCTAGTGTGAACTACTTACCACATCCCATTGCATGGACATACTCGAGTAACCAGTAAGCTGTGTTGCCATCACAGCAAAATGCCAGATAACCACACCAAAGGAAATTCACAGAGCTTCAAAATAGAGAGCACCACATGTCAATGTAGTACAAGTGACCTGGAGCTTCAAAATAGAGAGCACCACGCCTAAGCATAGTGGACTCGCAGTAAGAGGGGGGCACGATGGGAGAGCCCATGAGCTCAAAACCACCTCTTGTGATAGGGATGTTGAGGGAGAGGGGGTTATTGGTGAGAAGGTCATCAGGTGGTATGAACAGCAGGGATTTGGCCGTTTAAATTGAGACCATGGGCTGGGCCAGCATCCTCAATGATCGCCAGAGCGGAGCAAAGGTCATCAGCAGAACCACAGGTACCAAGCGTTGATCAGGAGATTGGGCACCTCTTCCTTGATTTCAATGATGGGCTGGAGAGTGAGGGCAAATCCTAATGGCCCCAGAGGGTCTCCCTGCTGAACCCCACTGTAGCTAAGGATGGAGTGATCACCCAAGCGTAGAATAGGTTGAGCCCTGTAGCAACTCTCCATCCAAGCAGACATGGGGGGGAGGCGATTCCTCACTTCCCGAAACATGGAACCGCGATCCACACTATTAAAAGCATTAGAGAAGTCGAGCAGCATGGTCCATTTTTGTTCAGCCGGGATGTTGGCATCCTCTTGCACAAGAGACAAGGCATGCACGATAGCTTCACACCCAACTTGGACACCGACTCCAAGTTGTAAGGGGGTCAGGATTCTGAATGCTTCAGCCTGTACTGCCCGAGAAATGCATTTGGATGTTAAGCGACGGAGAACCTCACCCACAGCGATTGGGCGAAGGCCACCATCTTTCTTCTTACATGCAAAGAGAGTGGCTCCGCAGAGGTGAGGGACCACTACAGGATGGGCTTTTCCAGCACATAAGAGGTTAATCACTCCCGTCAAGGCTCGAATGGCACGGTCTGGGGAAGGGCAGAGCACCGCCTCCTTGAAATGGTTTGCCCTAAAAGAAGATGGACCAGGAGCAGAGCCATTAGGGAAAGATTTCAAGGCCTTGACGACAATCCCCTCTGAGATTTGGATGGGCGAAGGGACAGGTTCAGGGGAGTTGGGAGGGATATTAACCTGAGGGTGTTTTGCTAACATTGCATTGTAGATTTCATCTGAAGCCTGAGCAAGCCCATTGGAAGTGAGTGCTTGGATGGCCTTCTTGTATTGGCCATCCTCAACTGCGCGTCGAGCCCGTCTGGCGTTAGCTGCCCTTAGTGACTCTGGTGTCAACTTCTTCTTCTTGGACCTCCTGTGATGACAGTTTAGCCTCTCCTCCTCCTCCTCCAAAACTACAGACCAAAGACCCATGAAATCATCTGCCTGCCACCTCCTTATCCTAGATTTCACTGTTTTTAGGGTATCACGCCAGTTACTCAGCAGGATTAGCAAGAATGCAAAGAGCAAGCATAAACATCTTACTCCAAGCATCTATCCCTGAAGGGTCTGAACAGACGTCATTACAAACCCCCCTAGCCCATAGCCCAAGCATCCCTAGCTCCCTTGGGGACATGTTGAAGGGTAGACACCCTCACACCCAGAATGACAGACAGGGAAGGGAGAGATGAAAGAGGAGAGGCAGGAGTATTGTCACTTGAAGGTAGGGTTGAATGTGGAGGAGGGAGGGTATCGTTAGAATCAGAGAGGACACTTACTACTACGCAGGTGGAGAGAGGTAATGAGGCAGGCAATGATGCTCCTAGGAGGAGAGGGGAGAGGGGCACACAGACGAAGAGCATGTGGAAGGGACTGAGGAAGAAGCACGATCTGACGAAAGTGGCGATTGCGAAGTTGGTCCTGAGACCGAGGTTGAGGAGGCAGGAGAGAATTTGGAGGGGCATTAATTGGAATGTTCGCTGATGTCGAGGCAGAGTTTATGTTGCGACAACGACCTTGGCGGGAAGGCAGGCAAGTACTACAAACATTTCCTCTAGTTCGCAAACTTTGCACAAACCCAGTTCTTGCAAATACCGTCCTTATTGCACTTACAACATATCCCGATTTTGTGTCAGTGGTAAACAGGTCAGGTCCGACAACGCGACACGTGAGAAGATAGAAGCTGAAGGAGTCAAGGCTACGTTGGACTACACCGTGCAGAAATAAGTTATTTCGCCATTGCGGGAGGTTGTTCCAGGAGGTGGCGGCAGTGGCAGTTTCGACTGCTAAGATTCAAACTCAAGATATCAGTATATAAATACTAGCTGTGGTCCAGGCGTTGCCCTGGCAAGGATAAAATAGCTGGCAGATTAGAGGAGCACAAAATGAGAATTCCGACCCCTCCCTCAAGTGTTGGTTTGCTTGTCGGCAGGCAAGTCCTACAAACATTTCCTAACTTCCCACAAACACAGTTCTTGCAAATACCGTCCTTATTGCACTTACAACATCCCCCCATTTTTTGTCAGTGGTACACAGTTCAGGTCCGACAACACGACACCCGAGAAGATAGAAGCCGAAGGAGTCAAGGCTACGTCGGACTATACCGTGCAGAAATAAGTTACTTCGCCATTGCAGGAGGTTGTTCCAAGAGGTGGCGGCAGTGGCAGTTTCTACTGTTATTGCAGCTAAGATTCAAACTCAAGGTATCAGTGTATAAATACTAGCTGTGGTGCCTGGCGTTGCCCTGGCAAGGATAAAATAGCTGGCAGATTAGAGGAGCACAAAATGAGAATTCCGACCCCCTCCCTCCGCTTGCTTGTCGCAACGCACCGCTCCACGGTTCGCGGTCGCGTCGACACTTTAACCCGGTGTCCCAGGGAATTTGGCATCCCCACTATTTGGTATCCCCATGCCAAATACCCTAGGTTATTTGGCATCCCCGTGCAAAATATCCTAGGGTATTTGGCATCCCCGCGTGGTATCCCTTCAGGGAATTTGGTATCCCCACTTTTACACACGCGGCGTCGGATATGGCTTCGTTTACTGAAGAAGAACGTAAATATGACGAAGTGTACCAGTATCTCCACCAAGGAGTTTACCCTGAAGGAGCCCAGAAAGCTGATAAAACTATCATTAGGAAAAGATCCAAAAAATTTGAGCTTTTGGATGGGTCCTTGTTCTATAAAGACCAAAGAGGAGGCCAAAATATTCTCAGACAAGTAAGCCAGAACACCACAGACATTTAGAGAAAACTATTACCTTGCTACTGGAATTTATTTCAACATGTCATTAATGCAGGTTATAACAGATCAAAATAGGAAGAAGAAAATGTTGGAAGCCTGTCATGACAACAGAGTTGGTGGATGCCATTTTGGTCGGGACAAAACCATCAATAAAGTCGTTTCTCGATACTATTGGAAGGGAATTAATAATGACACAGAGAAATGGGTAGGTTAAAAAAAACCTGTGTTACTTCAATTGCTAGTTAATTCGGCACTTGTGTGACTCGCGTTATTTAATCTTCGGCCCTAAGTTAAGTTTGTTGTGTGTTCCCGTGTGTGTGTGGGGGGGGGAGGTGTGCCTGGAATAATTAATGTGTTGTATTGCACCTGCATAATGTCTTCATGTTATTCATTTAGGTCAGCTGTTGTGATGTGTGCCAGCGATCAAATTGGAAGTTTGATAAGCCAGCGGCAGCTCTACATCCTATTCCAGTATCGGATGTCTGGAATAAAATTGGGATTGATTTAATTGAACTTCCCATTAGTGCCAGGGGCAATCGATATTGCATCACATTAATCAATTATTTTTCGAAGTGGGCTGAGGCAGAGCCAATTCCGACTATAGAGGCTAAACATGTAGCTGAGTTTCTCTACAAGATGATTATGCGGCATGGATGTCCACAAGAAATCATCTCTGATCAAGTAACTAGGAATAATCTCATAGCTTTTTTTACTAAACATATGGTCAGATTTTTTTAATTTCTTTAAATTTTTCTGAACCCACACAATGACCATCTGAACTAAGTTCATTTGTTTGTTGTAGGATGCTATTTTAGGTGAGGTGGGAGGGATTTCCCGCAAAGGTCTTAGGCTGTATCCATAACTTATAGTCTGGCAAATATTTATTCCTTTATATAGGAAAGAGAATTCTGTAACCAGATCGTGGACAGGTTGGAAGCTCTGACTGGATTTAGACACAGAGTAACAAGTCTGCAATCAAATGGCCTTGATGAAAGGTTTAAGCAAACATTAAAAGCATCTCTACAGAAGTTGGTCAATGATGAATGTGACGATTGGGATAACCTTGTTGATAACGTTTTGTTTGCATATCGGACAAGTTGTCAAGATTCAACGAAGTTTACTCCTTTTTACGTTATGTACCACCGAGAAGCAAGACTTCCAATTGATGCAAGTTTACCAGGTCGAAGCAAGGAAACTGATGATGCAGATATGGATGAGAAAGTTGAGGTGCTTGTTGAACTGAAGAAGAAGGTCCATGATCAAGTCATGCACAACATTCTCAAGGCACAAGAGAGACAAAAGCGACAATATGACAAGAAGCATAACAAGGGCACTACTCTAAAGGTATACAGGATGGATAATAATATAAACACTATGTACATGTATTATTAAATTTTTAAGGTCGGTGATAAAGTGCTCGCAGAAAATTCCAAGAATAAAGGAAGAAAAGGTGGAAAACTGGATGTCAAGTTTTTTGGGCCATACATAATCAAAGAAGACCTAGGAAAAGGAAGGTGGCATCTTATGGATCAGAAGGGAGAACTTCTCAGGAAGTCCTATAATACCCAAAAGCTGAAGTTGTGGTTGACACCCAATGGAGCAGGAGGTATATATAACAATGAAAGAGGATATTGATATTGTTGTCCAAATATCCTGCAATTTATACTTGATTTAAAATAAAACTGTGTAAACTGTGTATGAAGGGCCAACGTGTAGATTATTTTAAATATTGTTTAGCTATAGTCCCAACCATTTTGTTTATACTTAGTGAATTCTGAAGCTATTCCTCTGTGTGGTTCGCTGAATGTGTCATCTCCGGTAGACACAAATCTCTCTCCAGAGGGAGATGCTGAGCTTGTGGAACCCTGCAGGAAGAAGCGCAAGATTGACTTAGTAAGACTATCCAGTACGGCTTGAATACTATTAGTATCATACCATTCAGAGCAGTGCAGTTAGTTGGTGCTGGTAGTGAGTAATGGGTCGTAATTCAATTCAACTGAGCTTGACTGTATAATGCACTGGTTGGGCTAAAAACAACAACAACTTTGTGGGGAATAACTATGTCGTGGTCTCTTCACTGTTATTATTTATTATTTCCTTCAGCATTGTGCTTCAATATCGTGCTCGCCACCTTCCACCCCATCTTGCCCTTCAGTTGTTGCTAGTGAAGAGGTATGGCTATGGTTTACATGTGGATTACTGTCTCCAGATACAAAAATCATTTAATCTTTTTTTTTCCTACAAAGATGATTTAAGCATGAGTTTTAACTTACTCTTTATGCACCATTATATTTCTACAGGATCAGTGCGAGAGTGTATCTACCATACCATATTCAAAGGCCAAAAAATTAGTGAAAGGTGAACAAGTTGGCTCTTAGCAGCAGGTCGTATACTGTTCTGTAATTATTAATGCTTGTAGGGAGACGCAAACGGTGTGGAATTTGTGCTGGATGCACTGCAGCTGATTGTGGCAAGTGACTTTTTTGTTGCGATATGAAAAGATTTGGTGGCAAAGGTATTCTAAAGCAGTGTTGCTCATCCAGAAGATGCCTAAACCTAAGGGCTGAAAAAGATGGTATGTAGTTGTGTTGTAACAGTAACTCTGAGTATAAAAAGTAACCTTCATCACAATTCGTGCACCTGTAGAAAATGAAGATTTGCAAGCAAGTGGTCTTTGTTCAAAGGTATCAGGTTTTCTTGATTTTGCATTACCTACTTGTTTAGAGTAATTCATGTAGCTATGTGTATTTAATTATAGGTTGCACCATCTAAAACTCCTGTCTTCTATACATGATTGCCAAGTGTATCGCCATGACCTTGATACGCTGACCAACAAGGAATGGCTAAATGACAAGGTATTCATTTCATCCTCTAAGTCTTTCCCTCCTTCAGATTTATTTATTTTAGTAATATCAGATCATAGATTCATACGTGTTCCTGATAATGGAAGAAGCGAACAGGAAAGAATTGAAATCTGTTTACAGTGTCTCGTGCTATTTTTACGATCAACTATGTTGTGGTTATGACCAGGTTGCTAATTGGATCAAGGTAATAAATACTGCAGACTTCCCAAAGATATAACATGCTACTTTATGCAGCTTGACATTTTCACCTACAAAAAATTTATTGTACCTGTACACACTGGTCTTCATTGGTGTTTGGTGGTAGCCGACATTGAGGAACAGGAGTTGAGATTTTACGACTCCTTGATGGGAAAGAATATTCTTTGTTTGAAAAAAATTCTGTTAGTTTAACTAGTTATACGTGTACATGGATGGTTATCTTATTTTGAATTTGTGTTCCTCAGTGACTTTCTCATGAAAAGAAATCCAATTGTGGATTTTTCTAGGTGGAAAATGCTTTCTCCAAAGGTATAGCTATACACACTTACTTCCCAGTGACTGTAATTATATATTGCTTTTTACATTTGCATGCATGGTTATAGGACATACCAACTCAAAGCAATGCATATGATTGTGGCATATTTTTGTGCATGGTAAGCAATAACCTGAGTGGTGACACATTATTGAAACCTGCTTTTGCTATGTGTATGTACGTATTATCATGAGAAGAATTTGTAATGTCTTGTTTTCCTATTCCTTCAATTCTTCATGAACATCTCAAATGGTGATTTTGCAATTTGTCAACACATTTTTTTCCCCAGTATGCTAGGTGCCAAGCACTGAATACGACATTTGCTTTCAATCAGGTATGGTTTATATGTGTGTGTGAGTATTATATTATGAAGTCAGTTGTCCGAACATGGTCTTCAGATAAGTGAAGTCATACCACCTGCACATAGCTCTTATCATTAATTTATGTAGCATTTTTGTGTGAAGCAATTGATTTGCTATATTTTTTCAGACAAGTGACTTCCTATTTTACTAATACAGTGGAACCTCCATTAACGGACACTCCCAATAGCGGACACCTACTTATATTGGACAGAGGCTGGTGCACCAATTGATTCTCCATATGAATAGTGCATTAGAAAGTCCCCCAATAGCGGACAACCTCCCAATTCTGAACAACGGACAGCAGCCAGTGCACCAAATAGACATTCATTGATTTTTTAAAAAATCGGCTCTAACGGACAATGGGCGTGGCCCAATACCACCATTGTACGACCCAATACCACCATTGTACGACCCAATACCACCATTGTATGACCCAATACCACCATTGTACGACACCATTGTACGACCCGTGGATACAGTGAAATTGTAGCATCCAGGGTACTCGTGACAATTATTAACTTTATTAACGCCCACCTAGATGGCATCGTTTTATTGTTGTGTAGCTAGCTTTAGGATAGTTTGATTGTGTGTTGTTGATTGTGTGTTGTTTTTCTACATGAGTTCTTGGCTGCCTATTTCTAAAAGGGTTCTCCTCTCATACTTCAAATAGATGGTCTTCAACTACAAAAGTCCACTTGCAAGTAGAAATTCTGTTCTTTCTTTCACTCGATCAGTGTAAGGCATAAAAACTGTATGTAAAGGGATCTGCAAACCATATCCAGCTCCTCTGTTGATTCTGTCAACTCAGCAAAACTACCCTAGCTACATGCATAAAAAATAATTATCAGGTGAGTATTATCATGTGAGATCATATTCTAATGAGTTCTGTGGTTGAGTCTGGCCTGCGCAGCAGCTGTCTTTAAGCTTGTAATGAAATGAAATGAAATATGAGCACTTTGGTCTCTTTTTTTTTTATAATAAAATGAAATGCCATGAAATGAAATGAATTTTATTTTATTTTTTTATTATTAATATTTTATTTCACTTTTTCAAAGAAAAGCAATTTGGTCACTTTTTTCTTCTTCCATATTTTTTCTGGTCTCCACAGGGATGTCTCTGAAGTTGAGCGCAGTTGACCACGTGCCAGCTTCCAAATAGCAGCCCATGAAATAAAATAAAATAAAATATAATTTTTTACTGCATTGATAATTTTATATACTGTAATTTCTACCTTCAAAAACAATTGGGATATTTTCATTTCATTTCATTTCATTACATGCTTTAACATTTCATTTCATTTCATTTCATTTCAAAAGATTAAAGACAGCTGCTGTGCAGGCCAGACACAACCACAGAACTCATTAGAATATGATCTCACCTGATAAATATTGTTAATATCTCCGACTCATTTATCAAATTGCTTTTCTTAGTAAAAGTGGGAAAAAAGTGACCAAATTGCTTATCTTTTAAAAAGTAAAAAAAATATATATATATATATATACTTAGAAGGTAGTTTGCTGAGAAGGCTACAAATAGTGCTCAATGCTCAATGCTGTATTAAGGCAGAGCTATTAAATATAGAAAAGTACTGGGATGGCTAGTCCTACTGCAGTTTCATGCTAATGCAATTCCACGAAACGTTGCAACCTGTGCATTGCTGAAAAACTCCACATCATCTACTCCGACAGCCAATCATCATTGAACAAGCGATCGGAATTCCTCTCAAAGTGTAGGCACAAGAACAAGTTTCTCCTCAAGAGCATTTGAATTACCACACTCATCAACACACTCATCAACACCCATTCATTAACGCCCATCCATAGACTTGCATCACCCCACTTGCCTGCCCCACCTCATATATGCCCACATGCCACCTCAGTTGCTCATTGTCCCTGATGATTGCATTAGCATGAAACTGCAGTAGGACTAGCCATCCCAGTACTTTTCTATATAATTATATATATATATATATATAGCTATGTATATATATATGACAACCTCCGAATATGGACAAAGGGGTATGTCCCACTTGTCCATTATTCGGAGGTTACACTGCACGATGTTATTTATTGTTTGTTTGTTTGTTTGTTTATCCTGGCTGCAATTACCAGAAATTCGGGGGGAAATGAAGACTGAACTTGAAACAATCAAACTAATGTAATATAATTATAGCCATCTGTATAATGTATTTCTGTACAATGTATTGCATATTCAGGGGCAGATCCAGGATTTTCAAGGTCCAAAAAAAGTAATAGTAATTCTGTATTGCCAGAAGATGTATATAGAGAGGGGGGCAGAAATTTTTGGAAATGAAGATGCTCTGTGCAGTGCATTTTAGTATATGTTTGGCTATATTCATATATAGGTAGGTTTTTTTAGACAGAATGAAGTTTACTACCTGAAATACAGTATATACCTGCAGAAGCACAAGTTCATGTAACTGATTTTGAACAGGATATTGACATGATATAAAGTGAATGTTCAAAGGAATGATTCTGGCAGTCCTGAAAAACAGGACATGGTCATAAAGACTCCTAAATTCCCCAAACCCCCCCCCCTTCCCCCCCCAAATATATATAGCTAGTAGAGTGCTTTAGTGCCTTCTATATAGTTATAATTAGCTATGCATATAGAAACCAAATAAGGTAAAACATGTTGTTTTTTGTCAAAAGTGATATTGGATTGGACAGGTGAGATTACACAATATGTTGATTATTCAATATGTTCACAAAATTGTCTGTTTAATACTTATGCATGCCTCCACAGTTCGTATGTATTTTTTTCATCAAACAACAGAACATGAAGGGCAGAATTAATAGTTCTAGTAGGGGAGGGGGGGGGGGGGGGGGGAGACATTAATTAATAGAACGTTTTCTTGCTAGAGCTACATATTATGAACCCTTTTCAGGAGGTAGTTTTTATATAGGCCTAGTTAGGTAGCGTATTTTAATTTTACTTATAACCACAGACAGGTATATGACGAGGACACCACGTTGAAGGGCACTCTTTCTTGGCAGCATCACAAATAACTGTTAGCCCCTCCAGTGCTTGTAGCAAGAGCTACAAAGTACGTGCTAGCTGGCGTCGGGAACCACCACCCAGACACTTGCATGGCTCTGGGACAGGGCTGTGACAGGGCTACAAATAAGTGTTTTATATCACGTCGGGATGGGGATACCAAATACCCTAGGGCGCGTGGGATACCATGCAATGTGGAAGAGGTGTGGTCCATCATCAGGGATTCTATATTAGATGCTTTGCCACTCTTGATACCTAAAGTCAGGCTTCGGTCACGTCAGCGCCCTCCATGGATGAAGTCTAATCTACAGCACCAACTTAACTGCTTGAGATCAATAAAAATGAAATTCAAACACAATCATGGTCAACATGCCTTAGAAAAGATTAAATCGGCAAACCTGCTCTTTCAAAATAACTATCTTGCTGCTAAGTCTGAGTACGAGTCCAATCTGACCAGGGACTTTGCCTTAAAAAACAACTCAAGAATCTATAGATACCTCCACAGCTTTAAAAGTAATAATGGTATACCTTCTATAGTTAATCTTGACTCGACCTCAGCTACTTTGAACAAAGAAAAAGCACATTTTATTTAACGTTTACTTCCATTCAGTATTCAGAAGTACCTCCTTCATTATTCCACCAATCAGCGATCTTCCTAAGCCTACTTCCACACTTGATCATGTCATCTTTGAAGAGTCCGATGTTTATGACATTCTGATTTCACTTGACACTAAGAAGGCAATGGGCGTTGATGGTATAGGTCCAAGAATACCAAGGCATTGCTCTCTAGCTCTTTATGAGCCTCTTTTTCATCTTTTCTCACTCTGTCTACAAGTGATCCCCCAAGAATGGCTTATCCACTCAATCAGTCCAATCTTCAAAACTGGAGATAAATCCCAAGTCAGCAATTATCGTCCGATTTCACTTTTGTGCTCCACTTCAAAGGTCCTCGAGAAACTTATTTACTCTAAATTGTTAGTCTTTGTCACTAATTCCATCTCGCTCAACCAGTTCGGATTTCTTCCAAACCGCTCAGCTTTGCAACATCTACTCATTATGCTAGACCAAATAGTGAAAGCCTTTGAGTCGAGGACTGAAGTGGATTGTGTCTATATTGACTTTCAAAAGGCCTTTGACTCGGTATCACACAACGAGCTACTGGTGAAGTTATGGAACATTGGTTTAACTGGAATTTTGTGGCAGTGGTTCCGAGCTTACCTGACTTCAAGGTAACAGTGCGTAACAATCTCAGGTGATTCATCCTGTCTACTGCCAGTAATCTCTGGTGTTCCTCAAGGCAGTATCCTCGGACCTATTCTCTTCCTTATATACATAAATGATCTCACTTTCTCCACAATAAATTCATCTCTCTTGCTCTCTTGCTTTTCGCTGACGACACGAAGTGTTTTAAGCAGATATTTACACCAAAAGACAGGAACACAGTTACAGGAAGACATTGATGAAATTTATGAATGGAGCAAAACGTGGAACCTTCTCTTCAATGAAGCAAAAATTGTTTATCTAAACTTCAACAAGAAACACAACACACCTCAGAATAGATATACCATCAACGACAAAGAGATAATGACCAGCGAGAGCTACCGGGACCTTGGAGTCAAATTGACATGTGATTTGTCATGGAACATTCATTACTCACATATTACGAAAAAAGTATACAGAACTCTAGATTTGATACGTCGCTCAATCAGCTGTGGATCCGTCAAGACAAGGAAGCTGCTTTATATATCCCTTGTCCGCTCCCAGGCTACCTACTGCTCACAAGTATGGCGTCCTCATTTAATGAAGGACATATTGTTACTGGAACAAATGCAACGTCGAGCTACAAAATATATACTGTCAGACTTCACATCTGATTACAAGAGTAGACTTATATCTCTCCAGATGCTCCCATTGATGATGTACTTTGAACTATTAGACATCACCTTTTTCATTAAGTCGCTGGGAAGGGAATCAAGTGCCTTCAACATCCTATCGTACGTGACATTTAGCAGTGGTTCCACTAGAAATGCTAAGCACATAAAATTGAGACCACATTCCATCAAGAACTAGTTCGTCTGGGCATTTTTACTTTAGGCGGCTTCCACGTCTATGGAACTCACTGCCTTCAATTGATTTGAATATGTCAGTTGAAATGATCGCATCAAAATTAAAAGATTTTTTCTGGTTACATTTTTGGGCTTATTTGGGCTTATTTCGATCAAAATGACCCCTGCTCCTATCACTTTCTATGTCCCTGTCCAAAGTGTTCCCACTCACCAAGTTCTTCTAACTTCTCTAACTTCTGATACTTATTTTTCATTGATTATTTTAATAAGGCTGCTAGCTGAATGCTAGGAGACCTCCAGGACTCCGCATGTTCATGTTTACACACTTTACCACAACTGTACTGTATCACCAATCTGATGTCCTGTAAAGCAATAATAATAATAATAATAATAATAATAATGTGGGTGCGCCCTATTTTTTCACGAAGGAGGTTACAGGGGGAGTCAATCTCCTCCAAGAGATGATTCAGAGTCCCACTTCAGGCATCTTCGTGTCGAAGGAGAGGTTTGACTCACTTCTACAGATGGTAGGTGCCATGGTTGATGTTTCCCCCAGATTATCAAGTGATAGTTTCATTTCATGAATAGGTCAATCCTTTCCTTATTCACCGGAGCTCTGTAAGAGCAGAGATATTATCCGCAGAGAGGTTGGCCCTCATACTCCGCTATCTTGTCACAGGGAACTCACAGGTAGTATGATGTGAATTAAATTGTTGGTTTTAATTGGTTTTAAATGCAGACAAACTTACTAGGTGTCTCTGTCGTTCAACTTCCGTATGGGGCGGTCGACAGTGGTAATATAATATAAGAGACCTGTGAAGTTATTTGGACTCAGCTGGAGAAGGAATATGTAAAGGCCCCATCATGTGCAGCTGAGTGGCTTGGGATCAGTAGCAAGTTCAACAAGATGTGGAACTTTCCCAACTATATAGCTGTCATGAACAATTACCCCATATTTCAGTTATTTCTTATATAAATATAAATAGGGGCTATTGACAGAAAGCACATTGTTGTGCATGCCCCTGTAAATAGTGGATCAACGTTCTTCAACTACAAGGGGACACATTCAGTAGTGCTGCTTGCAGTCTGTGATGCTCGCTATAGGTACTCGTGTGATATTGCTGCATTATTT
Source organism: Cladorhizidae sp. MBARI D1340-BT2 (assembly GCA_028752905.1). Lineage (NCBI taxonomy): Eukaryota > Metazoa > Porifera > Demospongiae > Poecilosclerida > Cladorhizidae > Cladorhizidae sp. MBARI D1340-BT2. Next base: position 7,520,112 of record JAQNBH010000002.1, read on the forward strand.
TTTGTTATTATTTCTGTTGGTATGTACTATATTGGTATGTACTATATAGGTTTACCTTGGTGGACTTGGGCCAAGTTGGCCACCACAGTGATGGTGGTACACTTGCAAATTCAGAGTTCGGGAGGGCACTAGAGAGCAGCCGATTGTCATTGCCTGGTCCAAGCTCACTTCCGGGTACAACACAACCTGAACTTCCTCATGTAATTGTAGGAGATGAGGCCTTCCCTCTCCGGGAGTATATGTTACGGCCATATCCTGGAAAGAACCTGCCTGGTATGTTATCTCATGTACCTTCTAGAGAATGGACATGTAATCGTTTTGTTTGTCTACAGAGGAGCAAGCCGTGTTTAATTACAGGCTCAGTCGGGCGAGGCGAATAATTGAGAACGCTTTTGGCATCCTGGCTGCTAGGTATGTGTGCCTTTGCTGATTATATAATTTAATGTAAAGAAATTGTTGGTACTCAGGCATGTGTAGCTGGCGCATCTTCAGGAGGCCTATTATTGCCCAGCCAGACGGAGTTGTTATTTATACAAAGGCACAATAGCCCTGCACAATTACTTGCGCAGCACAGAATCATCTGTGTACTGTCCTCAGGTTTTATTGATGGGGAAGATGGCACTGGGAACTCGATAGCTGGTGGATGGCGGGCAGGTGAAGATGATGATCCATGCACTGGCATGATATCAGTACCACGCACCAGTAGCAACAGGTACAGGTATTTTCATTCTTTTGTCGTAAGTTTTAATACGATCCATCCAATTTCAGGCATTCAAGGTCTTCTGCCTCCATTCGCAACAGCTACAAGGAGTACTTCACCGGCACTATTGGCCAAGTATCATGGCAATATACACATGTACGCCGAACACAATAATTACCTATTTATCACTACATAGTTCACAGCATTGTTTTGACTACGTTTGGTTTATTATGTCAATAGATTGTGTGGTTGATCTTGTTCAAAATCGATAGATGTGGTTGAAGATGAACATTACGGGAAGGAGGGAATCAATAGTCTGGTTGATAAAACATTGTGAGGGGGGAGGAGGGCATTGTTCAGGGGTAAATTCAATCTCAAATAAAATTTTATGTATCTGGGACTTTGCCATGGCTTTTTGTCGAGGAGTAAATCTTGACAAGGTGTTTGCAACTTCAAGCCCATAGTGGGTAAGGGCTAGGGATAGGGCTAGGGCTAGGGCTAGGGCTATATCGGGTTTCATCTCTTTACTCATTCAGACCTCTTTCTCCCTCAATTTCCGCTTTTCGCGGGAATCGAGAAGGCTCCTGCAAATGAGTTCATCCAGTTCGTCTTCCTTGTTCCCTCGTCTACAAGCTGGCGTTTGTCGCACTGTAGGACATGCCCTCGGCGAGGAAGGTTGTGATGCAGGCTGTGATGCATTCTGTTGAGAGGAGATCAACCTGCTATGCTGGCGTGGAGAAGATGTGGAATCAGAGACTCCGGTGTCAGCATCCATCACACTATGTTTTCATGTAAAATAAGCCTTCATGTAGACAATAATAGCACCTGTCATCTAGATCACGGTCTGGAACATCGTTTATGTCGTCAACATAATCCTACTCATTTCATTGCTTGGCTTGCTCCTGGTATGAATACTCATTTCATTACTGGGCTTGCTCCTGGTATGAATACTCATTTCATTACTGGGCTTGCTCCTGGTATGAATACTCATTTCATTACTGGGCTGGTATGAATACTCATTTCATTACTGGGCTTGCTCCTGGTACGAATACTCATTTCATTAACTGGGCTTGCTCCTGGTATGAATACTCATTTCATTACTGGGCTTGCTCCTGGTATGAATACTCATTTCATTACTGTGCTTGCTCCTGGTGGTATGAATACTCATTTCATTACTGGGCTTGCTCCTGGTATGAATACTCATTCCATTACTGGGCTTGCTCCTGGTATGAATACTCATTTCATTACTGCACTTGCTCCTAGTATGAATACTCATTTCATTACTGTGCTTGCTCCTGGTGGTATGAATACTCATTTCATTACTGGGCTTGCTCCTGGTATGAATACTTATTCCATTACTGGGCTTGCTCCTGGTATGAATACTCATTTCATTACTGACTTGCTCCTAGTATGAATACTCATTTCATTACTGTGCTTGCTCCTGGTGGTATGAATACTCATTTCATTACTGGGCTTGCTCCTGGTATGAATACTCATTTCATTACGGCGCTTGCTCCTGGTATGAATACTCATTTCATTACTGGGCTTGCTCCTGGTGGTATGAATACTCATTTCATTACTGGGCTTGCTCCTGGTATGAATACTCATTTCATTACGGCGCTTGCTCGTGGTATGAATACTCATTTCATTACTGGGCTTGCTCCTGGTATGAATACTCATTTCATTACTGGGCTTGCTCCGGGTGGTATGAATACTCATTTCATTACTGGGCTTGCTCCTGGTATGAATACTCATTTCATTACTGGGCTTGCTCCTGGTATGAATACTCATTTCATTACTGGGCTTGCTCCTGGTGGTATGAATACTCATTCCATTACTGGGCTTGCTCCTGGTATGAATACTTATTTCATTACTTCACTTGCTCCTGGTATGAATACTTATTTCATTACTTCACTTGCTCCTGGTATGAATACTCATTTCATTACTTCACTTGCTCCTGGTATGAATACTCATTTCATTATACTGGGCTTGCTCCTGGTATGAATACTCATTTCATTACTGTGCTTGCTCCTGGTGGTATGAATACTCATTTCATTACTGGGCTTGCTCCTGGTGGTATGAATATACTCATTTCATTACTGGGCTTGCTGGTGGTATGAATACTCATTTCATTACTGTGCTTGCTCCTGGTGGTATGAATACTCATTTCATTACTGGGCTTGCTCCTGGTATGAATACTCATTTCATTACTGGGCTTGCTGGTGGTATGAATACTCATTTCATTACTGGGCTTGCTCCTAGCACTCATTTGCCTCCGCCATCACTGCTGATGCTGCTGAGGTACATTATAGTCTCTCCTTATTCATGTCCACTGGCCACACATGGCTGTCTCAAGACCTTCCACTCTCCTTGGTGTCACCTTCGACTCTCCTTGGTGTGACCTTCGACTCTCCTTGGTGTCACCTTCGACTCTCCTTGGTGTCACCTTCGACTCTCCTTGGTGTCACCTTCGACTCTCCTTGGTGTCACCTTCAACTCTCCCTGGTGTCACCTTCAACTCTCCCTGGTGTCACCTTCGACTCTCCTTGGTGTCATCTTCGACTCTCCTTGGTGTCACCTTCGACTCCTTGGTGTCACCTTCAACTCTCCTTGGTGTCACCTTCAACTCTCCTTGGTATCGCCTTCGACTCTCCTTGGTGTCACCTTCGACTCTCCTTGGTGTCACTTTCCACTCTCCTTGGTGTCACCTTCGACTCTCCTTGGTATCTCCTTGGTATCACCTTCGACTCTCCCTGGTGTCACCTTTGACTCTCCTTGGTGTCACCTTCGACTCTCCTTGGTGTCGCCTTCGACTCTCCTTGGTGTCGCCATCGACTCTCCTTGGTGTCACCTTCGACTCTCCTTGGTGTCACTTTCCACTCTCCTTGGTGTCGCCTTCGACTCTCCTTGGTGTCGTCTTCGACTCTCCTTGGTGTCACCTTCCACTCTCCTTGGTGTCACCTTCGACTCTCCTTGGTGTCACCTGCCACTCTCCTTGGTGTCACCTTCGACTCTCCTTGGTGTCACTTTCCACTCTCCTTGGTGACTCCTTTAACTCTCCTTGGTGTCACCTTCCACTCTCCTTGGTGTCACCTTCGACTCTCCTTGGTGTCACCTTCGACTCTCCTTGGTGTCACTTTCCACTCTCCTTGGTGTCTCCTTCAACTCTCCTTGGTGTCACCTTCCACTCTCCTTGGTGTCGCCTTCGACTATCCTTGGTGTCGCCTTCGACTCTCCTTGGTGTCACCTTCGACTCTCCTTGGTGTCACTTTCCACTCTCCTTGGTGTCGCCTTCGACTCTCCTTGGTGTCACTTTCCACTCTCCTTGGTGTCTCCTTCAACTCTCCTTGGTGTCGCCTTCGACTCTCCTTGGTGTCGCCTTCGACTCTCCTTGGTGTCACCTTCCACTCTCCTTGGTGTCACCTTCGACTCTCCTTGGTGTCACCTTCCACTCTCCTTGGTGTCACCTTCGACTCTCCTTGGTGTCACATTTGACTCTCCTTGGTGTCTCCTTCATCTCTCCTTGGTGTCGGTGTCAGAAGTCACCTGCTCTCTACTTCGATGCAAGTCTAGACGGCATTGCCACCATTCCCTCATCCCTTGCTCATGTGACCCCTCCTAAACCTGCTTACCACATTTCTTTGGGTAGCTTGGCAGGGTTCATGCGGGGGTCATGCGGGAATTTGCTGTCTCCTCCAACTAAGCATCGATCGTGACTATTATGTTTCCACTAGTGGACAGTTAGTGTCGCTGCGATGGCTGGCCACCCGACAAATCCATGTGTGTACAGAGATATGATGTCCGTGCCATGGCACTCTCCAGTCCCTGCTCTGCAATAATCACCATTCCTTCTAGTTAGCACAGCACATTCTCTCAGAAATCGATTGCCTCTAGGCATGGGTAGCGCTTGTTCAGTATGCTGCTGTTCAAATCTGAAACTAAATACATCTGGTAGATGCGTTATTTGATGAGGCTGCTTATTACTCGAGAACTTCCGATGAGAGATATATATATTTGGAATCGCCATGGCAAAGGGAACGTCTTTGGCACTTGCCAACATTCACGGATTAAAAAAATTCTTTCTGTCCCAAAATATTGAAAATGCTTTGCCCGTCAAAAAGCAGCCAGTCAAAAGTTACTATGGAAATGGTGACTTGGCCAAGTGAAAAAGAAAGAAATCTGCTGAAAGCTGCAAATGGGAACACGTTACCGGTAATCAGCAACTCGCCCGGAATCAAGATTAAAATTCCGAGAAACTTGTGACTCGGTCCATTTCCTGATTCGTTAAAACTTGAGAGAATCGCTAAAGATCATCACACGCCGAGATCACTGGAGCCGCCCAAGGCAACCAATGGACCCACTACGCGGTTACCCACCCCACATGCTAACATCATCGACAGCGCGACCCCTACAAGGGGGAGGTGGTCCTCCCACGAAGGACCTCTCTCGTTCCATCAGACTCTGGCATTACTGCCACTGCAATCATCAGAAGCTAAGGCATCTTATATCTCTTCAGAGCCACCCTTCCAGTCCAAGCATCTCCAGTTCCCAATCAATCGAGCATTACTCCACCATGTCCGTCAATAAGTCTCAGGGGCACTCCTTCAAGCCCATCGGCGTGGACCCATCAGTGCCTCGCTTTTCCCATGCCAGTTCTGCATGGCAGATCATGCAACAGGTACATGTAGCTCGGCAAAGTTCAGCAGCCTGTGCTCCAAACAAGAAGCTATAAATGGTGTCTATCCATAGGCCCTGCAGTGATCACTAAGAAGACATCGTTGACCGTTGACAAATTCATGTACACATTAAACACAAGAGTAAATCCACTTCTCCTTATCCATGCATGTGCAGGTTCCCTCTCCTTATCCATGCATGTGCAGGTACCTTATCCATGCATGTGCAGGTACCTTATCCATGCATGTGCAGGTACCCTCTCCTTATCCATGCATGTGCATGTACCCTCTCCTTATCCATGCATGTGCAGGTACCCTCTCCTTATCCATGCATGTGCAGGTACCTTATCCATGCATGTGCAGGTACCTTATCCATGCATGTGCAGGTACCCTCTCCTTATCCATGCATGTGCAGGTACCTTATCCATGCATGTGCAGGTTCCCTCTCCTTATCCATGCATGTGCAGGTACCTCTCCTTATCCATGCATGTGCAGGTACCTCTCCTTATCCATGCATGTGCAGGTACCTTATCCATGCATGTGCAGGTACCTCTCCTTATCCATGCATGTGCAGGTACCTTATCCATGCATGTGCAGGTACCTTATCCATGCATGTGCAGGTACCTTATCCATGCATGTGCAGGTACCTCTCCTTATCCATGCATGTGCAGGTTCCCTCTCCTTATCCATGCATGTGCAGGTTCTCTCTCCTTATGCATGCATGTGCAGGTACCTTATCCATGCATGTGCAGGTACCTCTCCTTATCCATGCATGTGCAGGTTCCCTCTCCTTATCCATGCATGTGCAGGTACCTTATCCATGCATGTGCAGGTACCTCTCCTTATCCATGCATGTGCAGGTACCTTATCCATGCATGTGCAGGTACCTTATCCATGCATGTGCAGGTACCTCTCCTTATCCATGCATGTGCAGGTACCGTGGCTAGTTTAATATAACATCACTTATAATAGTTTTAAGGGTTTTAAATTCTGAGTACATCCAGCTAGGGCTAGGGCTGGAGCTAGGGCTAGGGCTAGGGCTGGGGGCTCAGACTAGGGTTGGAGCTAGGGCTGTGGCTGTGGCTGGAGCTAGGGCTAGGGCTGGAGCTAGGGCAGCTAGGGCTAGGGCTGGAGCCAGGGCTAGGCTCTGTGGGGGTAAAGGTCCCAGGAACAAGAGGGAAAGAAGAAAGGAGATGATGGAACTATCCAGGAAGGGCAGAGAAGGGCAGGAGGTGGGAGAGTAGAGACACGCCTAATAAAACAGTTGAGGGGAGAGCTCCAGCTGGCACATGAGATATGAATCAGTGGCCAGCCCTCCTAATGGCCTTCTGAAAAGAAAGAAAAACACTCCTAAAGAATGTTGATTCGATCGAAGAACTTCTGCAAAATTTCCGAGATAGGCAGAATATATAATATGCTACACAAGCCTCTCTGCTAACGCAGTTGTAGGTTGAGCAAACCAGCCGGAAGAGCTCGTTGCTTCTGAAACACATGACACAACGCATGAATGTGATACTGTCTAACAGCAGTGAGGGGGGTTGGGGGGGAGGGGGTTTGGGAGGGGGGGGGGGGCAAGGGGGGTCGGGAGGGGTCGGGGGGTAGTTAAGTGCACGAATGTATCACTGACCATCTCAGAGCAATGGCAGTTCATCATTGCTACTCTGGAACTCACTGTGTGTGTGCATGACGTCTTCTTCTAACAAATATTCTATATAGATGCTCTCTCACTAAAAACTACTCTCAGGGCTGCATTTAGAGTGGGGGAGTGGCATTAGCCCCCCTTTCCTGATCCTCCTCCCCCCCTCCCCCCTTGAGATCTTCCCGGGGGGGTTGACATGCCCCCAGACCTCCCTAGCTTTTGGTGTGCCTTATCAAAACTCCTGCATATCCCCCCCCCTCTCAACTCAATCATAAATGCAGCCACCTGACTCTTGTTGTGCATGTATATGTATATCTAGCCAAAGCTAACCAGAAAAATAATTGGTAAGGGATCTCATTTCTATAAACACTAAGCATGTGGAAAGGATAACTGGTAAAGGGAAAACGAACCAAAAGTAAACAACTAGAATAGGAAGGTGTGGACTCTTCATGGATGTTAAGAGGTGGTCAAAATGATCAAACTGATCAAGGTATTCCAACTGGTCAAACTAGTAAGAGGTTATCAACTGGTAAGAGACGATCAAACTGGTAATACGTGCTTAATATTTGGCAAAGGTCATAAAATCGGTAGGAGGTGGTAAAACTGGTAAGGGTCATCAAACCACCAGATAGTTATCTGCGTGTGACAGGCTTACAATTATGTAACAAGCTACAAACCAAGTCAATACCTTCTTCGTATTTCTGGTAGTGCCTGATACCAGCAAGATGGGCCATCAACATCCTCACTGTCACCTCTACCTCCTCACCCTCGTACTTCTTACGAGGGAAGTCAGGGACGTAGGTCTGGATGGGTGCATCCAGGTCAACCTTCCCCGCCTGGTGGAGTTGCAGAAGGGCAACGGCAGAGAGAGGTTTGCAGATGCTAGCGATCCTCATCACTGCAGGGTGGCGTGTGGGTGGGTAGAATACATCACATAATCTGGTAGAACATCTCGTTAAATTTATGTGGCAGGAGTTGGGAGTGGCCTACCAGCGATGTGGTCTGTTTATGGTATTCATTACATTACCTCATACTTCATTACCTCATACTTCAGCTCGCACTAAATCTGCTAGAACTACTTGTGTATGTCATTTTCATAGCATTACATCATCATGATGACATCACCAGTATTGATGAATTGTTCCACTTCCCTGGCACTAACCCTAGCCACCACCCTGGCCTTAACTATAACTCCATCCCCAGCTGCAAGCACTGCTCTGGTACTAACCCTAGCCATCACCCTGGCCAGAACTATAGCTCCATCCCCAGCTGCAAGCACTACGCTGGCACTAACCCTAGCCACTACCCTGGCCAGAACTATAGCTCCATCCCCAGCTGCAAGCACTGCTCTGGTACTAACCCTAGCCATCACCCTGGCCAGAACTATAGCTCCATCCCCAGCTGCAAGCACTACGCTGGCACTAACCCTAGCCACTACCCTGGCCAGAACTATAGCTCCATCCCCAGCTGCAAGCACTGCTCTGGTACTAACCCTAGCCATCACCCTGGCCCGAACTATAGCTCCATCCCCCACTTCTCTGGCACTAACCTTATCCACCACCCTGGCCCAAACTATAGCTCCATCCCCAGCTGCAAGCACTGCTCTGGCACTAACCTTATCCACCACCCTGGCCCGAACTATAGCTCCATCCCCAGCTGCAAGCACTGCTCTGGTACTAACCATATCCACCATCCTAGCCCAAACTATAGCTCCATCCCCAGTTGCAAGCACTGCTCTGGCACTAACCATATCCACCACCCTGGCCCCAACTATAGCTCCATCCCCAGCTGCAAGCACTACGCTGGCACTAACCCTAGCCACCACCCTGGCCCAAACTATAGCTCCATCCCCAGTTGCAAGCACTGCTCTGGCACTAACCTTATCCACCATCCTGGCCTTAACCCTAGCCACTTCCCCAGCCCTAAGCTGGCCTAAGTTCTAGTGGCAAAGCTATCGTGGCTTATGGATGTATAGCAATGTTGACTGTGCAGCCAACGTAAAAATTGCCCTGGCCAATGGAGGATGCTCCCATTCAAGACACAGCCGCTCGAGGTCAACACCAACACCCAGCACTAACCTCAGCTGGAGGCCTGATCCAGCATTGATGTCATAATGACATAATGCTAATAATGTACAGTAGTATCCTCTGCCATCACAGTATTGATCTATACAGCAGTGATGTCATGATGTCATAATGACATAATGCTAATAATGTGTCATGAAGAAATATCCTCTACCACCCACAGCGTGACGTCACCCCTCTTGTCTAGCTCTCTCATCGGAGATCCGACGACCTGACATTTCACAACAGAGATACAACCTCACTCGTTCCCCAACACACAATCATCAATCAAAATATCCATAGAAACTTGTCAGACGAGTCCATGAAACAGGTCCAGCAATGAGCATACGGGACATGCGTATAAAGTGCTGCACGAGCTGTTGCTGTGGACGTAAGGAAGTATTGGACTAAACGGACATAGACTACCAATTCAAACTAAGTCCAGTATTCTCTAGATTACAATGCGCCTTTGGATAAACAGTGACCATTTACTATCTCGAAAGAAATAGAACACGCCCTCTAACAGATGGAGTAACATGTACACTAATGAATCGTATGCGGCCTCCATTAAACATGCCTGCTAGTCGTGTTGAGAGTGAGTCCTTGACGAGTGCACCAGCTAGGCAGTTCATGAAACAAGTAGAACACGTGTGGTACACAAGTCTTTGGGGGAAGCCCTCAAAATACTGAAATCTCTAATGAACAATCATAATGTTGTCGATGACAACTCTTCACCAGTATCTGATGGAAGGTGGTGATTCTTCTAGGATTTTCTAGGATTTTAGGTAAGGGAGGGGGGGGAACAGGGTTCGTGAAATTATGGGGGAGGCGGGAAGAAGAGCAGAAATCTATCAATCAACTCAAGGGGGCAGGGAGCCTACTTCATCCTGTCCCACCCACCCTTAGAAAAGAACAAGATATTTTTTAAAGCATGCAGGGTCGAGTAACCATGGGGACCATCCCTGCCCTGTGTGTGTGTGCATGTATGTGTGTGTGTGTGCAGACTAAAGGCTGGTTCACAGCGTTGCGTTGCGTGTAGTCAATTGACCTTTGACCCTCGATTCGCGCTCAACAAAGATGGACACTGATTGGTCCGATGCGGCATTTCAGATGCTGGATTAGAGCTTTTTCCCCTAATCCAGCATCTGAAACGTAGCGTTGGACTAATCAGAACATCACGTGATAGGCTGCGGTTCAGGTCAAAGGTCAATTGACATCATGCAATGCTCGGCCAGCATCGTGTTGTGAATGTGAACCTTAAGAGCTGAAAAAACATGTCTCATAAAACTCATTTTTTAACAGAGACTCTATAATTATTAGACTCTATTATTATTATTATTATTATTATTATTATTATTATTATTATTATTATTATTATTATTATTATTATTATTATATTATTATTATTTTTACCATTATTATTATTATATTATTATAATAATATTATTATAATTACTATTATTATTATTGTTGTTGTTATTATTATTATTGTATTATTATTATTACTATTATTATTATTATTATTACCATTATTATTATTATTATTATATTATTATAATATTATATTATTATTATTATTATTATTATTACTACTACTACTATATATTAGTACTACTACTATTATTATTATTATTTAATTCTCCACATGACGCTTGCAAGATTTAGATCCCACTAAATGTTGGTGTAACTGGCGGCAAGAAAGAGACTAGAGGTAAAGTGAGGATTTCACAGGATTATTTAACCACAGAGTGTGCTAGCACTCCTTATAGGGGTTGCCCCTGAGTAACCTCAAGCTCCTATCTCAACCAAAACTGGCTCCTTATATATATATAGATTGCCCTCTATTTAAATATAAAGCCCCTGGGAAACCTCAAGCTCCAATCTCAACCAAAACTGGCTCCTTATATAGATTGCCCTCTATTTAAATATAAAGCCCCTGAGAAACTTCAAGCTCCTATCTCAACCAAAACTGGCTCCTTATAAAGGTTGCCCTCTATTTAAATATAAAGCCCCTGAGAACCCTCAAGCTCCTATCTCAACCAAAACTGGCTCCTTATATAGGTTGCCCTCTATTTAAATATAAAGCCCATGAGAACCCTCAAGCTCCTATCTCAACCAAAACTGGCTCCTTATATAGGTTACCCTCTATTTAAATATAAAGCCCCTTAGAAACCTCAAGCTCCTATCTCAACCAAAACTGGCTCCTTATATAGATTGCCCTCTATTTAAATATAAAGCCCCTGAGAATCCTCAAGCTCCTATCTCAACCAAACCTGGCTCCTTATATAGGTTACCCTCTATTTAAATATAAAGCCCCTTAGAAACCTCAAGCTCCTATCTCAACCAAAACTGGCTCCTTATATAGGTTGCCCTCTATTTAAATATAAAGCCCCTGGGAATCCTCAAGCTCCTATCTCAACCAAAACTCGCTCCTTATATAGGTTGCTTATAAAGGTTGCCCTCTATTTAAATATAAAGCCCCTGGGAAACCTCAAGCTCCTATCTCAACCAAAACGTGCATGTGGGCATCCTCTGAACTGCCTAACTGGAAGCTTTGACTGCTCATCACCTCAAGAAGACTCACAGTGTGCATTGGATCCTTCACTAAGTTAGTAAACTAGCATGCCCCAAAATACCATTGCAAGTATGGAAACCCCTTTGAAGTCTATCTTCAAGGACGCAAATTTCTACTACTTCTTAGCACCTCTCAATAGCTAACGCACACGTTGGGTCCAGCCATAGCAACTTGAGTGCCACAGGACTCCAAATGTTCCAATGCATGTCTACGTTTCTCGATTGCAGAATAAAAGTCGGTAAGGATCGTCAATTTGTCAATGATGCAATCAAGCTAATGCATGTGTTGTATTTCTGCATACAATTGGCACAATATTTAAGACCGCAACTTTTCCAATCCACGTACTCAACTCGTTAGACATTTGATTCAATAGGGCGTGACTAGCAGTTGTTGTCAGTGACGCTATCAAGCTAATTCAGGTGCTGTTTTACAACCAGAATTGGGTAATGGTCATCATCCTTCACATGAGCCAAGCCGTGCCGCGCAGCTGAATCTCAACTGAGCGGTTGATTTACTGATGAATAATGTTCTTCAAATAGAAATCAGCAAAAGCGAGCAATTACCAGCAATCTTTGCTCGATTAGTTCTGGAATTTCCTGTGCAGCTCTTGCCAAGTCCTTGAAGGGGAAGCTGTAGCTGATTGGCTGGCCCTAATAGCAAAACTACGAGGTCGAGATGTGCTGACTAGTGTAGTGGAGAACAATTTAAAATACGTTAGATAGAGTGTTGATGTGTATGAGTGGCTCTTTTCAGCTCGTGGGCTTGCTGCTGTTTGATTGGCCACAATATTGAACTATAAAAAATCAAACTAGAAACAAACAAAAATAAAATATAAATTTTAAAAAACTAACAAAACAAACAAAAGCAAGCAAAAAAACGAGCAAAAACAAGCAAAAACAAGCAAAAACAAACAAAAACAAACAAGAACAGACAAAAACAAACAAAAACAAGCAAAAACAAGCAAAAACAAGAAGCAAAAATTCAAAAAACACATGTTATTTAAAAACAAATACTAGATTGACAGGAAAGGAAACGAGTGTGTACACAGACCACAACCAGGTAGATAACAATCAATTCCAATTACTATGCACAGTAGAACATGGGTGCATAGTGGATGCGATGCTAAATGGTAAAGGGTCATCTAACTGGTTGTGGTCTATATGGGGTATACGCGATCTTTTGACCACCCAATCCAACAATTCCAGAAAACATTGATTCTGAAAATGTGCTCATATAACTGCTCATGTAATGTTTGATTGCCAAGATCAATGATTGCAGAGGTCGTATTTAGTAAATGCATATATAGTGTTTATTTTTAAAGAACAACATTGTGGTCGTTTGCTCGTTTGCTTGCTTGATGGCAGGAGGAGAGAACTGCACAGGAAAACCAAACGGCTGAGATGAACTCATTTGTAACACTTCCTCTAACACACTCCTCTTTGATGTACGTACACTGCACAAGTCAGCACACACCAAATGTCGAGCTATTAAAGACTGCCATGTGTCAGCTATAGCCTTCTTCAAGGACATGGCAAGAGTAGCATAGAACTTATCTAAACATGGCCGGTGTTATTCCACACCTGGTTCATTGCTCAAGTGCACATAAATATTATTCGTTAGAAATCAACTGACCACTCAGTTCAAGTTCAGTGCATATCAAGGCAGCTTAATTGTATTGTGGTTACCAGATTGACAATCTTTACCAATTTCTGATTATAATTTGATTGCATCGTTGGCGACTTCTTCCGCCATGGAGAAACAGATTAGTCGTGGACGTACATTGGAACACATTGAGTCTTCTCATGTTCAAGTTCCTACGCCATTCCACATGCAAATTAGGAGAAGGGAAGAGAAGATGGATACAGGTATATAGACGCAGGTTAGGTGAAGGGAAGAGAAGATAGATACAGGTATATAGAGATGCAAGTTAGGTGAAGGGAAGAGAAGATAGATACAGGTATATAGATGCAAGTTAGGCGAAGGGAAGAGAAGATAGATACAGGTATATAGATGCAAGTTAAAAGGGAAGAGAAGATAGATACAGGTATATAGATGCAAGTTAGGTGAAGGGAAGAGAAGATAGATACAGGTATATAGATGCAAGTTAGGTGAAGGGAAGAGAAGATAGATACAGGTATATAGATGCAAGTTAAAAGGGAAGAGAAGATAGATACAGGTGTATATATGCAAGTTAGGTGAAGGGAAGAGAAGATAGATACAGGTATATAGACGCAAGTTAAAAGGGAAGAGAAGATAGATACAGGTGTATATATGCAAGTTAGGTGAAGGGAAGAGAAGATAGATACAGGTATATAGATGCAAGTTAGGTGAAGGGAAGAGAAGATAGATACAGGTATATAGATGCAAGTTAAAAGGGGAAGAGAAGATAGATACAGGTGTATATATGCAAGTTAGGTGAAGGGAAGAGAAGATAGATACAGGTATATAGATGCAAGTTAGGTGAAGGGAAGAGAAGATAGATACAGGTATATAGATGCAAGTTAAAAGGGAAGATAAGATAGATACAGGTATATAGATGCAAGTTAGGTGAAGGGAAGAGAAGATAGATACAGGTATATAGATACAAGTTAGGTGAAGGGAAGAGAAGATAGATACAGGTATATAGATGCAAGTTAGGTGAAGGGAAGATAAGATAGATACAGGTATATAGATGCAAGTTAGGTGAAGGGAAGAGAAGATAGATACAGGTATATAGAGATGCAAGTTAGGCGAAGGGAAGAGAAGATAGATACAGGTATATAGATGCAAGTTAGGTGAAGGGAAGAGAAGATAGATACAGGTATATAGATGCAAGTTAGGTGAAGGGAAGAGAAGATAGATACAGGTATATAGATGCAAGTTAGGCGAAGGGAAGAGAAGATAGATACAGGTATATAGATACAAGTTAGGTGAAGGGAAGAGAAGATGGATACAGGTATATAGCTGCAAGTTAGGTGAAGGGAAGAGAAGATAGATACAGGTATATAGATGCAAGTTAGGTGAAGGGAAGAGAAGATAGATACAGGTATATAGATGCGAGTTAGGTGAAGGGAAGAGAAGATAGATACAGGTATATAGATGCAAGTTAGGCGAAGGGAAGAGAAGATAGATACAGGTATATAGATACAAGTTAGGTGAAGGGAAGAGAAGATGGATACAGGTATATAGCTGCAAGTTAGGTGAAGGGAAGAGAAGATAGATACAGGTATATAGATGCAAGTGAGGTGAAGGGAAGAGAAGATAGATACAGGTATATAGATGCGAGTTAGGTGAAGGGAAGAGAAGATAGATACAGGTATATAGATGCAAGTTAGGTGAAGGGAAGAGAAGATAGATACAGGTATATAGATGCAAGTTAGGTGAAGGGAAGAGAAGATAGATACAGGTATATAGAGATGCAAGTTAGGTGAAGGGAAGAGAAGATAGATACAGGTATATACATAGATGCAAGTTAGGTGAAGGGAAGAGAAGATAGATACAGGTATATAGATGCAAGTTAGGTGAAGGGAAGATAGATACAGGCATATTGATGCAAGTTAGGTGAAGGGAAGAGAAGATAGATACAGGTATATAGATGCAAGTTAGGTGAAGGGAAGAGAAGATAGATACAGGTATATAGATGCAAGTTAGGTGAAGAGAAGAGAAGGTAGATACAGGTATATAGATGCAAGTTAGGTGAAGGGAAGAAAAGATAGATACAGGTATATAGATGCAAGTTAAAAGGGAAGAGAAGATAGATACAGGTATATAGATGCAAGTTAGGTGAAGGGAAGAGAAGATAGATACAGGTATATAGACGCAAGTTAGGTGAAGGGAAGAGAAGATAGATACAGGTATATAGATGCAAGTTAGGTGAAGGGAAGAGAAGATAGATACAGGTATATAGATGCGAGTTAGGTGAAGGGAAGAGAAGATAGATACAGGTATATAGATGCAAGTTAGGTGAAGGGAAGAGAAGATAGATACAGGTATATAGATGCAAGTTAGGTGAAGGGAAGAGAAGATAGATACAGGTATATAGATACAAGTTAGGTGAAGGGAAGAGAAGATAGATACAGGTATATAGACGCAAGTTAGGTGAAGGGAAGGGGAGATAGATACAGGTATATAGATGCAAGTTAGGTGAAGGGAAGAAAAGATAGATACAGGTATATAGAGATGCAAGTTAGGTGAAGGGAAGAGAAGATAGATACAGGTATATAGAGATGCAAGTTAGGTGAAGGGAAGAGAAGTTAGATACAGGTATATAGAGATGCAAGTTAGGTGAAGGGAAGAGAAGATAGATACAGGTATATAGATGCAAGTTAGGTGAAGGGAAGAGAAGATAGATACAGGTATATAGATGCAAGTTAGGTGAAGGGAAGAGAAGATAGATACAGGTATATAGATGCAAGTTAGGTGAAGGGAAGAGAAGATAGATACAGGTATATAGATGCAAGTTAGGTGAAGGGAAGAGAAGATAGATACAGGTATATAGAGATGCAAGTTAGGTGAAGGGAAGAGAAGATAGATACAGGTATATAGATGCAAGTTAGGTGAAGGGAAGAGAAGATAGATACAGGTATATAGATGCAAGTTAGGTGAAGGGAAGAGAAGATAGATACAGGTATATAGATGCAAGTTAGGTGAAGGGAAGAGAAGATAGATACAGGTATATAGATACAAGTTAGGTGAAGGGAAGAGATAGATACAGGTATATAGATGCAAGTTAGGTGAAGGGAAGAGAAGATAGATACAGGTATATAGATGCAAGTTAGGTGAAGGGAAGAGAAGATAGATACAGGTATATAGATGCAAGTTAGGTGAAGGGAAGAGAAGATAGATACAGGCATATAGATGCAAGTTAGGTGAAGGGAAGAGAAGATAGATACAGGTATATAGATGCAAGTTAGGTGAAGGGAAGAGAAGATAGATACAGGTATATAGACGCAAGTTAGGTGAAGGGAAGAGAAGATAGATACAGGTATATAGATGCAAGTTAGGTGAAGGGAAGAGAAGATAGATACAGGTATATAGATGCAAGTTAGGTGAAGGGAAGAGAAGATAGATACACGTATATAGATGCAAGTTAGGTGAAGGGAAGAGAAGATAGATACAGGTATATAGACGCAAGTTAGGTGAAGGGAAGAGAAGATAGATACAGGTATATAGATACAAGTTAGGTGAAGGGAAGAGAAGATAGATACAGGTATATAGATGCAAGTTAGGTGAAGGGAAGAGAAGATAGATACAGGTATATAGCTGCAAGTTAGGTGAAGGGAAGAGAAGATAGATACAGGTATATAGATGCAAGTTAGGTGAAGGGAAGAGAAGATAGATACAGGTATATAGACGCAAGTTAGGTGAAGGGAAGAGAAGATAGATACAGGTATATAGATGCAAGTTAGGTGAAGGGAAGAGAAGATAGATACAGGTTTATAGATGCAAGTTAGGTGAAGGGAAGAGAAGATAGATACAGGTATATAGACGCAAGTTAGGTGAAGGGAAGAGAAGATAGATACAGGTATATAGATGCAAGTTAGGTGAAGGGAAGAGAAGATAGATACAGGTATATAGATGCAAGTTAGGTGAAGGGAAGAGAAGATAGATACAGGTATATAGATGCAAGTTAGGTGAAGGGAAGATAGATACAGGTATATAGATGCAAGTTAGGTGAAGGGAAGAGAAGATAGATACAGGTATATAGATGCAAGTTAGGTGAAGGGAAGAGAAGATAGATACAGGTATATAGATGCAAGTTAGGTGAAGGGAAGAGAAGATAGATACAGGTATATAGATGCAAGTTAGGTGAAGGGAAGAGAAGATAGATACAGGTATATAGATGCAAGTTAGGTGAAGGGAAGAGAAGATAGATACAGGTATACAGATGTAGATGCAAGTTAGGTGAAGGGAAGAGAAGATAGATACAGGTACATAGATGCAAGTTAGGTGAAGGGAAGAGAAGATAGATACAGGTATATAGACGCAGCAAGACAGTTGTTTCTTTGCGAGGTGCCGCATAAACACATGATTTGTGAGAGATGAGCACTTCACAGTTTATTTTGCACTAAACGTCAAGAGGCTTAACATCCAGGTATACATGAACATAGTCGTGTACATATGTCATGAAAACACATGTCATGTATATGTTATGTATATACATGCCATGTACATGTATATACATGTCATACATATGCATGTTATGTATGTATATACATGTCATGTATATACATACCACAAACTAATCTATTATTGATTCCTTGATGTGCACTCCGCCCTTGGGGTAAAAAATAATAATAATAAATTTAAAAAATAATTTAAAAAATGGCAAACAATGAAGCAGGCCATCTCTTATAGGCGTTATAGCTCCACCTACTTCACAGGTTTATGCAGCGGGTGGTCCTGCAGCTAACCCATGTCAGATGCTCCTCTGCCAAGAAGGGTTATCAAAAGTCTTACATCCTACTGAGCCACGAGCAGACGGGCAAGTTAATCTCACACAGCATAGGATGCCTGTGTTCAGTGAGTGTGTCCTTCACATTCACCATAAACATGCTAAAGATACATACTAAGGGTAAGGCCAACTTGTAAAACTAGTTAAAAAAAAGAATTAAAAAAAAAAGTATTTAGCACTAGGCAAGCGTATATTGGAGGGTTGATAGTCTCCAAGGTGTGGCAACCTCTAGCCCTGGACAGATGTCTGCATGTAGCCTTGGTACTGTTACCCTGGCAACACAATTTTCTGTCCTTTAGAGCAAGCCTGAGCAGAACATGCTCCAATCTTTACCCATTTATGCTCTGTCCCTGAGCTCATGTGCTCCTCTATCAGGCTCTACGATTAGGCTGCATAATATTGTATGTGGTAATTCGTACTAGTTAACAGCTAGAACACTATGCCGTGTTTAAGAGAGCATAGTTGTACTGGAGAAGAACTGCTACATACTTCAACATCATCTTTTTTAAAACTGCTGCTTGCTTTCAGATGAATCATTAAGCAGAGAAAACACTCTCTCTAATGGCGCAGGTGATGGCTAATTCATTCTCTGCTAGCTGGAGCAAGAAGGAGGACTAGTAGAGAAACTTGGCAAGAACTTTCCCCCGTCATCATCGATAGTGACTGAACATTAGCAAAGTCATGGTGGTATAATAATAATAATAATAATAATAATAATAATAATAATAATAATAATACTAATACTAATAATAATAATAATAATAATAATAATAATAATAATAATAATAATAATAATAATAATAATAATAATAATAATAATAATAATAATAATAATAATAATAATAATAATAATAATAATAATAATAATAATAATAATAATAATAATAATAATAATAATAATAATAATAATAATAATAATAATAATAATAATAATAATAATAATAATAATAATAATAATAATGGCATCACGTTGGTTCCGTGGAAGTGTGGGAAATTGTTGGTGTGGGATGCCACTTGCATTGACACTTTCTCTCCCTCCTACATTGGTAGTGCCTCGACAGTGGCAGGAGCAGTAGCGGCTTTGGCTGAGGAAAGAATTTGGCTGAGGAAAGAAAGAGAGAAAAGTACTCCAATTTGAACAATAAAATTCACTCCTTTGTACCGGTAGCAATTGAAACTTCAGGTGTATTTGGACCACAGAGTTTACTTTTTCTAAGGGATTTGGGGCAGCGTCTCTTTCAAGCGACTGAGAAGAAGTCCCTTCACCACCTCCTGCAGAGGCTTTCTGTTGTAGTGCAGAGAGGTAATGCAGTTTCGGTTGCAGGGACCACAGATCACTTGAATTTGGACTCTGATGACATTTTCTTTTGATTACAGTATTATAATAATTAAAAATAATAATAATAATAATAATAATAATAATAATAATAATAATAATAATAATAATAATAATAATAATAATAATAATAATAATAATAATAATAATAATAATAATAATAATAATAATAATAATAATAATAATAATAATAATAATAATAATAATAATAATAATAATAATAATAATAATAATAATAATAATAATAATAATAATAATAATAATAATAATAATAATAATAATAATAATAATAATAATAATAATAATAATAATAATAATAATAATAATAATAATAATAATAATAATAATAATAATAATAATAATAATAATAATAATAATAATAATAATAATAATAATAATAATAAATAATAATAATAATAATAATAATAAGGCTATCATACCATCAAAAATTATGACTAACTGGCAGCTGCACGGGATGCAGAGCTCCAAAGTTGGACCACACACAACTGAAAATGAAAGCAGATTACAGGAGCAAATATTTTCATTAGAGGGTTAGTCTTCAAAACTAATCATCCAGTCACTCTTGTAGAGCCCACCAGGCATGCATGCCAGTACATTACCTAATGCATCCAGTGACTCTTGTAGAGCCCACCAGGCACGCATGCCAGTACATTACCTAATGCATGCAGTGACTCTTGTAGAGCCCACCAGGCACGCATGCCAGTACATTACCTAATGCATGCAGTGACTCTTGTAGAGCCCACCAGGCACGCATGCCAGTACATTACCTAATGCATGCAGTGACTCTTGTAGAGCCCACCAGGCACGCATGCCAGTACATTACCTAATGCATGCAGTGACTCTTGTAGAGCCCACCAGGCCCAGGCATGCATGCCAGTACATTACCAGAGAATTCAGTGGCTCTCTGGAGGAGGCTTTTTATATGGCAATACGGCTTCAGGGCATTCCTAGAATTCTTAACTGTGGGTGTAGCTATGTTCAGCATGATTTCATACATGTGTGTGTGTGTGTGTGTGTGTGTGCATGTGTGCGTGTGTATGTGTGCATGCGTGCATGTGAGTGTGTGCATGTTGAGATAGAATATGTTTTACGTGTGCACATGTGCATGTGTGTACATGTATGCATGTCACCGTGTGCATGCATGCATGCATTTTTGTGTGTGTATGCATGCATGTATGTACGTGTGTGAGAATGTACGTAAGAATCGAGCGTGTATTCACAGACAAGCAGATATTTGGTTAACGTGTCTAGAAAGAACGAAGGCAACATTGCACCCACGTAGACTACAATGTCAGTGACCCTTTACCATTTAAGATCATGTGCACACCTCATTCACTATACCGATGTTAAAAATAAGCGTATTAGCACATGCTTTTAAATGGTAAAGGGTCATCTAGGTAGGTGTGGTCAACATGGGCACTAACTGCTAAATAAGAGCATTTTTCTCAACGAACTCCCTGTTGCCATAACGGAATAACAATGACCCTCTCAACAATCAGCTTGAATTTTACTCCCTCGACGTTTCAAAAGATGCTCTAGCCTCCATCAGGAATTATTCCTGATGAAGGCTAGAACATCTGGTCGAAGAGTAAAATTCAAGTGATTATTGAGAAGGTTATTTTGGTTCGGTCTACTAGGTGAGCACAGGTCAGTTATGGTAGTGTTGAGGGGACTGTAGTCCCACGGCTAAGTCCAAGTTGAGCAAAATCCAACTCCAAGCCTCCTGCATTAGCGGCTCTTCTTATACATTACACAAGTCAGCACATGCCACACCTTCTTCTTGTTCTTGTTGTTGTTGTTGTTGTTGTTTTGTTATTAGAACGAGTCCCTTGACAAATGATCAGCAACTGCCCCATTGGAAACACCTAGCAACAGTCATACAGGAGACCTCAACACACCAAACAGCAGAGAAGAACACGATTCTCACAGAGCAGACACTTCCCTTCTGATTCTCATGGAGCACATGAGTGAGCTTCATGTAGCTAGAGTGTCGATGAAGGTTGCCTGCCCGACAATTGTTATACAGTCAGCTTTTTCCTGCCATTAAAGAAACATTAGTCTTGGCAATGCAGAAAATTTGGACTCTTCTGCATCTACGAATAGATCTGCATGCATTGCAGTAGAAAGTTATAATGAGAGAAGGAATACTCCAAGGGGAAGAAGATCCAAGTTTTGGGAGTTAAAAAATAATTAATAAGGTACGCTGATTTTAGTGAAGGATTTAAGGCACGCCGGAAGTTTTTCCTTCATTTTTTATTTTATTTATTTTTAGCTCTAGTAGCTAAAACCCATTAAAAGGCAGCTATAAAGTTGCTCAAGTGAGTTTCAGCTGAGATAGGAGTGCTTCTTTTTTTCTGTTTTTTTCTCTGTGTCATAGCCGAGCGTTATTTTTGAAACGCAGGCCATACTAATGTAAGCAGACTCACCAATATACCAATACTAATATACATAGATACATATGGTTATATATATATATATATATACGCCCAGACATTCCTCATTTATACTGCATCGACATCAGACTCTATCATAACACGCTCTTGTCTTCTAGCAAGCTGAAGCCATGGAGAAGGAGAGCCTCCTCATTGTCAAGCATGTTGTACAAGAAATTTCTTGCACAGTACTTAGCAAGCTTGTCCTGCTGTAGTGGCAAGGGATAAGAATGTTGTCATTGCGGTCAGGATCACAGCTCCTTGTTCATTATCCTCAAGATGCTGTCCCGAGACACGACAGCTGCCTATGCAGGAGGTTGCGGGCACACATAAGACACTTTCCAAACATCTCAAGTATTTGCACTGAACAAAAATCAATTTGCTCTGTCGAAATATCCAAGCAACGCTAACGAATGCTCTAGAATACGCACTTGTGCACAACCATAGGTATGGAAGCATCGGATGCCCCATCCTCTGCCACAGACAGTAATGGGGTGGAGGAGGAGGGGGAGCTATTACATGTACTTGATGACAGGATACAGGAGGACTGACTCTATCTGTTGCTTGCACTGTTCATTATAGAGTTTCATTGTTTGCACTCCTTGCTAGGTGATTTGAGTGTTCGTTTTGTTTTCTCTTCGAAAATCTGATAGTCTGAGCTAGCAATGAGTGGGAGCACCGACATCCTCGACGTGCACATACTAAACCTTGTAACTGATATTGAGACTGAGAGGCAGGTGACGAGATGAGCTCCTAAGAATTAATTTATAGTGACAAGAGTTGCAGTAATCAAGCAATTGTAATATCCGTGAGAATGGCAGAACAAAATCTATTGAACTCGGACAACTTGACAACTTGTCCCAACAGATTCTGTAGTAGTTTCCCCGCACTGAACCCCTTACCAAAACCGCAATGCCTGGCAAGATTCTGCCCAATACCTGCTCAGAGGTGATCACTTTCCGAACGCCATTTTCCCTTCCATCACACCGTAACCAATAGAAAGCTTTCCGGCTACGAAATTATCTTCGTGACCAGAAGTGCAGAAATTAAGTACAGAGTGCGACGAGAACAACAGAAACTTGAAATTGTCTGCTCACATCAAGCCACACCCCAAATGTCCACCGAGAAAGTGAAGGATGTCCTCTGTACTATCCCTCCACATCTCCATGGTAACACGGCAACAAGAGTAGCCCGGTGTTCTCCTCTGCAGGTCCCTCCCTTCCGTCCCCCAGCAGATGCTTGTATTGGGAGAAGCTTCTCCCCCACAGCTCATGGGCATCATAGAGCATCTCTCTCATGAGAAGGAAGAGTCAGTAGCCATACAAACCATTGTGGCAGTGGATGACAAGGTCCTCCAGCATTGCAGGTGATGGATTTTAGAAAGTGTTGCTTGCACAATACTCACTAAGCAGTGAATGTAGAGACAGTAAACTCTAGTCCAAGCTCAGGCAGGGGTTTTCTCTCTCGTACCGAACGAGGCATTCACTTGAAAATAACTCTGCCCAATGCATTATGATAGAATTGTTTAATGACGCAGCAGTTAGCTCAGTTAACTGGTAGTGGCCCCGAAGGCTGGGGTCAAGTTATTGGACTTGTCAAATGCCAAAAAGTCAATTTGGTACACACCTGTTATCCCCAAGGCAATTATAGATACACACCTGTTCTCCCCAATGCAATTATAGATACACACCTGTTCTCCCCAAGGCAATTAGGTACACACCTGTTCTACCCAATGCAATTATAGATACACACCTGTTCTCCCCAAGGCAATTAGGTACACACCTGTTCTACCCAATGCAATTATAGATACACACCTGTTCTCCCCAAGGCAATTAGGTACACACCTGTTCTACCCAAGGCAATTAGGTACACACCTCTTCTCCCCAAGGCAATTAGGTACACACCTGTTCTCCCCAAGGCAATTAGGTACACACCTGTTCTCCCCAAGGCAATTAGGTACACACCTGTTCTACCCAAGGCAATTAGGTACACACCTGTTCTCCCCAAGGCAATTAGGTGCACACCTGTTCTCCCCAAGGCAATAAGGTGCACACCTGTTATCCCCAAGGCAATTAGGTACACACATGTTCTCCTCAAGGCAATTAGGTGCACACCTGTTCTCCCCAAGGCAATTAGGTACACACCTGTTCTCCCCAAGGCAATTAGGTGCACACCTGTTCTCCCCAAGGCAATCAGGTACACACCTGTTCTCCCCAAGGCAATCAGGTACACACCTGTTCTCCCCAAGGCAATTAGGTATACACCTGTTCTCCCCAAGGTAAATTAGGTACACACCTGTTCTCCCCAAGGCAATTAGGTGCACACCTGTTCTCCCCAAGGCAATTAGGTACACACCTGTTCTCCCCAAGGCAATTAGGTACACACCTGTTCTCCCCAAGGCAATTAGGTACACACCTGTTCTCCCCAAGGCAATTAGGTACACACCTGTTCTCCCCAAGGCAATCAGGTTCATACCTGTTCTCCCCAAGGCAATTAGGTACACACCTGTTCTCCCCAAGGCAATTAGGTACACACCTGTTCTCCCCAAGGCAAGTTAGGTAGACACCTGTTCTCCCCAAGGCAATCAGGTTCATACCTGTTCTCCCCAAGGCAATTAGGTACACACCTGTTCTCCCCAAGGCAATTAGGTAAACACCTGTTCTCCCCAAGGCAATTAGGTACACACCTGCTCTCCCCAAGGCAATTAGGTACACACCTGTTCTCCCCAAGGCAATTAGGTACACACCTGTTCTCCCCAAGGCAAATTAGGTTCACACCTGTTCTCCCCAAGGCAATTAGGTACACACCTGTTCTCCCCAAGGCAATTAGGTACACACCTGTTCTCCCCAAGGCAATTAGGTACACACCTGTTCTCCCCAAGGTAATTAGGTACACACCTGTTCTCCCCAAGGCAATTAGGTACACACCTGTTCTCCCCAAGGCAAGTTAGGTAGACACCTGTTCTCCCCAAGGCAATTAGGTACACACCTGTTCTCCCAAGGCAATCAGGTTCATACCTGTTCTCCCCAAGGCAATTAGGTATACACCTGTTCTCCCCAAGGCAATTAGGTACACACCTGTTCTCCCCAAGGCAATTAGGTACACACCTGCTCTCCCCAAGGCAATTAGGTACACACCTGTTCTCCCCAAGGCAATTAGGTACACACCTGTTCTCCCCAAGGCAATTAGGTGCACACCTGCTCTACCCAAGGCAATTAGGTTCACACCTGTTCTCCCAAGACAATTAGGTACACACCTGCTCTACCCAAGGCAATTAGGTACACACCTGTTCTCCCCAATGCAAATTAGGTACACACCTGCTCTACCCAAGGCAATTAGGTACACACCTGTTCTCTCCAAGGCAATCCAAGGCAATTTGGTACAAACCTGCTATCCCCTTAATCTATAGCTGCTAAAACGGGAAAGCCAGAAGATAATCTGGGCAAAAATACAGCTACAAACCAGCTAGGGCTAGGTAGACAAAGGCCACAGCCAGGGATAACCTAGGGCTAGGGATAACCTAGGGCGAGGGCCAGAGGCAATTTAGGGCTAGGGCTAGGGCTAGGGGTATTCTAGGGCTAGGTCGGGCCAGAACTAGGGATAGGGACAGGGCCAGGGCTAGGAATAACTTAGGGTTAGAGACAATCTAGGGCTAGGGTTAGGGTTAATTTAGGGCTAGGGTTAGGGGTAATCTAGGGCTAGGACTGGGGCTTTGTAGGACTAAGAAGAGGAGTCGTGAATGAGCACTGCAGAGTCAAGGCTAGGCCCAGCTAGGACCAGCGGTAAGGGTGTCTTAGAATCACACAAGGCTAGGGATGCTCTTGGGAAAGGTTACGTCCTGGACTTCCTCTTGCCTCAACACAGTCAGGAACCCTCCACCCCCCAGCACCAGGACAGGCACTCGGCATCCCCCCCCCCCCCCCCTCAAACCTAATCATAACCTAAAGGTCATAGATATGCAAATCCGAGAGCATTAAACATTTTCTACACATGAGAATGCAATCTTTGAATAGGTACATGAGTGAAAGAGCAGCAGGGAGGGATGCAGCTTCCTCCATAGGCCCCACCCACAATCCAATTCACGACTAACTCCCCTGCAAATCCTTCCGCTCGTCGCCCACTGCAGACATTTTAACCTCAAGAAACATCTCCCTCCTTGAAGTGCTATGTAAGTATGATGAACACAAGGCAACAAAAAAGCAATTATTATTTTAATGCATGCTTAGCAAAGACCAAGGTGAAGTAGGTGTATTGCAAGTATGTACGCAGAGCTCTAATTGTCCATATATACAGTATAAATGCAGTCAATCTAGTTCTACAGGCCTGACTGCAGAATTGTGACAACAGTGAAAAGATTTCCATTTTTTGGGGTATTTTTTGTGTTTTTTCTTCTTCTTTTTTTGTGTGTATTTTTTCCTTTTTTTTCTTTGTTTTTTTGTGTGTTTTTTGTGTGTTTGTTTTTTGTGTGTTTTTGGTGTGTGTTTGTGTTTTTTTCTTCCTTCTTTGTTTTGTGTTTTTTGTTTTTGTTTTTCCAAGTAAAGTATAATTGAGTTTAAAGAAGTCGATACAATTGAAGTTTTTGTTTTGTTTTGTCCTGCACTAACAAACGCTTGCCTAGCAGCAGAGCACTCAATTACTTGACTGGGAAGGAATGTTGGATGTGTACTTATTTGGCATTGCAGTGCATACCTGACTGCCACCCTATTAATTAGCACACACTAATTAAAATGTGGGCCCACTACTGCATTGTGATGCATATTGTTACATGAAAGGTTATCACAGTGTCATATCCTGTGTTACATCATCGTGTTGACATGAATACTCCAGATTTGGTTTGGAACAGGCCCAAGCATTGGGTAGGGCTGGGGCAATGGCCAGGGTGTTAGGATTAGGGCTGGGGCAATGGCCAGGGTGTAGGATTAGGGCTGGGGTAATGGCCAGGGTGTTAGGATTAGGGCTGGGGCAATGGCCAGGGTGTAGGATTAGGGCTGGGGCAATGGCCAGGGTGTAGGATTAGGGCTGGGGCAATGGCCAGGGTGTAGGATTAGGGCTGGGGTAATGGCCAGGGTGTTAGGATTAGGGCTGGGGCGATGGCCAGGGTGTTAGGATTAGGGCTGGGGCAATGGCTAGGATTAGAGGGCAGTGGTTGGGTTTAAGATAAGGGTTAGGTCATTATGACCAGGGCTAGGGCAATGGATAGAGCAATTAATCAATCCAACAATGCTGGCGATGTCATCATGAACGATGTAATGCCAACAATGCTGGCGATGTCATCATGAACGATGTAATGCCAACAATGCTGGCGATGTCATCATGAACGATGTAATGCGAGAACAAGAAGAATCGGCCCATTTTGAACCAATCAAAACACCAATCACATGGCCAATAGGATCTGTCACACTCCACACAATGTATTTGCAAACATAATGTGAGATGCTTGCATACTTGTTGGCAACAAGACACACAGGCAGGGCAGTGGAAGGGGGAGCTCAGATGGCCGCCTCAGATGACCGTAAGTCATGCAGTGTATCTGATCGTAGACCACTCCTCCATCCTTCACATGGGTGTGGTCAAATATTCCTACACTCTCCAACATCACAATGTCTATCCTGGGATGATGAGGACAGCTCAAGTCCAAAGTTCTAGTACTGGTTAGGGCTAAGGCTATGCTCGGGATGTAGGGCTGTGGCTAAGGTTACGGCTCTAGGATAGAGAGGTATGGTTATGGCTCTGGCTAGGATAGAGAGGGTTATTGGCTATGGTTATGGCTCTGGCTAGGATAGAGAGGGTTATTGGCTAGGGTTATGGCTCTGGCTAGGGCTAGGGCAGTGGTAGGGGGTTAGTTTGGGTGTTAGAGATAGGCTATGTTGGAGATATAGGGCTAGGGTTACTGTATGTTAGAGATATAGGGATAGAGCTATGTTAGAGATAGATACAGGGATAGGGTGACTGTATGTTAGAGATACAGGGATAGAGCTATGTTAGAGATATAGAGATAGGGTTACTGTATGTTAGAGATATAGGGATAGGGTTAGTGTATGTTAGAGATATAGGGATAGGGTTAGTGTATGTTAGAGATATAGGGATAGGGTTAGTGTATGTTAGAGATATAGGGATAGGGTTAGTGTATGTTAGAGATATAGGGATAGAGATATGTTAGAGATATAGGATGGGGCTATGTTAGAGATATAGGGACAGGGTTATGTTAGAGTATAGGGATAGGGTTATGTTAGAGATATAGGGGATAGAGATAAGTTAGTGACATACTGTAGCTAGGCTAGGGTTAGAACTGTAAGGCTATAGAGCTACATGCAAATGATATAGACTATAGGGATGTAGGATTAGGGCTAACAGGACAAGGATAATGGCTAGTTAGGCTACGACTAGGGCTATATGGTCAGGGTTATGGCTGGGGCTATATGGTCAGGGTTATGGCTAGGGCTATAGGGTCAGGGTAATGCTAGGGCTATAGGGTCAGGGTTATGACTAAGGCATAGGGTCAGGGTTATGGCTAGGGCTATAGGGATTAGGGCAAGGCCAATGGGCAAGTGTTCGATAAGGTGGCAACACTTCTATCCACAGATCCTTGGCTTGCCATACACTCCTGGTCCACCCTGGGCTTGCCATACACTCCTGGTCCACCCTGGGCTTGCCATACACTCCTGGTCTACCCTGGGCTTGCCATACACTCCTGGTTCACCCTTGGTTGGCACGGCACTCCTAGTCCACCCTGGGCTTGCCATACCCTCCTGGTCTACCCTGGGCTTGCCATACACTCCTGGTCCACCCTGGGCTTGCCATACACTCCTGGTCTACCCTGGGCTTGCCATGCACTCCTGGTCCACCCTGGGCTTGCCATGCACTCCTGGTCCACCCTTGGTTGGCACGGCACTCCAGGCCCACGCAGTTCTCCACACACACACACCATCATAGATTATTGACAGTGAAATAGATAGATAGATAGATAGAAAGAAGAGTCCACCCAATGCAGAGAAAGAGTTACACACTTTATGTCGGCAGAAACACAATCCACGTGTAGATGGGGTTGTCCAGTGTTACCCCTGGCAGTCACCAGGATATATCTACATACCCATGTCCAAACATCAAAAGTTGTGTTGTTGTCATCTACCGTGAACCTTGACCCTAGTCCTCAGCCCCAGTCCCTACCCTAACCTAAGCCCTAGTCCTAATGCTATCCCAAGTTAGTCCTAATGCTATCCCAAGTACTAAGCCCTAGTCCTAATGCTATCCCAAGTACTAAGCCCTAATCCTAATGCTATCCCAAGTACTAAGCCCTAATCCTAATGCTATCCCAAGTACTAAGCCCTAGTCCTAATGCTATCCCAAGTAGTCCTAATGCTATCCCAAGTACTAAGCCCTAATACTAATGCTATCCCAAGCCCTAGTCCTAATGCTATCCCAAGTACTAAGCCCTAGTCCTAATGCTATCCCAAGTACTAAGCCCTAATCCTAATGCTATCCCAAGTACTAAGCCCTAATCCTAATGCTATCCCAAGTACTAAGCCCTAGTCCTAATGCTATCCCAAGTACTAAGCCCTAGTCCTAATGCTATCCCAAGTACTAAGCCCTAGTCCTAATGCTATTCCAAGTACTAAGCCCTAATACTAATGCTATC
Organism: Cladorhizidae sp. MBARI D1340-BT2; assembly: GCA_028752905.1. NCBI lineage: Eukaryota > Metazoa > Porifera > Demospongiae > Poecilosclerida > Cladorhizidae > Cladorhizidae sp. MBARI D1340-BT2. Next base: position 7,549,620 of record JAQNBH010000002.1, read on the forward strand.
CCAAGTAATAAGCCCTAATACTAATGCTATCCCAAGTACTACATGTAAGCCCTAGTCCTAATGCTATCCCAAGTACTAAGGCCTAATCCTAATGCTATCCCAAGTACTAAGCCCTAATCCTAATGCTATCCCAAGTACTAAGCCCTAATCCTAATGCTATCCCAAGTACTAAGCCCTAATACTAATGCTATCCCAAGTACTAAGCCCTAATCCTAATGCTATCCCAAGTACTAAGCCCTAATCCAAATGCTATCCCAAGTACTAAGCCCTAATCCTAATGCTAGCCCTAAGCCTAGTTCTAACCCTAACCACTAAGGGGCTCATGAACTCTGACTTTGCACTTCGAGTATTCCACATTAAACCCTGAGACTAATTCAGACTCCCCTTCTGTTAAATCAAATGGTACACTCCATTAGTTTCGGCTAAAGCAGACACAAAAAAAATTATTGCAGCTGGAAATGGTATTATATATCACATTTTATTCTGAGATACTCTCATCTCCACACAGCTGGTGGCGTGATTGCCCAGGGCATCACTGGACGCAGATCACAGGTGATGATATTGTGAAGTGTGGAAGCTTTAAGATGCAGGGTACAACAACGCTGATCTGTTCCTTGACTTACATAGCAACATGATTCAGCATCCATTCCAAGTCTCTGTTCCAGTTGTGGCACCAGCCAGCAAGAAAATGAGCGCCCAAACACCCGGCAACCACTCTAGCAAGCAGCTCCACATGCAGACATCAGGTAATAGGCATCAGTGTATTAATACAAGGGAGGTAAAAAGTCCTGGAGATACTCCCTCTCCTCTCCCTCCTTCCCCTCCCCTCCCCTCCCCCTCCCCAGCAAAAAATAATGTATGAACCCTGGGTGAACCCTGGGTGGGTATAAATATCTGAGTCTATGTACAGTGTTGGCTTAGCTAGAAGGGAAGGAGGATGATTGACAGCAGACCCTAGTGGAGAGCACTCTGGAACAGGAAGAGACACACTTACCACTGACACTAAACAAATAGAGGCTAGAACTGAGAGCAAGTGTACGCAGGCACTCAGAAATTTAAAAACATGTGTTCAATACGGACCCACAACTGCTTAAAACAAAGCGTTTAAGGATATGCAACTCTACACCTCTTCACTGATACCATACAAGCACACTAGCTCTAGATAGTAACTCTGGTTGCCACTGTGAGTACACTAGACAGGAGTGCAAGGCATGGGCTACTAGCTCTGGTTGTCACTGTGAGTACACTAGACAGGAGTACAAGGCATGGGCTACTAGCTCTGGTTGCCACTGTGAGTACACTAGACAGGAGTGCAAGGCATGGGCTACTAGCTCTGGTTGTCACTGTGAGTACACTAGACAGGAGTACAAGGCATGGGCTACTAGCTCTGGTTGTCACTGTGAGTACACTAGACAGGAGTGCAAGGCATGGACTACTAGCTCTGGTTGTCACTGTGAGTACACTAGACAGGAGTGCAAGGCATGGACTACTAGCTCTGGTTGTCACTGTGAGTACACTAGACAGGAGTACAAGGCATGGGCTACTAGCTCTGGTTGTCACTGTGAGTACACTAGACAGGAGTGCAAGGCATGGCTACTAGCTCTGGTTGTCACTGTGAGTACACTAGACAGGAGTACAAGGCATGGGCTACTAGCTCTGGTTGTCACTGTGAGTACACTAGACAGGAGTACAAGGCATGGGATACTAGCTCTGGTAGCCACGCAAGGCATGGGCTACTAGCTCTGGTTGCCACTGTGAGTACACTAGACAGGAGTACAAGGCATGGCTACTAGCTCTGGTTGTCACTGTGAGTACACTAGACAGGAGTGAAAGACATGGCTACTAGCTCTGGTTGCCACTGTGAGTACACTAGACAGGAGTGCAAGGCATGGACTACTAGCTCTGGTTGTCACTGTGAGTACATTAGACAGGAGTGCAAGGCATGGGCTACTAGCTCTGGTTGCCACTGTGAGTACTAGACAGGAGTGCAAGGCATGGCTACTAGCTCTGGTTGTCACTGTGAGTACACTAGACAGGAGTACAAGGCATGGGCTACTAGCTCTGGTTGTCACTGTGAGTACACTAGACAGGAGTACAAGGCATGGGATACTAGCTCTGGTAGCCACGCAAGGCATGGGCTACTAGCTCTGGTTGCCACTGTGAGTACACTAGACAGGAGTACAAGGCATGGGCTACTAGCTCTGGTTGTCACTGTGAGTACACTAGACAGGAGTACAAGGCATGGGATACTAGCTCTGGTTGCCACGCAAGGCATGGGCTACTAGCTCTGGTTGCCACTGTGAGTACACTAGACAGGAGTGCAAGGCATGGCTACTAGCTCTGGTTGTCACTGTGAGTACACTAGACAGGAGTACAAGGCATGGGCTACTAGCTCTGGTTGTCACTGTGAGTACACTAGACAGGAGTACAAGGCATGGGATACTAGCTCTGGTAGCCACGCAAGGCATGGGCTACTAGCTCTGGTTGCCACTGTGAGTACACTAGACAGGAGTACAAGGCATGGGCTACTAGCTCTGGTTGTCACTGTGAGTACACTAGACAGGAGTACAAGGCATGGGATACTAGCTCTGGTTGCCACGCAAGGCATGGGCTACTAGCTCTGGTTGCCACTGTGAGTACACTAGACAGGAGTGCAAGGCATGGCTACTAGCTCTGGTTGCCACTGTGAGTACACTAGACAGGAGTGAAAGACATGGCTACTAGCTCTGGTTGCCACTGTGAGTACACTAGACAGGAGTGCAAGGCATGGACTACTAGCTCTGGTTGTCACTGTGAGTACATTAGACAGGAGTGCAAGGCATGGGCTACTAGCTCTGGTTGCCACTATGAGTACTAGACAGGAGTGCAAGGCATGGGCTACTAGCTCTGGTTGTCACTGTGAGTACACTAGACAGGAGTACAAGGCATGGGCTACTAGCTCTGGTTGCCACGCAAGGCATGGGCTACTAGCTCTGGTTGCCACGCAAGGCATGGGCTACTAGCTCTGGTTGCCACGCAAGGCATGGGCTACTAGCTCTGGTTGCCACGCAAGGCATGGGCTACTAGCTCTGGTTGCCACGCAAGGCATGGGCTACTAGCTCTGGTTGCCACGCAAGGCATGGGCTACTAGCTCTGGTTGCCACGCAAGGCATGGGCTACTAGCTCTGGTTGCCTCGCAAGGCATGGGCTACTAGCTATGGTTGCCAACGCAAGGCATGGGCTACTAGCTATGGTTACCACGCAAGGCATGGGCTACTAGCTCTGGTTGCCACGCAAGGCATGGGCTACTAGCTCTGGTTGCCACGCAAGGCATGGGCTACTAGCTCTGGTTGCCACTGTGTGAATATTGGAGGAGTGAAAAACATCGTGCGAGGAGCTGAAGTGCCTCGCCAAGCTCTGTGCTTTCCGTTTTAGTGGTATGTGATATAAGTGTGTGTGTTTGTTATTTACAAATGTCCGATTTGTGCAAGATTGGCACAACCTGTTGCCATGCAACACAATGGGCTGGGTGGCTGTGAAACACGAATGCACAATGTGTGAACTATGCCCGAGAGAGGAAGATTGTTCTAGCACTACTTGGAAACAGCTTGGCCTGAAGTGGGAAGCACACCATAAACACGATGATGTATGGCACTACTTGGTGGTTGATGGAACTATCAGATCACTGAAGAGAAGGCCCTGCAATGGCTGACAACAACTACAGACATTTTTTTTCAGATTCTTGATGGCTTTAATTTAAGTCTCCATCACTAGCAACCACCACTCCTCTCAACAAACTCTCACTTGACGTAGTGTAGCGATGACTATTCCTGAGGAAGGCTAAAGCATCTAGCCAAAACATTGAGTGAGCAAATTTAAGTTGCTTATTGAGAATGTCATCGTATCCTCTCCTCTGTTGACTCGATGCAATCGGTTGTCTCCCCCAACTACATGCAGCCATGCTCAATGTCATACTTGCTATACCCAACTACATGTAGCCATGCTCAATGTCATACTTGCTATACCCAACTACATGCAGCCATACTCAATGTCATACTTGCTACACCCAACTACATGCAGCCATGCTCGATGTCATACTTGCTATACCCAACTACATGCAGCCATGCTCAATGTCATACTTGCTATACCCAACTACATGCAGCCATGCTCAATGTCATACTTGCTATACACCAACTACATGCAGCCATGCTCAATGTCATACTTGCTATACACCAGCTACATGCAGCCATGCTCAATGTCATACTTGCTATACACCAACTACATGCAGCCATGCTCAATGTCATACTTACCATACACCAGCTACATGCAGCCATGCTCAATGTCATACTTGCTATACACCAACTACATGCAGCCATGCTCAATGTCATACTTGCTATATCCAACTACATGCAGCCATGCTCAATGTCATACTTGCTACACCCAACTACATGCAGCCATGCTCAATGTCATACTTGCTATACACCAACTACATGCAGCCATGCCCAATGTCATACTTGCTACACCCAACTACATGCAGCCATGCTCAATGTCATACTTGCTATACCCAACTACATGCAGCCATGCTCAATGTCATACTTGCTATACACCAACTACATGCAGCCATACTCAATGTCATACTTGCTATACCCAACTACATGCAGCCATGCTCAATGTCATACTTGCTATACCCAACTACATGCAGCCATGCTCAATGTCATACTTGCTATACACCAACTACATGCAGCCATGCTCAATGTCATACTTGCTATACACCAACTACATGAAGCCATGCTCAATGTCATACTTGCTATACACCAACTACATGCAGCCATGCTCAATGTCATACTTGTTATATGCAGCCATGCTCAATGTCATACTTGCTATACCCAACTACATGCAGCCATGCGCAATGTCATACTCAACTACATGCAGCCATGCTCAATGTCATACTTGCTATACCCAACTACATGCAGCCATGCTCAATGTCATACTTGTTATACCCAACTACATGCAGCCATGCTCAATGTCATACTTGCTATACCCAACTACATGCAGCCATGCGCAATGTCATACTCAACTACATGCAGCCATGCTCAATGTCATACTTGCTATACCCAACTACATGCAGCCATGCTCAATGTCATACTTGCTATACCAAACTACATGCAGCCATGCTCAATGTCATACTTGCTATACCCAACTACATGCAGCCATGCTCAATGTCATACTTGCTATACCCAACTACATGCAGCCATGCTCAATGTCATACTTGCTACACCCAACTACATGCAGCCATGCTCAATGTCATACTTGCTATACACCAACTACATGCAGCCATGCCCAATGTCATACTTGCTACACCCAACTACATGCAGCCATGCTCAATGTCATACTTGCTATACCCAACTACATGCAGCCATGCTCAATGACATACTTGCTATACCCAACTACATGCAGCCATGCTCAATGTCATACTCCCAACTACATGCAGCCATGCTCAATGTCATACTTGCTATCCTAGAAACAAGTGGTAGCACAGCACATGCAAAGGAATATGTTTGTACATTGCCAAGCTTGGTACGTATACAGTAGGTTCTATACTCATGACAAATAGTATTAATACATACATATATATATTACATATCCACTTCCATAAGCTATTGTGAGAACCGAGTAGCTGCATACAATGCATGTGTCAGTCGCAATGAAAGTCCAGCATCCTGGCCCTAACAGCTACTAACTATGCAGCCCATTGAGCACTCCAGCCCAGCCAGCTTTCTCTCCTTCATCACGAATCTCTGGCAGCCGATCTTTTTTCACGATGACGACCATTTCCTTTATGTATTGTATGTTACGCCTGTTTCATTTCTAGCGGGAGAACCGTTCATATATTCTACAGGTAAACGCAGTCAGTAAATAAGTACATATAGGGTGTTTCAGGAAATTTTCAAAGCTCCAGTTTGCGGTCAAATCGACATTTTTAACATCTCCATGTTCTCTCGTTCAGGAAGCACTCAGAAAACATGGTGGGCGTGATGATCATGAAGTACACGACACACAGTGGAAATGATGCAAGGAGAAATCTTAAGCAACTATAAGGTGGTGTTGGCATGCTTGTTGTGATTAATGTGTAGTATGAACGAGCTCCCTTCGCTTTTAAGAAGTCAATATTTGATTTTGCGGAACTTGCACATAAAGCACTTTGAACTCATGAGCACCTCGGCATCGTGTAGGACTTGTCCTTAAAACACCAACTGATCACTTTCAAGTTATGCTCTGTAATGTACTTTATGGTCATCACATGATCAGACTAGACATCGTCAGATCAACACATCTTCTGAGTACTCCTGAAAGAGAAAATGCTTAAATGTTTAAAATGTTGATTTGATAGCGAGCTAAAATTGTGAAGTTTTCCTGAAATGGCCTGTATGGATGTTCTCACTCTGCGTTCACCCGTGGGAAATAGGAACAGGCAGCCTGCTATAAATAAAACGGGTTTGTGTACAGTAAACAAGGAAATGATCGTCTTAGTGGAAAAAGATGGACTGGTGGTATAGATTCGAAGATCGAGGAAAGAAAAGGCCTTCACCATTTGCAAAATATCTAAGACAAAGTGTCTGAAGTTGCTGTCAGCTATTACAGGTTCGCCCCCCCCCTCCGATGAATGTTTGTGCGTTCAGTGTAATCTCCATTGCTCCTTCGCCAACCAAAGGCTCTAAACTAATTTCACAGGACCTGGATTAGTAGCTAGCTAAGGACACGCCTACACAGACAGGCACAATCTGATAGATGACTAGTAACCTTTAAGCTCATGCTCTCTCAAGGCATAAAATGCGATGGTAAACTAATCCCATAGGACGGTAGTAACAAAATGGGGTGAGGGAGGAGTCTTAACAGCTGGGGAGGGAGGAGTCTTAACAGCTGGGGAGGGAGGAGTGTTAACAGCTGGACTCACCTTCTGCATAATTGCAAGAAGTAATTCCAGTTTTAGAAGACTAATAGATATTTATATTTATTGTGGACTGTTGACTTCTTTTTAAAATATAGATTGTTATTAGGTTAGTTACTAAATAGTTTCACACTGTGCTGTATTATATATGTGATGGCCTTAACAGGCTCAGCAATAGCAACATTAAATCATAAAATCAAACCTGATTGGCTGGTGCAGGGACTGTCGTTCTCCACATCTGCCAGTCCCAACCCCTCGCTCCACACACATTCGCCATCCTTCACCACGGCAACCACGACTCCTGGCACTCCTTGCTCCAACATCTCAGACTTCAGCATTCTTCTGCTGTTACAGATAGCTGCAAGCACTTCAGGCTTTTCCGACATCTTCACTTTCCCCAGTGATCGACTGACTCCTTCATTTACAGTGCCTTCTTTTCTTCCTCCTCCTCTCCCACAATAAAAACAATACAAGTCACCAGTATCGACACCTCCCTCCTGGTGAGTAACTGTTCCAGTTGATGTAGAACTACTTTCAACTGTAGAAGATTCCTTGCAGAATGAGGAGATATGAGACCTCCAGGAATAAGGTATGTAGGAATCACACCACTGTTGTTTGTAGCTCAGTGCAGTAGCAGTAACAGCAATGCCGCCAGCTACTAGATACTTAGACAAATAATTCATATTTTCAGTAAGTCAGTCAGACATTTCTGCAATTAGTGACAATTTCAATATATTTATCTAATTTAGCGGACGATTGCCTTTCGGTCGCGGTTTGTATCAAAATTCATTAGAGTAGGTTATCAAACCCACGACCCACGAGGATCAGAGAGAAAAGATATCCGTAGCCTTTTGTAAGGCTTTGTACGGTGCAGCACTGCCTAGATTGAGCTAACGCATCCTCGAGTCTCTGGTTAGCCTAATACCTTACTCAAGATTGACTGCTAAAACTCCCGGTTGCCGCAGAGCCTTCGCATTAAACTTGGTCGAAGGTAAAGACCTGTGTGGAGATCACACTCGATAGAAGTTCTGTGGACTATAGCCTCGGTGGTAAATACCTTGTACTTCTCTTGGAAGACAAGCGTTTGGATTGTAGAAGAATCATGCTGCTTGCTAGCTGTACAGCTGGAAACGGGAGCAGCAGGGCTTTGAAAAGACCGCGCACTCTACGACAAGATGTGAGTTTTGTGTTTGTAGCTACGTAAGTGGAGTATCTAAGCTAACAAGCATGACGGAACACATAATTGTATGTCTGCTATTTGAGTAGCTTTGTTTTTGTTTAGTTTTAGCAAAGAGGCCGCTTCGTTTTTGGCGGGAAGTCAAGTTTGTTTTAGTTACTAAGTTAATATTGTTATTGAACTGCAGTATTGTGTTGCACTGAGGTTCACTATTGAGCTATTTGCTAGCAGTTAGCTAGAAGTAGTGTGTAATTATCTTTGCAATAAAAGTTGTTATAAAGCTGCCAATTTCTGTTTGATTTTGTGGCCTTAGAGGTTGAAGACTCACAGTTGACATAACTGACTTTCTCAATAGAAATTTACTCTCGGACATTTTCAAGTTGATTGAGTTGTTAGTCACCCATTATTACCAACCCAACCAGCAACCCAACCAGCAACCAGCACAGGTTTTCTACTGGACTTAGTTGTCCATGTTTCTGGGTAGGTAAAACACATGAGATTGCCACTTCATTTGTTTTAATAATAGGATAGCTCGCTAGCCAGACTTCCTTCTGTGAGTACACATATGGGGGAGAAATAGATTCAAATAAAATGGCTCTGTTCCTGGGTTTTCTGGGTTTGCCATGATTCTTCCTGATGAAGGCTAGAGCATCTAGTCAAAACGTCGAGAGAGTAAAAATTCAAGTCGACTATTGAGAGTCATTCTTATTGTGTTTTGTTATAATTGTTGAATGTGTGTGTTTATTAATTGGCATACCATTCTAATTTAAAGCATGAATATGTAGGTAAATTGAGGGTCAACTGACGAGACATATACCTTGTATCATATATATATATGTATATATATATATATGTAGGTATATAAGTATATTTATTTGGGGGTGTATTTTTAAGGTCATAGTCAAGGAGATCGGTCAACTATTTACTAGTAAATATAGTTATTGTTGTGCTTACTTCACTATTCATATAAGGTGAACTAGAATTAAAGCCCTTAATGAATCTATCCATTCTGAAGAGAAGGTGGAAGACGAACATTAGGGAGCTGATCCTGGAGGTTGTTGAGTCTGGTTCACAATATGTTGCAAGGCCTTCACGTTGTTTTGAGCAGTTCACAATATCGGTTGCTTCGCTTTGAACTATTGTAATTGAACTTTCACCCCAGAATTACAAACTCCACCCATCAATTTATGAGCCTTTAACTCCCTCTATGGCTTGTGGGATACATCCATATACTATGAAAGTTCCTCGCTGCCTCTATCAACCTTTCCTCGCTGCCTCTATCAACCTTTCCTCACTGCCTCTATCAACCTTTCCTCACTGCCTCTATCAACCCCTCCTCGCTGCCTCTATCAACCTTTCCTCACTGCCTCTATCAACCTTTCCTCACTGCCTCTATCAACCTCCTCGCTGCCTCTTATCAACCCCTCCTCACTGCCTCTATCAACCTTTCCTCACTGCCCCTATCAACCCTTTCCGTGCTCATCTCTTCCTCCAGCAGAAACAAAGGCACACTAGCAGGTGTCAATCGACACGTCGCAGCCGAGGCTAGAATAGAAAACAAGTGTATTCAAGCAAAGGGAGAGGGGTTGGGGGGTGTTATCCTAACCCCTCGTGTGGTAATCCCAACTCCCCCCGTACACATAGAAGATCTTGTTAGACAGTGGAACTTGGATTATCCGCAAGGCTAATTGCATGGGCACGTGAAGGGGAAGGAGAGTGGATGTCCGCTCCATTCTGGATTGTGTCCGTCCCAGATCATTCACTATCGAGCTGGAAGAGAGAGGTTCTGAAGGAGTTGAGCATGGCTACAGCTGAGCTGGGATCAAATATGTCTACAAGCTGGGGTCAAATCCATACTTTCTATCGAGAAGAAACTAGACGTTCATCTTCTGCATAAGCTGAAGAGTAGGAGAGCTTGGGCAGCTGGCTGGGGAGGAGGTTGGAATTTCTAGCTACTGTCTGTGACCTCGAGAAGAATGAAGTCAAGATCTGTTCCTCCTCCCTTCCTTTTTTTTTGCCTCGATGAAAGTAGAGGTATCTCATGATATTTTAGTAAGTATACGGCCAGCAAGGTGGTTTAATTAAATCTATGGCTTAGCTTGGAATATTATTCAATTATCTGCAAGGTGGTTGGCCTTATGGTTCTGCTGTAAGTGGAGCCATGAATATATACTTGGGGGGGCTACTCTTGACATTCTCCTACAAAAGAATGGTGTATGAGATTTGGTTACAGGAAGTTGGTCAGTAAGAGAAGGTCAGTGAGAGTTTATGGTTTCTTTGCATGTCTATTATCAGTTTATTTTTCCAGCTAATGTCGTGTATAAAACTCTCTCCAGCTGCCCCTAAACTTCTGTTCCCAGATAAGGGATCCCAGGGTTTTATTTTCTCAAAGTGTGTCATTTGAACTCTTAGAGAAACGCCCCATTTGTATTATTAGATCATTGTCATGAGAGCATAAGAATGCACCATTGCCTGCAGAATGGAGCTCAAGTCTTCTCTTTTCTGAACAGAGATCATCGAAGTGCGGCTGCAAAGGCTAAAGGTCTGCTCGTGATGTGGTGGCAAATGGTTGGGTGCCTTGTAACTTGTATGTAAACCTTGTAGCTAACTAGCTATTACCTTGGCTACCAAACTGCAAACATCACAAAACAAACTTCTTTATCATTCTCCTCCTTGATTCTCAGTGCACTGTATCAAACTCTGGTTCACAGGCTACGTATACAAGTTCTGCCCCATAGATCTCCAACGAGTTCTCCTCGTCCATAAACACCATAGAATGTGTATATTAAAAGGTGAACAGCTGACAAAGGCAATTCCTCGCGTGTTGATTGCTCCCGAATGCTGGGTTTAGATAATGGTTTTTGTTCTCTTTAGAGCTCTGTTGCTCTCTGCTTAGGATGCTAAATGTTCCATCACCAATTGCACTAACGGACCTGACTTGAGTCTAAAGGAACAGTCGGATGCATTTGTGCGTACCGTTCCTTAGACCCTGCCTCCGTAGTTGACAGGGCACACATGTACAAGGGTGCATGTTTGCGATAGATAATGGCATGGTTGGTGGATTTCAGCCCGTTGCAAGCTTGGCTTTGTAACCCAGTAAAGGCAGTAGAGCGGTCTGGTTGTGTGCAGCTTGTGAACATACCAAATTACTGCATCCGGGGAGGGAGGCGGGGTTGTGTTTTGTGTGCATACATGTGCATGTTTGTCTGTGCGTGTGTTTGCATGTTGCCGTGTGTGTGTTTACATATTACCGTGTGTGTATTTACATGTTGCCGTGCATGTGTTTACATGTTACCGTGCATGTGTTTACATGTTGCCGTGTGTGCGTTTACATGTTGCCGTGTTTTGTGCCTGCTTGTGCTGTTCTTTGTTTCCTCTACTTTTATTTTTCCCCTTTTTTAATTGGCGTTGACCACTTACAACTTTTCATGACCACACTTACTCCACTGTCAACCACAGTTGAGTTCTCTGGCCTGAGGCTGGCGGGCTCACTGTAGTCCCATGCAGGCACCACATCCTGAGGTGTGTCCAATAAGACCACAGCCTTCTTGACAAGTGGGGCCACCCTGGGATATCGCTAGCCCTAGAATACCCTTTAGTGCCAATTCTAGGCAGGCCACAACATCCTGAGGGGTGTCCAATAAGACCACAGCCTTCTTGGACAAGTGAGGCCACCCTGGGATATCGCTAGCCCTAGAATACCCTTTAGTGACAATTCAAGGCAGGCCGCCACATCCTGAGGGGTGTCCAATACGACTGAGACCTTCCCTACATTTCAATATTCCCGGGGGACATGTGGGACTACACTGGCATATCGCTAGACCTAGAATACCATTTAGTACAGATCCTGGGATCCATGGCATGATGGTCCTGAGTTTCCCGCGGAATTCTGGGATGTCCTAGGAAAGGTTGCGGCAGTACTAGACATCTATGAACTATGAACCTGGGCATGTATGTATATACTTCATTTAAATTCAATCCTGTCTGGTTGGTAGGCTTTGTTGGACATTCGTTGCTAAGCAACTTCAATATTACACATGATATGCCCACGCATGCAGGAGGATCGTGAATATGCTTACGAATGCCACTCCAGAAAGGTGTCTAATGGAGGCATACCCATTTCCTCCCTTCTTGATGGCCGGAGTCCACTGTCTTCCTCAGGGGTCCTCTCGTCCTTGGAAGGTCTCGTTTTGCACCGGTGTCGAACGTCAAGCTGGAATGGGGACCATCCGGATTCGTTCCCAAATGGCTCGTCGAGGTGTCTGGATCCGGGTACCGACGAAGAGTTGAATGCGAGCATTGGAGAATTGACAGTCAAGGGTGTGGTTGAGGGTGTGGCTTGTACCAGTGATTTTTGTGGTATAGAGGACGAGTGTCTGGGTGAGGGTGGAGCCCTATTGACGGACAGCGGAGTGCACTCAAGGTTAGCGATGTAATATTTGCATGTTTTTTTTTGCATTACATATTATTTTTTCCATCCACATTGAAATCCACTTTGAAAGGGAAAAAATTTCTTACACTTCATCTAATTAGATATTTGAGTGTACAGTGCATAAGTCTAGTGGTGCTGGATTAGTTACGGGTACCAAGCGTTGCCTGGGCAACAGGGGAAAGTGACCCGAATATTGTTCATAGATAATTGCTGTGTTAAAGATGGTGTGTGTGTATTTTATAAGCTGCTGGATGCCACACCAGCTTGAGGTGTTGGGAGGAGGAGGGGGGGGTTATTATTATTATGGCCCTGTCAGTGGCATTTGTGTGTATGTTAGCTTATAACTCGGGAACCCATGCGTCGATCAAGACAAACTCTTTGCAACCTTTAAGGTCCATCCAAAGAAGGTTTCAAGCAACAACTGGCAATGGAAGTATATCCCTAAACTAAAATGGCCGAAAGGTTTATATACTACAAAGTTTGGTTTGGATTGGCCCGGTCCCTGAGTTATAAGCCAATATACATGCAAAGGATACTAGTGGATACTAGTTGTCTAAGCAACGATAACAACAAAATGGTAGCCATCACTTGTGTGTCTTTCGATTTTCTCTCCGTCTCATATATAATGATAAAGTTCACTAGCATAGACCAGCTGACGTCAGGTGTGAATAGATAGTTATTGCTTTGTATCGAACCCACCCTCTCATTTTCTTCTCCCTCACCTTTCTCTTCCTCCTCTCATCTTCACTCACACTTTCTCTCCAATCTCCCCCCCCCCCCCCCCCCCCATCCCTATCTCTCCCTCTCCCATGCTCTAATCTCCATAGCAACAACTCTTTAAAAGACTCCACAAGCGGTGAGATATCTGCAGAAGATGAAAGTAGTAGGTCCGAGTCTTCAACCCCTTACCCGCGAGCATCTCTGATTCTTTCGCGAGGTGTTGACAGTAGCAATGATGATGGTGTTGCCGATAGCAACGCTCAACTGGATCCTTCGATGGCCGAGATAGACTATGCATTTGGGGACGAAGTGGTGGATCTGAACAGCTCGACCGATTTCACTCCAGAGGGTTTTTTCCAGGAAGACGGGGAGGATGATGGGTTAGAAGATGCAGAGGAAGATGATGTGAGTGGTGCATTTATTTTATAGGACACCTTATAAAGCACATGCTCTCTTATAAGCCCACACTATAAGCAATGAGCATGTGATGTGAGTTTGTTGTGGGCAGCAGGGTTTCATTTAGAAAATTGTCCAAAGGGGGGGGGCAACTGGAGGAATCTGGATATTAAGGGGGGGCATGATGGTTAAAGATGTGACAAAGTTTCTAATGCATTTTAATAATACGATTTCCAAGGGGGGGCAGCCCCCCGCCCCCTAAATGAAACCCTGGGCAGTGTGACAAGGGTAACCTTTGCCATGCAGCTCTGAGTATAATGTTTATATATAATTAAAGTCCGGGTAAGGATATCATTCCTTATTTTTCATAGTAGACACAGTAACATTGCATATCAAAGTTCGACATTTTCTACAAGGTTTTATTGAATTCCGGTTTAAACCAGTTAGCTTAAATATGTGATATGGAATGACCACTGTTCTAAATGATGCTCAACATCTCTCCAAAATGCAACAAGCTATCATCAACTGGTGGTCTCTGGTTTTCTTCTTGCATAGGACAAAGATGTATCTTTAGGATAATGTAGCTTGTAGTAACTTGAACATTGCTAGCTCTTACCCTGGTCTTGGCCCTTGAACTTTTTCCTAGCTCTAGTCCTCCTTGGACATTGCCCTAGTCTTAGCCCTGGCCTTGGCTGTTGTCCTGGCCCCCCCACCTTAACCCTCACATGCCCCAAATACACACTCCCTAAAGTGCACGGCACAGAACACTCGACAATCTTGGTCTTTAAGTATGGGCACTACCTCTCCTTGGCAACAAGGGAGTTCTCCTCAGGATCAGCTTCTGGTTCTAATTATTGTGCACCTATGGGTAGTACCTCTCCTTGGCAAAAAGGGAGTTCTCCTCAGGATCAGCTTCTGATCCTTAATTATTGTTCCTATGGGCACTACCTTCCTTGGCAACAAGGGAGTTCTCCTCGGGATTAACTGTACCTCTCCCATCGGCTTCCAATTCACTCATTATTGTCATGATCCAAATGTCTTTACCAGGACCAGCTTACCTCTCAAGTAGCACAGGGACTCGCAAAGACCTAGCTATAAATAAGGAGAAGTGGCAACGTCATGAGCCCAATGTCTGATGTCCTCAAGCCTCAAACCAGGAGAAGCCATGATTTCAGGCCTTTCTCACTACTGCTATGGGTTCTTGCAGGATGGCTGTGGTCAGACAGTGGGTTGATGCCCATCTGGAGGGACCTTATTTGATTCGACTTTCATGATCTTTACTGAACCATAAACAACTGCATATCATATGACATACTGTGGTGGGGGGGGGGGGGGAGGTTGGAGAAGAGGGGCTAAAGTTTTGTACAGCTTGGGAAAAGTGTTCAAATTTGAGCTTGGGAGAGGGGAAATGTGCTCAGTTCAAATTTGAGCTTGGGAGAGGGGCGAATGTATTCAGTTCAAATTTGTGCTTGGGAGAGGGGAAATGTGTTCAGTTCAAGAGAGGTGAGGGTTTGGGAAATATTCAAATTTGAGCTGGGGAGATGGGAAGTGTGTTCTAATTTGAGCTGGCATGGAGGGGGGATTGTTCAAGTTTGAGGTAGAGGAGGGGGCAATATTTGAGTTAGGGGAAAGGGGGAAATGTCTTCAATTTATTAGGGGGTGTTTCATTTAATGGGTATTTCCTAGAGCTCTGCTGAAAAGCTTTAAATATGGTTGCCAAGAAACCTACTCAGCAAATGAAAGGTACGTAGGTTGGAACCTTTCATGGAAACTTGTATAGGAGGCATGCCAAGTGAACAGGCTAGGTGTATCTGAATCACCTTCTTCACCACCTCGACTATTGTCGTCACCAAGCAACACGAGTGTCATGTGAGCATGGGCAAACTCTCCGGTGAAGCACAATCCTTCAGGCTCCTCCCTTAATAACAGGAGTATTTACTAATGACTGGTGCATGTTTGTTTTACCAGGGATATTGGAATGCTATTGTCTCCATGTTCCATCCGTTCAGAGCTGTTCATGCCTGTCCTCCAATGTACTGCCACTGCTTATCTCGGGATCAGCTACATGTATCTAATGTTGAAAGTAGTTGTACATCTACTAACATGTGGCACAAGACACGACTATGCCATCCTTGTTGGCAGTGGTTGCTAGGGCATTCTTAGTGGCTTGGTTATAGGGCTAGAGCAGTGCTGGATCATCCTTGGTGGCATTGTTTCATTCTTAGTGACTTGGTGGTAGGGCTAGGGCAGTGGTTGCTAGGTCATCCTTGGTGGCAGTGGTTGCTAGGTCATCCTTGGTGGCAGTGTCTATAGTGCTGGGGCAGAAGTTGTAGTCTTAAATGGGCCAATTTTAGTCTGTCTAAAGAAAACACTTCCAGCGTACCAGCAGCCTAAAGCTACCTTGTTATAAAAGCCGTGAAATTTGAAATTTGTCTTCAAGAGACCTTTTTGTCTATTTCCTCCCCGCACGTAGCCTGGCAACCAGTAGGTCTGTTCATCATATTATTTTACTGCCTGAAGACTGCAAATTCTCCAATGCATTGCAGTGGCTAATCTGTTTCTCGATTCGGTAAAAACACCCAAAAATTGCAAAAGGATCTGCGATGCAATAGAAGCGCTCGAGTGTGTGCTATATGGAGTCTAGCTGAGCTGAGTCAGCAAGCAGCTGCATGTTTTCTCCGCATAGAAGTCATCACTTGGCTTCCTCAGAAGCTTATGCCTATGGCTTCAACCAGGTAGCTACACATATCTGTGTGTAGCTATGTATACATTACTAATAAACAAGGTTAACGACAACATATAGTTCCGGAGTTATCCCGAGCTACTTCTTGTAGGCGGCTGCTGAATTTAAATTAAATAAAAAGGCAAAGGAAGCAACGAAAGTGTTTATTTATCCAATATAATTATATATATATATATATTATCCAATAAATATATATATATATTATATATTATCCAATATATATTACAATAACCTTCTCAATAATCAACTAGTCAAAACATCGAGAGAATACAATTTCAAGTTGATTATTGAGAAGTGTTGTCAACTGAGAGTTCATTGAGAGTATAAATATATTTATCCAGATTATCTAATATTATATATATATATATATATATAATTATAATCCAATGTATGTATGAGAAATGAAGCCAGAATTGACCACTGTAGACCACCAACATTATTGTATCATCCTTTACCTATTAATATTGTCAAGGCCTGCTGTTTTTAAAATCTGCGTTGTATTTGTTGTTCATTGGGTAAAGGGTCTCCTTTAAATACCTGTGGTCTACACCTGTAAATTCTTGTTTCATTCCTTTCTTGACAAGTCATTTAAAGTGAACATTTGTTGTCTTCTATCAGTGAACAATCTACACATAACAAGCAGAGTGTTTAATTGGGTGGGGAGCAGGTAAAATAATTGGGAAGGTCTGCTTGGGAAGGTCTGCAGGTAAAATAATTGGGGGGGCTCAGGTAAAATAATTGGGGGTAATGTAGGTAATGTAGGTAAAATAATGTAAAATAATTGAGGGGTGCTAAATAATTGGGGGTGCTGCAGGTAAAATAATTGGGAAGGTCTGCAGGTAAAATAATTGGGGGTGTTGCAGGTGAAATAATTGGGGGTGGGGGTGCTGCAGGTGAAATAATTGGGGGTGCTGCAGGTGAAATAATTGGGGGTGCTGCAGGTGAAATAATTGGGGGTGCTGCAGGTGAAATAATTGGGGGGTGTTGCAGGTGAAATAATTGGGGGTGCTGCAGGTGAAATAATTGGTGGAAGGGTTAAACTCTTTATTTTATTTTAAGGTTGACAATCCCAACTGCCATCCTGGGCAGGCTCCTGGCCTTTAGTGCTGTTTTATTTTGAAAGCTCTTCTGTGGAGGAAAGCTGCACAGGCACCTCTGCTTTGTATTTTGAAAGCTCTTCTGCGGAGGAAAGCTACACAGGCACCTCTGCTTGCCTGCTGTTGTATTTTGAAAGTTCTTCTGCGGAGGAAAGCTACACAGGCACCTCTGCTTGCCTGGAATCGCTATGAATCCCTTCATGCTGAGAAGTAGAAGCATTCCTGAATGCATATCTTTGCTCCAAGTTTTGCATAGTTTTTGTTGGCTTGCCTCGGAGCTAATTCTTACACCAAATATTGCATTTCCATTCATGACTTTGAAAAGAGTATCCACACACACACATTCACCTGGCTATAAATGTCTTGGTTGTTAATTAAAAGCCATAATTAATTGGTTATTTAAGTGAGTAATTATATGAACACAGCAAATGTAATAACCCCCCAAGACTGTCTATGCCTGGTCAGGTACTGAAGTACTTGAGGCTTCATTATTAAATAATTGCTAAAATTTTGGCTTCCTGCTACTTAATAAGTCATTTACTGCATCCATTTGAAATTGGGTTCTTTTCAAGTAACATCTTTTCAAGTAACGTAAACATGTAATTGATACCAGACAAATGAGAATGAGCACCTGATCTCTGTGTCTGGTGCAATGCAGGAGGGGGGGGGGGGGAGTCTTTAGGGAGAGTGTGTGCTCTCTTTTGTTGCTGTATAAGCCATAGTTACCTGCATCCTAAGTGGTGGTAATTCTAAATCGAAATTGTTATTTGTGGCTAATGGATACAAAACGAGCATATTCATTAGCTGCTAAAGTGTGACATAATAGTCAGGGTTGCACTGAAAATCCGTGCGATAAGGGGGGAATGATTTTCAGCACCCACACTTACCAACTAGTCATGTATTAGGTGTAGCCACGGATACTAATTTCAACTGTCGAGCATTTTCCAGTAACTACTGCCAGTTCAGGCACTATGATTTTTATTCACCTCCATTTTGGCTGCAAGTAACTTTAGCATAGTTATACCCATTTACTATCAAAGAGAGCACATAGGGAGGTCTATCTTTAGAGTTATATATCAAGTTCTTACAGTGAAGTGTGCAGAACCTATGGAGCTCCAAATACATGTAACTAGAAGGTTTTGTTAATGTTTGTATTTTATCATTTAGTTCTCCCTTCACATGAATATAAGTCGACTTATAAAATATGTTTCAAAAAAACAAGACACTACCCTGTATGCTTTCATTTCTCTAGCGGCTATATATATAGCCACTCAAGACTTGATGGCAGTTATAGCCACTCAAGACTTGATGCTGGACTATAGCACTCACAGTAGTTATAGCCACTCAAGACTAGCACTCACAGTAGTTAGCCACTCAAGACTTGATGGTGGACTACTCACAGTAGTTATAGCCACTCAAGACTTGATGCTGGACTGAAGCACTCACAGTAGTTATAGCCACTCGAGAGACTTGATGCTGGACTGAAGCACTCACAATAGTTATAGCCACTCAAGACTTGATGGTGGACTACTGACAGTAGTCATAGCCACTCAAGACTTGATGGTGGACTGAAGCACTCACAGTAGTTATAGCCACCTGGACTCTAGCACTCACAATAGTTATAGCCACTCACTCGAGCACTCACGGTAGTTATAGCCACTCAAGACTTGATGCTGGACTGAAGCACTCACAGTAGTCATAGCCACTCAAGACTTGATGCTGGACTGTAGCACTGGTCATGTACACATCAACCATAAACATACAATGCATGTATGTATGGCTAGACACTGGTCATGTACACACACCATAAGCATACAGTGCATGTATGTGTGGCTAGACACTGGTCATGTACACACACACCATAAGCATACAGTGCATGTATGTGTGGCTAGACACTGGTCATGCACACATACTCCACACTCTTGTAATCTCATATTTAACCCACATGTACAAACCATTTATTAGAGCCCACTAAAGTTATTAGAGCCCACTAAAAGGCCATAAGTTCAAAATACCTCCTTCCTCCCCCGGCGGGGGGACCTAGTTGTCCAAATTGCCCCCAGAACCAGATAAGCAAGGTTCCACTGTAATGTCATATAGGGAAATAATTTCACGGAGGTATTAGTTGGCTGGCGAAGGTACTGAAATTCTGTTAAAATAACACACGGTAGGGAGGGGGAGGGGGAGAGGTTCACGGCTGCTAGATTTCTGTGCATGAAAGCATTCCAGCCACTTCCTGACTTAGTTTGGTAACTAGAGAGATTCTGTAGCTAGTGCGAGCGTGCACTTCTTTGTGGACACTCTTGGAGGAAGCGGTTAGCTGCATGTCCAGCAGGAGCTGCAGCCCTGGGAACACCTTCAGGCTGAGGAAGAACACGGTTTCACTCTCTGAGGGACAGACAGTGACTTCTACTCTGTAGCTGCAGATAGCACGTGCACAATTGCTGATGTTACCGCTATGAATATTATATGAATATTATATGCGCGTAAAAATGTTCGCATTTGGATAGCCGCTCGCAAAACTTCATTGCTATTTTACCTTGTGGAATTATTTCCATATGTATATGTATGTATTTATATATGCATATATGTATGTGTATTGATTTTAAATGGTAAAGGGTCTTCTAACTGGTTGTGGCCTGTCAGTATGGGTATAGTTTGTTTAGCTTCAGTAATCAAACACAGGTTAATTAAATTAAATGAGAATTAAGCTCTTTTGTCAAATCCTTCTCTCATATTTTTCTCCCTGTCTTTCCTCTCTCTCTGAAGGGAAAAAAGGCCTTTCATTGTCTGTCCTTGCCAGAAGTTGACAGCATGTAGGAAGGCCCTGCATGACCCTGGATATATATATATGTCTTACTTATGATGACGGTTCAGGGGGTTACATTTGTCGATGAGAAAATAAATGTGTCATTTTTCTCTCGCCCTCTGGCCTGCCGCAGGTGTTCACGGATCTGGAAGTCTCTCAGGAGCAATTAAAGGTATCCATCGAGCGGAGGAGGAAGCCGATCAGACACATGACCTTGCCACTGCGGAATGTTACGAGTGAGGTGAGCTGAGGATGCCCCCTTCTGGGGGAAGTGGTATGGGTTGAGTTAAGCATGTCCCCTGCTGGGGGAATGTTACGAGTGAGGTGAGCTGAGCATGCCTCCTTCTGGGGGAAGTGGTATGGGGTGAATTAAGCATGTCCCCTGCTGGGGGAATGTTACGAGTGAGGTGAGCTGAGCATGCCCCCTTCTGGGGGATGTGGTATGGGGTGAGTTAAGCATGTCCCCTGCTGGGAGAATGTTACGAGTGAGGTGAGCTGAGCATGTCCCCTGCTGGGGGAATGTTACGAGTGAGGTGAGCTGAGCATGCCTCCTTCTGGGGGAGGTGTGTGAGCGGTGAGCTAAGCATGCCCCCTGCTGGGGGAATGGTGTTTGAGAGGTGAGCTAAGCATGCCCCCTGCTGGGGGAGTGGTGTGTGAGAGGTGAGCTAAGCATGCCTCCTGCTGGGGGAGTGGTGTGTGAGAGGTGAGCTAAGCATGCCCCCTGCTGGGGGAGTGATGTGTGAGTGTGAGGTGAGCCAAGCTCACCCCATGCTGGGAGAAGTAGTCTGCATGTACATATATACCACTCGGTCTGCAATCACTGCGACTAACACAAGCTGGTTGACACACACGAATCCTCTGCATGATGTCCACTTGTACTGTGGGAAACTACAACCAAAATCTGTTCTGACAAGTTGTCAGAGTACAATCGATTTCGTTCTGCCATTCTCAGACTTTGATCTGCCATCAGATTTTCGAAAAATTACAACTTGCACGTCACTCAAATCACCAAGCAACGGTGCAAACACGACACATTCTAGAGCATTCGTTGGTCTTGCTCGGGCGTTTTCGACCCAGCAAATTGATTCTTGTTCAGACGAACACTTGAGATGATCAGACTATGTATGTCTGGTGTGCGACTAATTCCCTGCACTGTTGCTTTGTGTCGACGGTGTCATATTCGCATGCTCACACAGAGGGGTATTTTTGTGGTGGTTAATATTCGCAGTTTTCGTGGTGGTTAATATTCGCAGTTTTCGTGGTGGTTAATATTCGTAGTTTTCGTAAATACGGCTGGTTCACCACTGCCGCTGTGGTGTGTGTGTTTTTGCAGTTCGTAAATTCATTCCACCCGACACGTCTGTCCTGTTCCTTGATCTTCTTCTTTCTCTTTACCTCGTACTGGAATCATGCCTTACAAAGTACAACTCACGAATAGGTGGATGGTGAAGAGTGTTGCCTGGGGTGTGGTGTGGACGCCATTATACGCTACACCTCACACGAATATTATCCCCGCAATTTTAAAATCCTCGAAAATATCTCTCTAAATGGTTCGTACGTGCGTAAGACGAGGAAAAGACTTTTTTTTTGTATTTGTCTTGTTGTAATTAGGACCAAGAGTTGTGCTACGGGTCGTCGCCATTCACTTCCATCTCCCCTCTCCACCATACCCTCATCACTTCCGTAACAAACTCTCCCATGACCCCTCCCCCTTGTCACCGCCCCTCTATGTCCCTCCCACTTCGTTATGGCAACTGCAATGGCAACAACAATCAGGTCTGTGCCGGCAACTGCGGCTTTGCTGACGACACGATCCCCTCCACCACTGACCCCAGCCCAATGAGGTATGTTAGTTGTTGGTGTGTTGTTGAAGTAAAATGTCGTGTACCAGTTTGTGTGCTGGCTTCCCTTCTGTGGACAAGCCGTGCATGACCTAGAGGTGTTTGAAGTTCCTGCTCACCTAATACCAGCTACACGTATTGTGTGACTGTAAAGGTATGGGCATGGGGTTAGAGGTAGGACTGGGGCCATAGAGTTAAGAGGCACAGTAGGACTGGGGCCATAGAGTTAGAGGCAGGACTGGGGCCATAGAGTTAGAGGCACAGTAGGACTGGAGCCATAGAGTTAGAGGCACAGTAGGACTGGAGCCATAGAGTTAGAGGCAGGACTGGGGCCATAGAGTTAGAGGCAGGACTGGAGCCATAGAGTTAGAGGCACAGTAGGACTGGGGCCATAGAGTTAGAGGCACAGTAGGACTGGGGCCATAGGGTTAGAGGCAGGACTGGGGCCATAGAGTTAGAGGCAGGACTGGAGCCATAGAGTTAGAGGCAGGACTGGGGCCATAGAGTTAGAGGCAGGACTGGAGCCATAGAGTTAGAGGCAGGACTGGGGCCATAGAGTTAGAGGCAGGACTGGGGCCATAGAGTTAGAGGCAGGACTGGAGCCATAGAGTTAGAGGTAGGACTGGGGCCATAGAGTTAGAGGCAGGACTGGGGCCATAGAGTTAGAGGCAGGACTGGGGCCATAGAGTTAGAGGCAGGACTGGGGCCATAGAGTTAGAGGCAGGACTGGGGCCATAGAGTTAGAGGCAGGACTGGGGCCATAGAGTTAGAGGCAGGACTGGGGCCATAGAGTTAGAGGCAGGACTAAAGGACTAGAGTAGGATCAGAGATATAAGGCTAGAGGTGGTAGGGACTAGGGAACCAGAGCTAGTGCCAGTGCTATAGTATAGTACAATTTATGTGATTAGAGCTGTAGGGCAACGCATGCATGTATAGGACTAGAGCCAGGGCTAGGCATGCATGTATACGACTAGAGCCGGGGCTAGGCATGCATGTATACGACTAGAGCCGGGGCTAGGCATGCATGTATAGGACTAGAGCCGGGGCTAGGCATGCATGTATAGGACTAGAGCCGGGGCTAGGCATGCATGTATAGGACTAGAGCCAGGGCTAGGCATGCATGTATAGGACTAGAGCCGGGGCTAGGCATGCATGTATACGACTAGAGCCGGGGCTAGGCATGCATGTATAGGACTTGGGCTAGGCATGCATGTATAGGTCTAGAGCCGGGGCTAGGCATGCATGTATACGACTAGAGCCAGGGCTAGGCATGCATGTATAGGACTAGAGCCAGGGCTAGGCATGCATGTATAGGACTAGAGCCGAGGCTAGGCATGCATGTATACGACTAGAGCCGGGGCTAGGCATGCATGTATAGGACTAGAGCCGGGGCTAGGCATGCATGTATAGGACTAGAGCCGGGGCTAGGCATGCATGTATAGGGCTAGAGCCGGGGCTAGGCATGCATGTATAGGACTAGAGCCGGGGCTAGGCATGCATGTATAGGACTAGAGCTGTAGGGCTAGGCATGCATGTGTAGGACTAGAGCCGGGGCTAGGCATGCATGTATAGGACTAGAGCCGAGGCTAGGCATGCATGTATAGGACTAGAGCTGTAGGGCTAGGCATGCATGTATAGGACTAGAGCTGTAGGGCTAGGCATGCATGTATAGGACTAGAGCTGTAGGGCTAGGCATGCATGTATAGGACTAGAGCTAGGCATGCATGTATAGGACTAGAGCCAGGGCTAGGCATGCATGTATAGGACTAGAGCCAGGGCTAGGCATGCATGTATAGGACTAGAGCCAGGGCTAGGCATGCATGTATACGACTAGAGCCGGGGCTAGGCATGCATGTATAGGACTAGAGCCGGGGCTAGGCATGCATGTGTAGGACTAGAGCTGTAGGGCTAGGCATGCATGTATAGGACTAGAGCTGTAGGGCTAGGCATGCATGTATACGACTAGAGCCGGGGCTAGGCATGCATGTATAGGACTAGAGCCGGGGCTAGGCATGCATGTATACGACTAGAGCCATGCATGTGTAGGACTAGAGCCGGAGCTAGGCATGCATGTATAGGACTAGAGCCAGGGCTAGGCATGCATGTATAGGACTAGAGCCGAGGCTAGGCATGCATGTATAGGACTAGAGCCGGGGCTAGGCATGCATGTATACGACTAGAGCCGGGGCTAGGCATGCATCTCAGGATTCTTCGCAACAGCACTGAACCTACATGTAGATCTCATTTCCTCGTCTTGTTGATCTCCAGCATCAAGAAGCTCATTAGATTAGTCCGTCCTCCATTTTTTTTCTTGCAGGACAAATGACTCCATGTTTTCTCCCGTCTACTCGTTCTATGGCGACTGTGGTAAGTGGTGACAACCATTTTGGCTCTAAACTCTCTACGAAGCACATGTGACTATATTGATCATGTGATCTCTCAAACGTACTTGCCTCAGGCACTCATTACACGATCATGCGAGACTCGCTGGATGGACGACTCTTTGCTGTGCCCCAATTTGGCGAAGAAGCCACCACACATGCCGCAGACGAGAGTGGAACATCGCAAGATAGTGCTGTCGAGTCACATGACCCAAGAGACATATGTCGTCGCTGCATCCCGTCCTGGGAGGATCAGAGATCCTCGGGCACCAATAATTCGGGGTGTGAAGCCATTTCAAAATCAGAGCACACAAACAGCGGAAGTGGATCTGTCGTCTGCTTGAGCCGGGAGAGTGGAGAGAGGACGTCCATCATCAAGAAAGAGTGTGCGTTGATTTGTACATACATGTGTTCTATATGTGGTTTGGCACTCGGGATTTCTTAGCCAAAAAATATATTAGTAGGTTCTAATTAAGTAGGATTTATTTATTATTATTTTAACTGTAGATGCCAGCAGGTGTGATACATGTAAGTAGTGGTATTCTATAGTCACTCCCCCTCTGCCCCTCCTCCCCCTCTGTCCCTCCTCCCCCTCTGCCCCTCCTCCCCCTCTGTCCCTCCTCCCCCCCTGTCCCTCCTCCCCCTCTGTCCCTCCTCCCCCTCTGTCCCTCCTCCCCCCCTGTCCCTCCTCCCCCCCTGTCCCTCCTCCCCCTCTGTCCCTCCTCCCCCCCTGTCCCTCCTCCCCCTCTGTCCCTCCACCCCCTCTGTCCCTCCTCCCCCTCTATCCCTCCCCTCTGTCCCCCATCCCCCCTGTCCCTCCTCCCCCTCTGTCCCTCCACCCCCTCTGTCCCTCCTCCCCCTCTATCCCTCCCCCTCTGTCCCTCCTCCCCCTCTCTCATCACACAACAGCCTCTAGACGTTGCCCTCCATCCCGACAGGCTCCATTCATCCCTTATCCACTTCCCGATGGCTACAGAGGCACCATTCCCATGGACCCGTAAGTTTTGCTATGAGGGGGTACGGTACACGTCAACAAAGTTCCTGCTCGATGCCCCTTTGCACGGGAAGCAGTCAAAATGATAAAAGAAAAATTCTAGACAATAAAGAAAGTCATATAATAATAATAATAAATCGATTTTTTTTTCCCCCCTTGCATTTGTGCCTAACTGGGGTCTAGATGATGCATGATCAACCTGGTCTCAACCTGGTCATTTTGCCATAATTATGGGCAGTTGTGTTTGCTAAGTGTTGGCAGTTGTGTTTGCTAAGTGTTGGCAGTTGTTTCCCAAGTGTTGGCAGGTGTGTTTGCCAAGTGTTGGCAGTTGTGTTTGCCAAGTGTTGGCAGTTGTGTTTGCTAAGTGTGTTGGCAGTTGTGTTTGCTAAGTGTGTTGGCAGTTGTGTTTGCCAAGTGTTAGCAGTTGTTTCCTAAGTGTTGACAGTTGTTTCCTAAGTGTTGGCAGTTGTGTTTGCCAAGTGTTAGCAGTTGTTTCCCAAGTGTTGGCAGTTGTTTCCTAAGTGTTGGCAGTTGTGTTTGCTAAATGTAGGCAGCATTAAGTACCACTGATCTATATCCCCTAGTCCCACTGTAAAGGTTGAAGGTTCTAGAAATTGCTTTTTCTAAAGTCTGAATTTTGCTCTCATAAAAGTTGCCAGAGCGGCACCTCTGCCTTGGTTTCCTTCTGCAATGAACTATGAACTCTTTGAGCTTGTGCCACTAGTAATTGATGGATTTGAGTCGGGGGGGAGGGGGGGGGGGGGGTTCTGATGGTGTCTTCCACCAAAGTTTTCATCTAGGGGGTTAGTGAGTAGATGAGGTGGTTAGAGTTCTCTAAGCTACTGTATGTTAATTATCAGGTTTAATATACAAAACATTCCGTTGACTGAATCTAAGCAGTAGCCCACTAAATGTCATACTCTTTGGGGCAAGCAAAGCATTCCATGCCACCAGCCTCCAAGCTAAACCAACTACAGTATGCCACCAGCCTCCAAGCTAAACCAACTACAGTATGCCACCAGCCTCCAAGCTAAACCAACTACAGTATGCCACCAGCCTCCAAGCTAAACCAACTACAGTATGCCACCAGCCTCCAAGCTAAACCAACTACAGTATGCCTCCAAGCTAAACCAACTACAGTATGCCTCCAAGCTAAACGAACTGCAGTATGCCACCAACCTTCAAGCTAAACCAAGTACAGTATGCCACCAGCCTCCAAGCTAAACGAACTGCAGTCGCCTCCAAGCTAAACCAACTACAGTACGCCACCAGCCTCCAAGCTAAACCAACTACAGTATGCCTCCAAGCTAAACCAACTACAGTATGCCACCAGCCTCCAAGCTAAACCAACTACAGTATGCCACCAGCCTCCAAGCTAAACCAACTACAGTATGCCACCAGCCTCCAAGCTAAACCAACTACAGTATGCCACCAGCCTCCAAGCTAAACCAACTACAGTATGCCACCAACCTCCAAGCTAAACCAACTACAGTATGCCTCCAAGCTAATCCAACTACAGTATGCCTCCAAGCTAAACCAACTACAGTACGCCACCAGCCTCCAAGCTAAACCAACTACAGTATGCCACCAGCCTCCAAGTTAAACCAACTACAGTATGCCTCCAAGCTAATCCAACTACAGTATGCCTCCAAGCTAAACCAACTACAGTATGCCTCCAAGCTAAACCAACTACAGTATGCCTCCAAGCTAAACCAACTACAGTATTCCACCAGCCTCCAAGCTAAACCAACTACAGTATGCCAC
This sequence comes from Cladorhizidae sp. MBARI D1340-BT2, assembly GCA_028752905.1. Classification (NCBI taxonomy): domain Eukaryota; kingdom Metazoa; phylum Porifera; class Demospongiae; order Poecilosclerida; family Cladorhizidae; species Cladorhizidae sp. MBARI D1340-BT2. The sequence goes on from JAQNBH010000002.1 coordinate 7,576,902, forward strand.
TAACCTCCAAGCTAAACCAACTACAGTATGCCACTAGCCTCCAAGCTAAACCAACTACAATATGCCACCAGCCTCCAAGCTAAACCAACTACAGTATGCCACCAGCCTCCAAGCTAAACCAACTACAGTATGCCACCAGCCTCCGAGCTAAACCAACTACAGTATGCCACCAGCCTCCGAGCTAAACCAACTACAGTATGCCACCAGCCTCAGAGCTAAACCAACTACAGTATGCCACCAACCTCCAAGCTAAACCAACTACAGTATGCCACCAGCCTCCGAGCTAAACCAACTACAGTATGCCATCAACCTCCAAGCTAAACCAACTACAGTATGCCACCAGCCTCCAAGCTAAACCAACTACAGTATGCCACCAACCTCCAAGCTAAACTACAGTATGCCTCCAAGCTAAACCAACTACAGTATGCCTCCAAGCTAAACCAACTACAGTATGCCTCCAAGCTACAGTATGCCACCAGCCTCCAAGCTAAACCAACTACAGTATGCCACCAGCCTCCAAGCTAAACCAACTACAGTATGCCACCAGCCTCCAAGCTAAACCAACTACAGTATGCCACCAGCCTCCGAGCTAAACCAACTACAGTATGCCATCAACCCCCAAGCTAAACCAACTACAGTATGCCACCAGCCTCCAAGCTAAACCAACTACAGTATGCCACCAGCCTCCAAGCTAAACCAACTACAGTATGCCACCAGCCTCCAAGCTAAACTACAGTATGCCTCCAAGCTAAACCAACTACAGTATGCCTCCAAGCTAAACCAACTACAGTATGCCTCCAAGCTACAGTATGCCACCAGCCTCCAAGCTAAACCAACTACAGTATGCCACCAACCTCCAAGCTAAACCAACTACAGTATGCCACCAGCCTCCAAGCTAAACCAACTACAGTATGCCACCAGCCTTGGCCCAAGCCAAAGCTTCAAGTTTGTGTCTCTGAAGCTAGTCTACTTTTAACATGTTTAATGTGCGTGTGGACAAGAAGAAAAATCCAAAAGACGCAAACACCTGTGCTAAATAGCTACGCACAATTGATTCTAAATTTCCCCTCCATTTATTTTTATTTTTTTAAGTGGCTTTTGCTGGTATTGTTGATACTGCATTGCTTAGATACGTCAACGGTACTGGCTAAAATATTTTTTATTTGTAATGAAGACTAACAAGGGTGTGTGTGGGTGTCAAGACTACGGCAACATGGATAAAGGTGTTACATTTGCTAAATTGCTATGAGAGCAAGACTGGACCCATGTAGACCACAACCTGTTGGATGACCCTTTACCATTTGTAGTCAACCGGTACAATATTGGTGTTCATTATTTTAAGTGCCAAAGATTATGCGTGCTCGCCCCCTCAATCCCAGGGGTACCGCTTCCAAGGTACCACTTTCCGGGTATTCAGTAATAATACAGCAGTCTACTGGGTAAGCGAGCAAGATGCGGTGTCCTGTGCATACATTGGGGGGGGGGGGGGGGGGGGCAGGGGGGTATTTTTAAACAGGGTTCGAGTTTTTTAAATGGGGTTCGAGTTTTTTAAACAGGTTCGAGTTTGCATTTGCATGTGTTTGTTGTTCTACATCGGGCAAGGAGGAGCGTGAGCCCAAGACAAAGGTTTTGGAGATTCATGATTATAAATAGTGGAGTCATGGTTGACAGGCAAAACAGGTCATGCAAGAACTAGCTGTTAGTTATATGGCCTGCCCATCAGCATCGTGAATATCATTAGTGACTACTGTCTAGCTGTGTGAGGTGTTTCCCTGGTTGGCTTGCTCCCTCGGCCGGAGATTAATACAACATTGGACCACACCCACACTGGGTGGAGTCAGGTTGAAGTAACAATAGCTCTATGGGGACACACACTGGACCAACACCACACTGGGTGGAGGCAGGTTGAAGTATATGTTGACAATAGCTCTATGGGGACACACACTGGACCAATACCACACTGGGTGGAGGCAGGTTGAAGTACATAGGTTGCTATGGGGGCACACACTGGACCAACACCACACTGGGTGGAGGCAGTTGAAGTAGGTTGACAATAGCTCTATGGGGGCACACACTGGACCAACACCACACTGGGTAGAGGCAGTTGAAGTAGGTTGACAATAGCTCTATGGGGACACACACTGGACCAACACCACACTGGGTGGAGGCAGTTGAAGTGTAGGTTGACAATAGGGGACACACTGGACCAACACCACACTGGGTAGAGGCAGTTGAAGTAGGTTGACAATAGCTCTATGGGGACACACACTGGACCAACACCACACTGGGTGGAGGCAGTTGAAGTAGGTTGACAATAGCTCTATGGGGGCACACACTGGACCAAGGGTGGGGGCAGGTTGAAGTAGGTTGACAATGGCTCTATGGGCACACACACTGGGTGGAGGCAGGTTGAAGTAGGTTGACAATAGCTCTATGGGGGCACACACTGGACCAAGGGTGGGGGCAGGTTGAAGTAGGTTGACAATAGCTCTATGGGCACACACACTGGGTGGAGGCAGGTTGAAGTAGGTTGACAATGGCTCTATGGACGCGCACACTGGACCAACATTGCACTGGGTTGCCTACACATACAGGATTAATTATGTCCATTGCCAGCAGCAAGTGGTGAATATAATTTGGCAGTTGAAAAGATCATGTCTGCCTCTCAGCTAATCTTACACATCTTAAACAAGCTGAATGGAAGGTATCATGGGGTGACGAACTTGATAGGATTGGTCACTGATGAAACAATGCAGCACTGTTAGTTTTGTGACCAACTAGTGTTTACATACATGTACTTGGTGTTCTGAGGGCGTGCTCGGTCCTGTCCCTGCGGCTTGGCGTCCATGCAATCCCCCACTGGCACAGCCCTTCCCAATATCCCACGATGTCCTGGGCTACAGAATATGGATCCTGGAATGGTTTAGGTCTGTTCCAAGGATGGCTAGTGTGCTCTATTGGACTAGGGACATTCTAGAACTGGACTAGAAGCATTCTAGGTCTAAGGTGTTCCAGACTAGGGGCATTCTAGAACTGGACTAGAAGCATTCTAGGTCTAGGGAGTTCCTGACTAGGGACATTCTAGGACTGGACTAGTGTCATTCTAGAACTGGCATTCTACAGGATTAGGAGTACTCTAGGGAGAGCTGAAGTGTTCTAGGACTAGTAGCTATCACGCAAAAAGACCTCAAACTGACATGATAGACCACTTCCCTCGCTGAACTGAGGCAAGGGGTAATCTAGGACTAACTACTCTAGAGGTGTTTCAAGACGAGGGTTGCTCTGGGATACATGTAGGGCAGGAGGTATTCTAGGCTAAGATATGCCAGGGCTAAGGTTTCTTCGGCAAGGGACAGGGTGTTTTAGAGGTGGAGACATTTTGCATGTCCCAAGTATCCTCGAGTTCTCAACATCTGGGATCCTTGCTGTAAAGATGGTTACCCTCACCAGGGACATCCTAGGACAGTCCTTGGGTATCGGGGAATCCTGGTGTGTTCCTGGAGAGATTATGGCAGTATATGCTAGACGTCCAATCTTGCCCTCCATAGGTCTCTTTTTCTCTTTCATGAGCCTTTGCTTTCCTTACTCGTTCACTCCTCTCCTCCCTGCTTGCCAGACTCACTTCATCCACCATTAACTTCAACCACTTCCTCTGCCTTGTTCTTCAGTCCGAGACTCTCTCTCCGTGGAAGGGGATCAAGCAAGGGTCTAAAGAATGCTCGCAACTGAGCAAGCAAGCGCTGAAGTGCAGACTGGGTCGTAACAAAAGAAATTGTAATGTGTACCACACGCTCTTAGTCAGTGTCTGGCTAGCGAGACTAAAGGACATGACTGCAGGACACTGGCTGCAGGACACTGACTGCCTCTATATACATGAGTGTACATGTGCATATTAGCAGCTTATAACATACAAACAAACAAATGGTCCCCATGGTAAACTGTTGTGTATTCTAACTGTGGTAGACAGTTCAAGGTTGGTAAGGTCCTGGCTGCCTAGGAGTTAACTGCACGGTGTTTGTTGTTATTGCTGTAGGTTCTCGTTCATCAAGCACTTGCCCCCTCTCTCTCAAGATCTTATATGCCGACCTCCTGGTGAGTCATGTGATTGTCATGTGATCTGTTTTATATATGACTGTGCAGTGTTTCTAGACATTTTGTTCTACTCACGTTGTTGTTGTTGTTCTTTACCAGCTCTTCCTAGAAAGACCAGAACAACACCAGACATCACTTTGGTGCTTGATTTGGTGAGGAAGGATGAAGGAGGGAAGTGGGGGGGGGGGGGGGGGGGGAGGGGGAGGGGGGGGGGAGGTTATGGAAAATGTGAGGAGAAGGAGGAAAGAGAGAATGGGGAGAGGAGAGAGAGAAGAAGGATGGTGTGGAGAAGAAGAGGATGGAGGAGGATGAGAAGGAAGGTAATGGAGAAGAAGAGTGTGGAGGAGGATGGGAAGGATGGTAGTAAGAAGAAGAGGAGTGGAGGATGAGAAGGATAGAAGAAGAAGGGTGGAGGATGGTAGTGGAGAAGAAGAGGGGTGGAGGATGGTAGTGGAGAAGAAGAGGTTGGAGGATGAGAAGGATGGTAGTGGAGAAGAAGAGGGTGGAGATGAGAAGGATGGTAGTGGAGAAGAAGAGGATGGAGGATGGTAGTGGAGAAGAAGAAGGGTGGAGGATGAGAAGGATGGTAGTGGAGAAGAAGAGTGTGGAGGAGGATGGGAAGGATGGTATGGAGAAGAAGAGGTTGGAGGATGAGAAGGATGGTAGTGGAGAAGAAGAGGGTGGAGATGAGAAGGATGGTAGTGGAGAAGAAGAGGATGGAGGATGGTAGTGGAGAAGAAGAAGGGTGGAGGATGAGAAGGATGGTAGTGGAGAAGAAGAAGGTGAAGGATGGTGGTGGAGGAGAGGGGTAAGAAGTATGATGGAGGAGAGGGAGACAAAGATAGAGAGGTAGAGGAGTGAGTTGCATGGCAGAGGGGATGAGTGAGGAGACCTCTCAGGAACACAGGTGGACACGATGTCATTAACCTCGTCTTTGCTAACCAATTGTATTTCTCAGGACGAGACATTGGTGCACTGTTCCCTCTCCCACCTGGACCACCCGGACTTCATGTTTGATGTCGACTTCGACGGACACTTACATAAAGTTAGTCACAACCTTGTCAAGGTACCACCTCACATAGCAACATACCTTGAGCGCCCATTGCCAAGGAGACGTCCTTATTAAGAACCTACTTTTTGCTTACACACACAAAAAAATATGACGGGATAAATTAGAAATTTATGTCCCCATAAATGTGTGTGATGGTGAAAATAAACTTGTTGGCTCCCTGTCCATCTCTCCTGGATACACACATGGAGTGTGGCAGTCATGCAGGCATCCCTCCTCCTCTTGGCAACACGCCTTGCAAGTATTTAGGCGAGATTAGGTGCTAAAATACGAGCAGTCTGTCGAGCATCCGCCAAGAAAGTCTATTTTCAGTGCCCATGCTTGACCACTTACTGACGTTTTAGTGCCTAATGAATACGTTCATCCTGTAGAGCAGAGCCTCCTCTAGCCACAGATACCAATATCAAGGCTTCCTCTAGCTAAAAAATTAATAATAATAATAAAACTGAAAAAAGGAGCAGAGTGGTCTGCCTCATGCAGTGTTGTGTCCATATTGACAGGAAGAGCTTCACAGTTCAGAGGTCTAATGCTCCCTCTGTCTCATTCTGCATGCTGTGAACAAAGGAGGCTGGGGGGAGCCATTATTGGGGAGAGATGGGGGGGCAAAGGAGGATGGGGGAAGCCATTATTGGGGAGAGATGGGGGGAAAAGGAGGGTGGGGGGAGCCATTATTGGGGAGAGATGGGGGGGCAAAGGAGGATGGGGGGAGCCATTATTGGGGAGAGATGGGGGGGCAAAGGAGGGTGGGGGGAGCCAATATTGGGGAGAGATGGGGGGCAAAGGAGGATGGGGGGTATGCCTACAAAACGAAGATGTGTACAGTCCATTGGTTATTACCTGTCCAGCAAACTCTCTACAATGACTATCACTCATGACATAACAGAATACCTGTTCATGCCAGTTGGACAGACTTCCAAGCTGCCATGAAGGGCTCTAGCTGCTCCAGTCCTCTCTGTTGTACAGAGAACATGCTGTGCAGGGCGTGGCAGTTATGTTATGTCTCTCATGAACCTGCAGGTGTCGGTGAGGTTGCGGCCTTTCATTAAGGAATTCCTGGAGAGCGTTTCAAGCATATTTGAGGTAATTATATAGCCTGCCATCGTAATGAATCACAGCAACAGCAACACCCTCGCATATCCGGTTAAATGATAAAACATGGAAATGATCATCAGCATGATTTTGGTTGGGTGGAGCGGGCTAGAGATTTGCACGTGAAAGTCGGATGAGTTCGCTGGGGTCAGCAAAAGGATGAGCGCAGTTTTTCCTATTGAGTTGTGGTTCGCTATTGCTTTGGCGAGATATCCGAAGAAACCATTTGAGCGTGACTTGCCAAAGAGTCCTGATGAAGTTGTAAAGACAACGATAACAGCCAAACTCCGAGAGTGTGCAAGCACCCTTGATAGCCAGGGACGAGTTCAAGTCGTGTAATGTCGTGCGCCTTGCTAAAGTCGAGCTAGTTGAAAGAGCTCAAAAGGGCAAGGCATTCCAGTCAATGGGCCATTGCTAAGAGAGAAGGCAGCAGAATTGATTCCATGAAAAGTTACGTGAGGGAGAATCGGAAAGCACCACCATTTATTGGCAGTGCTGGCTGGCTACTGATGATGAGATAGACCCACCAAACCAGCAGATAATATTTTAGGAAAGCAGTACGAACAAGTTCCTTGCGCAGCCCCTGCTGCATGCGTGTCGTCTGTTAGCATTTTAGAGTTGGGGCTACTTTTATTTTCACAAGCACATTTAAATAAACAGCTGATGTAGTTGGTGTCACAATAGGGAATAATTATTTGTGCAACATCTATAAGTCGTAGGATCAGTATCGCCCTTCCTGTCTCTGTTCTCTTACACGTCCTTGATCCCCTCCCTCCCCTCTTTCCATTCCCAATAACCTTCATACACACGTGCGCACCCATGTGCCCTCAGGTCATTCTCTTCACCGCCTCGGCCAAGGTGTATGCGGACAAGCTTCTAAACTTGCTTGACAGGTCTCGGAAGCTTATTCGGCATCGTCTCTTTCGGGAGCATTGTGTTTGCGTTGGAGGGAGTTATATCAAAGATTTGAGCATTCTGGGGAGAGATCTGGCCAAGACGGTCATCATTGACAACTCTCCTCAGGCATTCGGATATCAGGTACCGTCTAGAATATGTCTGTGGGCAGAGGTGGCTAGCTGACTGGGTGTGCTCCTCATGGGTTGAGTGATGTTGGAGGTCTGAAACACACACTGGGTGGAGGCAGGTTGAAGTAGATTGACAATAGCTCTATGTGGATACACACTGGACCAACACCACACTGGGTGGAGGCAGGTTGAAGTAGGTCGACAATAGCTCTAAGGGGATACACACTGGACCAACATCACACTAGGTTGAAGTAAGTTGACAAGAGGACACACACTGGACCAACACCGCACTGGGTTGAGGCAGGTTGAAGTATGCTGACAATAGCCCTGGGGACACACACTGGACCCACATCACACTTGGGTTGAAGTACAGTAGGTTGACAATTGCTCTATGGGGACATACACTGGACCAACATCACACTGGGTTGAAGTAGGTTGACAATAGCTCTATGGGGACACATACTGGACCAACACCACACTGGGTTGAGGCAGGTTGAAGAGATTGACAATAGCTCTATGGGGACACACACTGGATCAACACCACACTGGGTTGAGGCAGGTTGAAGAGATTGACAATAGCTCTATGGGAACAAACACTGGACCAACATCACACTGGGTTGAAGTAGGTTTACAATAGCTCATAGCTCTATGGGGACACACTGAATTAGCACCACCCTTGGATAAGACAGTTGGTCAGGCATTGGAATGACATTATATATGTCCAGGTTGACGGTATATCTCTGCAACTTATGGTAGTCACATGACGATGAGTTGCTGGTGTGTGGGAGTTTCACAATTGCTATTTCTCTACAGTTGTCTAATGGGATTCCTATAGAGAGTTGGATCATGGATGATTCCGATACTGAATTAATGCAACTCATTCCTTTCCTCAAGTCGCTACTGGACAAGGTGAAATTTGGTTCCAATAGAATTGCTAATTACATGCATGTCTAATCTCGTAAGTGATGTAATACACTTTCATCCTGAAACTCAATTCCCTTTTTGCTCGTATTTTTACTCTTTATTCTCCTGCTCTCCTCTTTCCTTCCCCCTCTCACCTCTCTCCCCTCTCGCCACTCTCTCCACTCTCTCCCCTCTCACCCCTCTCCACTCTCCTCCCTCACCCCTCTTCCCTCTCCACTCTCTCCCCTCTCCACTCTCTCCCCTCTCCACTCTCCCCTCTCTCCCCTCTCTCCCCTCTCCACTCTCTCCCCTCTCCACCTCTCCACTCTCTCCACTCTCTCCCCTCTCCACTCTCTCCCCTCTCTCCCCTCTCCACTCTCTCCACTCTCCCCCTCTCTCCCCTCTCCCCCCTCTCCTCTCCACTCACACTCTCTCCCCTCTCCACTCTCTCCCCACTCTCTCCTCTCCACTCTCTCCCCTCTCCACTCTCCACTCTCTCCCCTCTCTCCCTCTCTCCACTCTCTCCACTCTCCACTCTCTCTCCTCTCCACTCTCTCCCTCCTCTCCACTCTCTCCTCTCCACTCACCCTCTCTCCCCTCTCCACTCTCTCCCCTCTCCACTCACCCTCTCTCCCCTCTCCACTCTCTCCCCTCTCCACTCTCTCCCCTCTCCACTCACCCTCTCTCCCCTCTCCACTCTCTCCCCTCTCCACTCTCTCCCCTCTCCACTCTCTCCCCTCTCCACTCTCTCCCCTCTCCACTCCCTCTCCTCTCCACTCTCTCCCCTCTCCTCCCCCTCCACTCTCTCTCCTCTCCACTCTCTCCCCTCTCCACTCTCCTCCCCCTCCACTCTCTGCCCTCTCCACCCTCTCCACTCCCCCCTCTCACACCTCACTGCAGGATGACGTGCGTCCTTATGTTCGTGAAAAATACAAGATGCACGAACTTCTTCCTCCTGACTCTCCTCTCCTCCATTCCTCTCTCCTCCCATCCTCCTCCTTGTCCCACTCCTCCCCCATCGCCCCTCAAGTATCCGACGACTTGCAAACTGAAGACCTTTCAAATGTTGAGCTGTCGATATTCACTAACCTGGCGAGAACAAGCTATGCCTGATGGAAATACCTGCAAGTGCACCTTTCATATTTACCACAAGCCTCTAGTAATCACTAGGCTCCAGGAGGAGCCAATTTTTCTGTCGACCATTTTCCATTTCTCTTCATAACATTATAAATATATTATATATCTACTTTATTCTTTCTGCATTAGTATTAATAATTTTGACAATTCTATTATATTGATATTCTATTTACATTGATGGTTCTATGTGATGATTCTGGTGGTTCTATTATATTGATGATCCTATTTATATTGATGGTGATTCTGGTGGTTCTATTATATTGATGATTCTATTTACATTGATGGTTCTTATGGTGGTTCTACTATATTGATTCTATTTACATTGATGGTTCTATGTGATGATTCTGGTGGTTCTATTATATTGATGATTCTGGTGGTTCTATTATATGATGATTCTATTTACATTGATGGTTCTATGTGATGATTCTGGTGGTTCTATTATATGATGATTCTATTTACATTGATGGTTCTATGTGATAATTCTGGTGGTTCTATTATATTGATGATTCTATTTACATTGATGGTTCTTATGGTGGTTCTACTATATTGATTCTATTTACATTGATGGTTCTATATGATGATTCTGGTGGTTCTATTATATTATGATTCTGGTGGTTCTATTATATGATGATTCTATTTACATTGATGGTTCTATGTGATAATTCTGGTGGTTCTATTATATTGATGATTCTGGTGGTTCTATTATATGATGATTCTATTTACAGTGATGGTTCTATGTGATAATTCTGGTGGTTCTATTATATTGATGATTCTATTTACATTGATGGTTCTTATGGTGGTTCTACTATATTGATTCTATTTACATTGATGGTTCTATATGATGATTCTGGTGGTTCTATTATGTTGATGATTCTATTTACATTGATGGTTCTATGTGATGATTCTGGTGGTTCTATTATATTGATGATTCTGGTGGTTCTATTATATTGATGATTCTATGTGATGATTCTGGTGGTTCTATTATATTGATGGTTCTATGTGATGATTCTGGTGGTTCTATTTACATTGATGGTTCTATATGATGATTCTGGTGGTTCTATTATATTGATGATTCTGGTTGTTCTATTATATGATGATTCTATTTACATTGATGGTTCTATGTGATAATTCTGGTGGTTCTATTATATTGATGATTCTGGTGGTTCTATTATATGATGATTCTATTTACATTGATGGTTCTATGTGATGATTCTGGTGGTTCTATTATATTGATGATTCTATTTACATTGATGGTTCTGGTGGTTCTACTATATTGATTCTATTTACATTGATGGTTCTATGTGATGATTCTGGTGGTTCTATTATATTGATGATTCTGGTGGTTCTATTATATGATGATTCTATTTACATTGATGGTTCTATGTGATGATTCTGGTGGTTCTATTATATGATGATTCTATTTACATTGATGGTTCTATGTGATAATTCTGGTGGTTCTATTTACATTGATGGTTCTATGTACTTGAAGTTGTATTCGCACGGGTATATATGAATGATGACCGTTTAAAATATTTGCATTGTGTCTCCTTGCTCCACCATAAACTTACATTTGCTTCTCGATATTTAGGTCTAGTCGGAAATGTGAAGACTTGTGACATTAGTATATGGCAACTTGTCCACCATGTGATAAAACTACGCCCCTGGGTGCACATGTGACAGGATGTGACAGGATGTGCCAGTAGTGAAGGGGGGGGGGGGGGAATGTTGAGGAACTTAGTGTGTTATGTGGTTGTGGTTTTGAGCCTACGCTGTTGAGTGGCCACCCAGCAGCCAAAGTCAATTCCACATGTTTTTTTAGCTGCTCGCACTCTTGGACAGGCTGCTGGCTGTTCCTTCTGTCTCGTGTTGGTCCAAGATGGTGGCTTGCTCACACAAGATGGGATGTCTATTATCCCATGCAATTGCAGATTTCTGTTTAGCACACTTTTTACAGGCACCTTGATGTTCTTTTGCTCTGCCAAGTGTTGTGTTGGTCTCCCCTGTGTAGTACTTACTGCAGTTGAAAGGGATGCAATACACAAAACGATGAACACACTAGTTGGTAACTCCATCCTTCACTCTTCTAACGTGCCCTCCGAGTCCTTCCTGATCAGACAACAACTGATGTTCAACTTCCTGCAGACCCTCCTGATTCACTTGACTCTGCTTCATAGGGAATTGCTGCCAAGGTCCTTCCTCTTAGACTCCTGACTGCCTCCCTTATTTTCCTTTCTGCAAATAGATGCTGGTGAAGGAGACGTTCCCACATCAGCCTATATATAGTCCATGAGTGTGCTAGAGATTGTGGAATGAACTTACCTGGCTGGGTGGGCACTCGGAAGAGACGGCACTTAAACCACACCCATCACATTTATTCATCTGATTGGTAAAATGGGAACTTTGTTGAAAAGGAAGGAAATGTCGAAACTAACAAAATACTCATTCCTGAGACAAACAAGTGTAATGTCTAAAATGCTTGACATGTATATACTTGTGTTGCCAGCTAAGGGTGATATCAACTGTGCTAAAGATTATATATATGAGGGTGAGTCTGTACATGACACAATTGGCGGAAGGGCCTGACCATTTGGGGGGGGGGAGTTCAAATAAGCGGAGAAAATATTATTCTCTATACCTTCACTGATATATGAACTGTGTTTCAAGTTTCAGCTCATTATTGTGAACCATTCTTGAGGTATGATACTTTTTATGCTTCCATTCCATTATATATATACCAGTTGAGAAATGATGAGAAGACATGAATAACATGGCTTCCCTTAGAAGTGCATTGACGGCGAGATGTTTATGACTCCGTCAATTTTTTTCTTTTTTATATCTTCTGAAAGCTCTTTATTTTCTCTATCACATTAATAATTAGTTGTTATTGTTTTCCAATTCATCCCTTTTGTCATGAGATAGAGTGCAGTCTATCACTTCATATGCTGGCATTGAAAATAGGTTAACATTCATTCACTGTGGTTTCTCTGCTAGCACCTGCAAGTGTTAATGACTTACCCTGAAGGTTGGTATCTAAGTTGCTTTTTTCCCCCAATGTTATTGCAAGTAATTAGAGAATGGTTGACTGAAAACACCACTAGGCAAATATCATTGCTAAGCACAGAGAAGAGGCTATGAAGCATTTATGGCATTCATTTTTAAACCCACAAAAAGGGTCTGAACTTCCTGGAGAACCTCCGGTTTGGTGATCTTGGAGAACCCATATATTAGTGGTGGTCTACTTCCAGCCGAATTCTATTATTTCTCCCATCCTCTCCAAATCCTTTTAGTACAGGACTTCTCCCTGTTGCTATCCTGTGTCTTGGTAGGATACTTATTCAGTGTTCAGGTGCCATATATCTTGAACTCTGGCATTCTTGTCTGCTTCAAATTGTAACTCACTTTCGTCATCAGGACCACTATCTTCCCCTTGTCTATCATGATCTCTGTCCTCAGCTCTCCCAAGACCTTCCTCTATGAGGCCGTCGATTTCTTCACTCTTCTCAGAATTCCACATATTCTTCCTCGAAGATCATGTTCCAGCTTCCTGGCAATCTCTTGCACTGCAGCTATATACATGTACTATGTCCATCGAAAGTAATCTCTCTGGAGCAGGGACTAAGTGAAGACCCAAAACAAGCACTTCTTCCTGACTTTGAGAAATCTTTTTCTCTGTGAGATTAACCAGCCACCTGGATTGCAACTTCTCTTCCCTCAATCTCCTTCTTTCAAAAAATGTCTTGATGGTTCTGCTTGGATTTGCTGTGGGTTATCCCTGGTGCCATACTACAAAGATTCTGAATCCTCTGGTAATCAATTCCCATTGCTGGTTCCAGTTTTGCCTCCAGGGTCTTTACACTCGGCAGTTAGGGCACTTCTTCTCCTGTAGGACTGGTATAGTCTCTTGGACAGACATGCTTTGCTGGCTCTCTGTGCTATCCTGTATCCTTCCCCAGCTTAATGGGAGGCTTCATCCTTATACTCGCTAGTGTAATTTCCTCATCTCAGCACCTCGTGCTGAGCAAGTGGTTGTTCTTCACTAAGCCCTCCTATGCCACCCTCAATTTAATCAGGTTTGTTCCGAGTGAATCTTGATGTTTGTCTCGGGTCAAGTGTCTTGGTGTTTACTTTTGACGTTTCCTCCTTTTCATCAATGTTCCAATAAATGAGTTAAAATATCGATAATTATGGTGGAAGTTAGTTTTGGAATGTTCGTGAGATAAGAACTTGGAGAGGACTACTCAAGGTGCCGACAGAATATCCGAACTATTGGAGTTGCGCCCACTTACTTTGACCTAAATCATAAAATGTAAAAAAGAACTTGTGATTACAACTTTGCAGCTCCATAGATTCTGCACATTTCACTGTACAAACTTGATAATTTCTCAAAATATAAGTCTCTCTGTGTGCCCTCTTTTGATACTAAAAATGTTGCATAGCAGGGTTTCATCCAGAAGTTCTTGCAAGAGGGAGCATAATAGTGTGTTCAAAAATTTAGGAACATGTAATGTAAGCGTGTGAAGTGAGGCCGTAGAGGTCTCCTCCAGTGAGATGCATTCTGGTGCATTCTCAGCCCAATATTCCATGTTTTAGTCATCATAAGTACTGCATAATTAAGTGGTAATGATGGATAGATTCCTCTTCACCAAAATCCCAATTAGCATGATATTGCAGCTAAGTAATGTCTCAGAAAGTCTATTTTCAGAGTCCGTGATGTATTGTGCTTACTCAGTCCAATGAGGATTATAAAAAAATTCCGATTGATCTGACAAATGACAGGCTAGTGATTTTATAGGCATTGAAAGTGGATGGTCTGACATGTGGCAGTTGCCATAGCGACCATACCCAACAGTGGCTGGACTATAATTATAGAGGAGTTCACCATGTATAATATTCTCCCATCTAGCAATGGCAAAGTAGATCTGAAGTACATGGCTTCCACATTGCTAATTAGCATTCTGTAACATTACACTAATATCAGTATCCATAAGGATATCATAAATGACAGGTCAATTAGCTGAATGGCCTGTTATCAGGTGGTTTTGACCACAAAAGCACTTTTTGTTGTAGTCAAGTACATGTGTGGTCCCATCATGACTAAGTAAAATGACATCATCAAGTTAAAGCTCTAAAAATAGACTTCATAGGCTTATTTAAAGACCCAGGTGGAAGCCACTTCTGGATATCACAAGTGAAATGGATATTCCCTCCTCAAGCTCTCCAAAGTCAACTGACATCAAGAGCAGTAGTAGTGAAGATGAAAATGAGATCAGTAAATCTGATAGAGTGCTTGGGGCAAAGTCCTGCTAAGAGACATTGTTCAAGTTCAACTGTGCATGAGAAGCTCCAGAGCAAGTACCGACTACCTACAAGCAAACGAAAGTACAACAAGACATGGGAAGAGAGCTTCACTTGGCTAACATATGATGACAATTTGCAAGGAGCCTTCTGTAAGGTTTGCAGAAAGAGGGGAATATCTCTTCAAAGAACAGGAGGAACCTGGATTTCTAGGCATTTCAATAACTGGAAGAAGGCAATTGAGAAGATGAAATGTCACACGAAGAGTGAGGTTCACATCCTGTCATGTGAAGCTGAAATGGCTGTAGCCAGAGCACTACAAGAGGGATCCATCATTCAACAACTCCAGCAAGTTGGAGAGCAAGAAAATATGACAAATAGGATGGCCCTTATTCGTTGCACCCATTTTCTTGCTCGTCACCACATTCCCCACATGACCAATTTTGATCAACTTATTGATTTAATTGTGAGTTGTGGTGCAGAAGACTTGAGGAAGTTCCTTGAAAGAACTGGAAAGAATGCAAGCTACACGTCCAAAATAGCTGTTGTTGAATTCATAGAGGCAGTTGGCTTGTGGGCTGAAGAAAGTCTGCTGAAACGTCTCTATCAGGCATCTTGCTTCAGCTTAATGCAGATGAGTGTACTGATGTGACAACATTTGAAGAGCTATCAATTTTCTGCCGTTGGGTTGAGGATGGGGTACCTGTTGAGCACTTCCTACAAATAGTTCCCTTAAAGTCTGCTGATGCCAAGACCATCTACTCCACCCTTGTTGAGTTCTTGAAAGAGAAGAATATACAGATCAGCATGCTCGTAGGTATGGGATTTGATGGAGCAGCAACTTTCTCTGGGAAACACAATGGTGTTCAGAGCCTACTGAAGAAGAATTCGCCGCCATTGCCACCTACTTCAACTTGCCTGTGTTCAAGCAGCCCAATGGGATTAAGCATGTGTATGTAACTCTGACCAGTCTGTGGAAATTCTTCCACTATTTTCCCAAGCGAGCAGAGTGTCTTACAGAGGTGCAGCGGGTGCTTAATCTACCTGAACTGAAGACTATCAAGCCTTCAGACACTCATTGGCTGGCACACGATTGTTGTGTAAAGGGGAATAAAGGGGAGGTACAGCGCCATTGTGAATGCCCCTCAACAACATCTATGAGCAGACATACCAGCCTGAAGCATTGGGAATTAGCAAAGCTCTTTGTAAACCCTCAACAGTATCTGCCATATATCTTCTTGATTATGCTCTACCATAAGTTGCCAAGTTGAGCAGATCTCTCCAGACAGTGAAAATAGATTTGACAGCTATTGCCCCTCTTGTTGATGCCACACTCCATTCACTGAATGATGCCATATTGCCTGCGGCAAACTGGGTATTGGAATTGCTCGTTGGAAGCAGCCACTGACATCAAAATAACCACAGAAAGCATCACATAGGAAGGTACAAAGGAGTCTACACAAGTGGCATCCCACATGAGAATACACCCCTGTTCCAGGGGATGATGGAAACCCCATCAGGTCTCTTGCTGTCAGAGCAAGAAATGCCTGAAAGTTCCAGGTGAGAAGGTATATATATTAATTGATGCAAGAGATCTATGGACAATGTCATTGATATCTATATGCCTTGAAAAATAACCTCGACTCTTCAGACAGAGCTGATACCATGAGTGCCAATCCGATTTACAGGGGATCCACATTGCAGACAACGGTGGTGATGACAGGGAAACACCCTACCACAAACCAGCTGCCACCCTGCATCCATTCAGAAGCCTAAAGACAACATGAGCAGGGCATGAATCCAGGCTCCTGACTACCGCCTAGCTGCAGCCTGAATATGTACCAGGTAGCAGTATCTACAGTCGAGTTCAGGAGGGTATCAAACATTACCTGAACATGCGGACCATTCCAGGATTTCTGTTGTGAAGACATGGAATCAGGTGGTGCGTGCTCACAGCTGTGACATTGACTCCACATTTTCAAGAAGTCATCAAACATCAAACACGGGCAGTTCAGGTCGCAAAAACAGCCAGGAAGAATTGGTAGAGGTCAAAAGTGTCAGAAGCTGATGCTAAACATAGGGTGCAAGCGATACTGCTCTTCTTATCCACAGGTCACCAAATTTCACTGGAAGTGATTGTTAATGCCCCATCCACCGAGGCACAACAATGAGAATGGTATACCCACTATACTCTCCAGCAGGTATTCTTCTCTGGTAATGCTGCCACCAGAGTTCCCTCTCAATCCTAGCCCAGCTAAACAGTAAGGTTCTTCGGCCTTAAGTTAGCTTTAATCAAGTCAAACTAAACACAATAGAAGTAGAATGAAATGAAGTAGCTGAAGGAAACTCCTGTGCTGGGGTTGCAGAGGGGTTTAAATACCCTTGCAATCCCACCCTTGACAAGAAAGGTATTGAATGCCTAGACACTACACTAATGTGAACTCATAGGGATGAATAGGTGTTGATGAGTCTATTGTGAAGTGATAAGAAGATGAACAGGTGTTGATGAGTCTATTGTGATGTGATGAACAAGTCATTGTAGTATTTATCATTAATATTAGCCATTAGGGCATTCTTATTGTTTGATGTTCCCAGTTTCTCAGGGCTATCTTTAGCCAGTCAGGGCTTGGACCTGACAATAATACCTTCATAAAGTTGACTGAATTTAGTTATTCTGCATCTAGCAGAAACCCTAGGACATGGAGTTCTATGTATTAACAGATACATTGTTCTCGTTTTTATATTTCAATGTACTGGTGTGTTTATTGGCATAATTTTATGTACCATATCTACTGGTGAAAAAAGTTTCAGTTAAAAATCTCTTACCAGCTTAACACATAATATATATACTTTTTAAATTGATCAAAGATTATATTAAGCAGAATGAAGCGAGTTAAAATCACTTTATTGAGATATATGATCAATATATTGTATACATCTGTCTTGTTCAAGGTAAATGTTCCCACTGCAGTATTCCATCTGTAATGTAGTAGGACAAAAATAAAGCATATATATTTTATATCTTCTCTCTCTATATATCAATATAGTTTTATACTCCAGAGCAGAGATTAGCACCACATTAAATGCTTCCACAAAACTTCTTGTGTTTTGTTAAAATTTAGGCATGCTAATCTAGTCCCCATTTTCACATAATGATGCACACACACACGCACAAACACAGTGTAAAGAGAAAACCCAGTAAACTATGCAGTAAACTATGTACCAGACATGTCTAAAAGTTAAGAGGAGGCATCAAATTAAGAAAAAACACACAATTAAAGTTTGCCAACAAAACATACCTATCATGACTGCGAGAGCAAACCTTCTAATGATAATGTTAGTCGTCATCAGAATGTTTCCATGAGACAATATAGTAACTTCCAATCTATATGTCCCAGCATCAGAGCGTCTCACTTTGATGAGCATTAGCTGGAAGTCATACTTATCACTGCCTTGGTAATCAACTCTAAATCTGCTGTTATTCAAGCAAAAAGAATCATCTGCACTCCCTGTGCAGTTATACACTGGGTTGTTAGTTCCCGTTTTCAGCAATCTTAAACTGCTCACAGTCTGTTTGACACCACACGAACCACCATTCCTGTATGCCAAACGAGTATCCAACACGACATTCCCTCCAATCGGTGAAACCAGGACTACTGTGGTGTCACAGTTATAGCCATTTCTAGCTTCCGGACAAGATGTGAAGTACACATGAGCTGAACATAAAGAAAAGGAGTCATCAATTTCTCTATGCATTTTAAGCTGCACCATTATGCCGCTAATAGAGATTGCCCATCCAGTTGTGACCTCCCCTCTAATGTAACTCTATATAGCCCTGTCTCAAATGATTATGGCAACTGTCCCTCAATATAGATGCAAAATTATAGTATTTTTAGAAATAATAAATCAGAGTAATTATAGAGTGCAAATATGGTTCCATTTAAGAATTGGCTCCATCGAAGTGAAGAAACAAAAGTTACATCAGGATGGGTCTACAAAACAATTTAATGCACTTTTTCGTATCCAGTCTGTTTCTGGCTGTTATTGTTCTCAGTGGAAAAGCTTCCAGAAACAGCAGGATCATCCAAAAATAGATCACCAAAGAAAAAAGAAAATAGTTGCAATTTAAATTTCGTGGTCTTCACATAGCTATCTCCTCAAACTGGAGCTACAACCTTCCAATAGCAAACCACAGGTAAACTGGAATGAATTAATTCGTTAATGTGGTACCAATTATATAGGAATTATACACTGGGTGTGTTAGACGTTGCAAAGTGTAGGATATATATCAGTAACATGTCATGACTCTTACCTTCAATAGTAACAGAATACAGCGTTGTAGTTGGGTAGTTAAGCACTACAGGTGATGAATACTCAACTCTGCATTCATAAATTCCTTCGTTTTCAGCACTGGTATGATATGTTGTAAAATAGGCAATATTATTTCCAGTAAAATAGGAAATGTTCCGGTCAGAATCTTGGTCAAGTTGTCTTCGACCATTCTCGGTCCAATAAAACCAAGTAACTTTGGGAGAAGGTAAAGCAGGATGAAGGTAGCAGTTGAACAAAATGAAGTAGCTCACATATGGACCTGGAGTACCTGTTAAATCTAATTATAAGTTATAATTAATAGTCTTCTTATCATAATGTCCTTTTTATTTCTAATAAGGCAAAATTATGTGCATCAGTGCCTACTCCAACTAAACAATTCTGGTATTAGGTACATGTTAATTAACTTCCAGAATACTATATGGATGAAATAATTTGTAACTGTAATCTTAATGGTGTGTTCCATGCATGCATTGTGGCATATAATTATATCTATAGCATAGCATGCTTCTTACATTCGATAATAACATTATTTCATGAGAACATGATGACAACATGATGATAGCATGACATCATGGCAACAGATAGTCTTGTTACCATAATTATTGCAAATAAGGCATAATTGTTTGCATCACTACCTCACCAACTAAACCATTCTAGTACTTCCATAACATTTTATTCTACATGACAAGTCATAGACTTAGTTCAACTTACAATTTCCTTCACATAGTTGAGGTAAAATAGAGCAAATCCTGTTACAACCTCTTTTCCAACAACATTCAGGTGCAGTCATGGAAGCTATCAGAAATAATACAGCAAACACATGACAAAGAGGGCTGCAAATTGTGAAAAAGCTACACATTTAAGTATTGAACATACCAGGACTGACTGAGAGAGAAAAGGTTCTAGCAATAGTGCTAGATGTCACATTTTGGTTGAGATATCCCGAAAGAAGAGATATATTGACTTCCAGTTGATAGAATCCATTGTCAGAGTATTGCAGATTGTTGAGTGCTATCTGGAAGTCATACTTATCCTTGCCTTGGTAAGAAATACTGAACCGGCTGTTGCTTGAGCAACGCGAATTATTTGCACTTCCTGTGCATTCATACATTACATTGTTTGTAACCCCCACCTTCAACAATCTTAAACCAAACACGTTCTGTTTGATACCACATGGACCACCATCTCTGTATGCTAAACGAATGTCAAACATGACATTGTTGGAGAGCATTCCTTCCATAAATGTTGTGATAGTACAGTTATAGCCATTTCTACTGTCCGGACAAGATTTGAAGAACACATGAGCTGAACAGAAATAAAATGCATTATAGATTTCTGCTGCAGATTTATTGTATATCCTCTCACAGGGACCACCCTTCCAGTTGTAAACTCCCTTCTAGTCGCAATTGGTCACAGGTGCTGCCACCCCAAATGCACCACCCTACCAACAGTGACCTCGCTACAACATCATTTTTCTTAAATAGTAAATTGTCCACATTGGAATAGAAATGTAGAATTAGCACCTGAAGCTAGAGAATTAGGCAAATCAGACATGACAAAATTGTAGCAAAAAAAAATTCATCATGAAGCTCAATAGGAAAGGAATCCAGTTTCCGGTAGGCATAGGTGCCTGTGCAGCCTTCCTCATCAGAAAACTATCCAGAAACAGCAGAATTAGACCACGAAGAAGACAGAAAGATTTGGTTGCCTGTGATCTCTTAAACTGTTATACCTAAACTTACGTACTAGTAATTGTAACTAAACTTGCAATTGTAACCATACTTACAATTGATCATATACAATTGATCATAGGAATGAAATCATTAGTAACTACGGTTCCTAAAAGCTATTATTATGTGTTTCTTGCGTGTGGGACAAACATTAGTTTTTCTTACCTTTGACAATAGCATAAAAAAGTGTCCTCTTTTTTGTGGATGGATAATTAAGCCTGCATTCATATCCTCCTTCTGTTGTACCATTGACGTCATACAGATTAAGATAGGCTTTTTTATTGTTTCGATCAGTGGAAATGTACTGAGTTGAGCTTGTATGCAGTTCATTTTGATTGTAATCATCATACCCAGACCACCAAGTAACTCTATAAGTCAGAAGTCCAGGAGGATTAGTGTTGCAACTGAATTCGAAATGGCTGTTTTGTGATAAAGCTGCATTTCCTATTGAATCTGCACATAAAAGAGTCATCCATTTCATTACTAAAATGTTTTTTTTGAATGCTAATAGTACACCCTCTAGAACAACAGAACAGTTCTAGTACTGAGTAGAGATTAATTAAGAGGACTATGTCTGCATAGCTCGACTATTCCAACTCACAAGATTTTATGCACCGTCCATAATTAACCATGCAAAGGCCCTTACAAGAATTTACACATCCACAACTTGTTTGAGCGAGAGAACCTGTCACCAAACAATGCAATAAACACATGGAAAAAAGACCAAATTTCAAATTGAATCCAGACATGATATTAGCAATCCTCATTTTTCTTTCCTCTTGGTTCATGGTTATATTCTAAGTTACAATGAGAAATAAGTATCTTGCTTCTACACTATGTTGCGAGTTTGTATTTGGACCTTTTGTTATCTGGTTCAGTGCATTGCACTCAAGCACGCTTCACCTGGCAACCCTTCCTAAATAGCACGCCCCACCTTGCCCTGGTGTCAGGGTCGGACAAGGCCATGTGAATTCCTAAAACCAGGCGCCAATTTGCGTGCAAATTCCAAGTTGCTAGGCGCGCAAATTCACGTGATAGTCTTGGGAGTGGGTTGTGCTCCACCCTCATCTCGCTGATTTGTTATGTGCAAGAGCCTCTTTCAGTACAACTCTCTTCATTTGCTAGCTCACACAGTGGTCCCTTCGGCACAAAATTAGGTCGTGTTGTTTCCAGATGCTTTGCATAGCAGACTTCTCAAGTTCTCTCCTTGAAGAATTTTTAGGTTCATTGATTCGGAGCTCCAACCTCCTTCCTCATTGTCTCACCAATATACACTTTGCCACAACCACAAGGAAACCTATGCACAACTGTAGCATTCAATAACACTGAAAGCTCAGAACTTAATGTCAAGCCAGATTTGGAAACAACTGACAATATGACTGCAAACTCATGTCCGATATCTTGTCTTAATCCAGCTACATAGGGGATAGAGGTGTTTCTCTATTTTCAGTTTCATTGTCCTTCATTTCTTCCTACCCCTTGCGGCTTTCTTGAAGCCAATTGAATGAATGGGCATTGTTAGAAAATACTCCGCGAAGATAGTCGGTCTCACCATTCATTCATTGTTGGGTGGTAGTTAGAGGCTCTTCACAGGTCTTCTGGCATGAACTGGGTGGTGTGAACCATAGTGAAGGTATCTGTCTGTATTTGTCTTTTCCCTGTAACCTGTGGATGCCCAGCATCCCATCCTCTCCTATACACTAAAGCATTCAAGGAAACAAAGTTGGCCATTATTCTCTAAATCCATGGTAAAGTTAATTTAGATGGTTTAGGAGTTATCTTTCTATCCCTCACTTCACTATGCAGAGTGTATTATCTACATATTTTTTCCTTAGCGCTAGTTTTGTTGGTGCTGACTTCAAGGCCAGATCCTCAAACAAGTCGATATATAAATTAGCCACCACAACAGAGACAGGAGAGCCCATAGCATGGAGGTCATTTTCTCTCTTAGAAGATCGAGACATACTTTAGCTCTACAATAAGTGAGGAACATTTATCAATCAGATTCCGCAGTTATTGCCATGCATTATGGTTAAAAAAGTTCCTGTTGATGACGTCTCTTGAATATTTGCTCATGCGCATTCAAGGAAGCAAACCAGTAAAACTTATTTCCAGCTATATATGTCCCAGGCACAACAATGAGAACGGTATACCTACTGTACTTCCCAGCAGGTATTATTCTCCGGTAATGCTGCCACCAGACTCAATCCTAGCACAGCTAAACAGTAAGGTTCTTAGGCCTTTAGTTAACTTTAATAAAGTCAGACTAAACACAATAGAAGTAGAATGAAATGAAGTAGCTGAAGGGAACTCCTGAGCTGGGGTTGCAGAGAGGTTTAAATAGCCTTGCAATCCCAACCTTACAAGAAAGGTGTTGAATGCCTAGACAATAATGTGAATCTCATAGGATGAATAGGTATTGATGAGTTTATTGTGATGTTATTAGATCTATTGTGATGTGATGAACAGGTCATTGTAGCATAATTAATGATAATATTAGCCATTAGAGCATTCTTATTGTTTGATGTTCCCAGTTTCTCAGGGCTGCCTTCAGCCACTCAGGGCTGGGATCTGACATCACCCTCTTCCAAAGGGATTGGTAGGTCGATTTCTTGAGCTTGGTCAGGCCACGCTTGCCATCTGCATTGCTGTTCTTGGCTCCGAATCTGTATCTTGTAGAGAAGTTGTATGGCTGCAATAGGAGGGCCCCGCGCATCAGCCATCCATTGAGATGTTTTGAGGAGTGTAGGTAGGAGAGGGTTCTCAACCGAAAATTCCTGTCAAATAAAGTACACTCCAAAGTGTTGGATGGATTTCTCCATGGCTAGACACTCCAACTCCATCGCCGAGTACCTGGCTTCTGTCAGGCACAATTTCCTTGAGAAGAAACCAATGGGTAGCTCTTCCTCCTCCCTGACTACACTGAGGACACCAGCAATGCCTCGAGCAGAAGCATCGGTCTGTAACAAGAACTTATCACAGGGAGTAGGGATAGTGTGAGCGTGGACATAACATATAGAGAGTTACAATAAATAGTTAAATTCAACATGCATACTATCCATCCAAACAACTACATTTGGAGCTGCTTTTTGTGTGGCTGATGTCAGTTCCACAGAATGGTGCGCATATTTGGGTATAAACCTTCGGCAATACCTAGTTGTACCCAGAAAGACTTGCACGTTGGGTTTAGTGACAGGTTTAATAAATTGTTTGATTGCTGCCACCCTGCAGTCTGGCGCTGACACTGTTCCATGACCAACAGTGTGTCCTAGAAATGTCAATGATGACGCACCCCATTGGCATTTTGCCGGTTTTGCCGTCAACCCACATTTCTGCTGTGCTATATAGCACCTGCGTGATGTGAGCAACATGATCCTCCCAGGATTGACTAAACACAATGATGTCATCCATGTAGGCTCCTGCAAATTCCTACATGCCATACAATACCCAGTCCATCATGCGCTGGAATGATTCCGCAATCCAAAGGGCATGACCATGAACTGGTACTTTCCCCAGGGAGTACAAAGTGCTGACTTCTCCTGGTCCTCTTTGGCCAGGGGAATCTGGTAAAACCTGTTCAGGTCTAACTTAGATAAATAACAAGCTTCTCCCAGTTGGGCAATCATGTCATCCACCTGGGGCATCAAGTAGGAGTCTGGTTGGGTGATGTTATTTATACGCCTGTGTGTATGCATGCATATGAGTGACCTTGACAGTGGGATAATGTGCTTTACTGTGTATGCATGCATGAGTGACCTTGACAGTGGGATAATGTGTGTGTATGCATGCATGAGTGACCTTGACAGTGGGATAATGTGTGTGTATGCATGCACGAGTGACCTTGACAGTGGGATAATGTGCTTTACTGTGTGTGTATGCATGCATGAGTGACCTTGACGGTGGGATAATGTGCTTTACTGTGCGTGTATGCATGCATATGAGTGGCCCTGACAGTGAGATAATGCCCTCTTCTGTGTGTGTGCATGCATGCATACTATCGTATGCAATGACAAATGTAACATTTTGATGACGGCAATTTTGCCTGATTTTGAGTTTTGGAATTGCACATCTCTTGAAGTTAGCTAATGACATATGATCTACTTTCAGCAATCCCATTAAGGGCCTCAGGCTGGTCTTCATTATATGCACTGAGCCCAGAACCAATCAAACTAAAGGCTTGTTGATATATACCTGTAGCTGGCTATCCAACATTTGATGCAAAGCACATTCTTGAATGTGTGTGTGATGCAAGTGACCGGACATGGGGGTAATGAAGGCAAAAGGGGGGAAAACACAAAAATTAACAATGCAAAAGAAGATAACATGCCAGAAATAAGTGATTTTTTGTTAATGTAAATTCATTTACAAAACCTACTACTACTACTAGTTCTACTGATACTACTCGTAACCCACTTAACAATTAATAATTGAATGCAGAAACATTATGTTGGTGGTTTCAGTCCAGGTTCTTGGGAGTGGTCACCCAGCAGCCAGATAAGTCCACACAATCTCGATTGGACTGCTCACACTTACTTAGTGCTAGGCTGATGTGCAATGCTTCCTTCACTAGTCTTCTGGATCAGACTTCACTTTTGCACACATTTTACAGGCATCATGGTGTTCTTTCATTCTGTCTGATTGTCTCCCCCAATGTAGTACTTCCCATTGCTGCAAGGGATGTAGTACGCAATGCATGAGTGCATACTAGCTCCTTCACCCTAGCAAGTTGTGCCCTCACGAGTTCTTCCTGATCTGAAGACCACTCTAATGTTGAACTTCCTGCAGATCCTCCTGATGTCTTCACTCATCCGTGCCACATAAGGAATCACCACCGCAGGATCCTTCTCTCCATGATTGCCTGTATCTGTGTACTTATTTTCCTCTCTGAGTTAGATCTACTTGCAGAGGAAAAGTTGATGAAAGTTTGCAGATAACTATTCTAAAAAAAACATTTCCATTCTTCCTCCCAATTCATTTAAGGCATGGCACTGATGAATTGAGTAGCTATTTCAGAATGAACTCCAGCATATTTCCTGTCAGGTTTTAACCATTCAGTCTGTTCCCACTTGCCTTTGCAGCCAGCCTTGAGCTGCAAATCTGCTGCTGTACTGGACAGTTTCCCTCACACAACATGATGACCATTTCCAGTTATATAAGAATGCTTATTTAATGAACCATTCATATTTTTTTTTACGGGAACAGGGTGAATACATTGATACACAGATATGTACACACAACTAGTAATTAATGCAAGCATTGTGTGGCTGGCAAGTGAAGGTGCAATAGAACAACAACTATTTGAAATCCTAGTATTTTTTTAAGCTTAGTATTGTCCTACCCCAAGCATAGCTGCAGGCCTAACATATGCATATTCCTTCCAGTTTCCAAACTTTGGGAGGCAGCTCAGATGTTCTCAATATTGCAGTGATAATCATTTCCAATCTAAACAACAAAAACCTATATATATATTAGTGACGATCATTTTGTCTGTGGGTTTGGTGGAGTTGATAGTTCGTCAAACAAATCTGGAAAAGTATAGCGGGTTTAAAAAGGTGTGGCCAGCTAGTGGAAAACATGTCCTATACATTGATCAGCATTATCAGTATTCATGGCAAATTTATTACCCGGCTATATACAACATGAGTTTTCTGTCTTGGGGCTTGGCACAAGCCCCCTCAGGCATGTGTTAAACATTAGGACTATAAAAGATTTAAAGATTGGTATATATAATAGCACAAGGTAGCTAACATATTTATTCCTGATGAAGGCTAGATCATGTAATCAAAACATTAAGAGCATAAATTTCAGGTTGATTATTATGAAAGCCATTGTAACATGTTTGTTAATATTTCACATGCATGCATGCATGCACTCGCGTGCACGAGCGCACACACACACACACACCACCTCCACCAGTGCGGGATGCAGTTATTATTGTCTCCAGTATGATAAAGCCAAATTGAGCATTCGTGACAAGCTAGACTTGGTCACCACATTTTGCACAGAGGCCTGCATGTTACTTTGGGCCACTTGAAATGAAAATGATCTAAAATCAGATAACTATTTTCAGATATCAATACAAACTTGTGGCTTCCAGAGTAAACCTACTGCGTATCGACTTCTTTATTGGCGAGTGAAGTGATAGACTATGAGAGTCTCAAGTCAATTGTGAGTGGTATTTTACTAACATTAATTTCTCTGAGGATATTGCAGGCCACTCTCCCTGTTGGTGTAGGGGGTCTTGGAATCAGGAGTGCAGTGCAGCTGCCTGTTTGGCCTCAGCTGCTGCCACTCATGACCTGGTCCAAGCCATCCTGCCACATGACTTGCTTTCACTCCCTGTCCCTTTTGTGAATGATGCCCTTTCAGCATGGTCTATGGATCACAGCAATCCCCCACCATGGCATTCCAGAAATCTTGAGACCCGTGCAGGGTTTCAAAGGTTTCAAAGTCGTGGAATCTTTGTTGCAGAATGCATCTGATAATTTAGCTCGACCACTGACTACTATACCTAACTCGACTATAATTGCTGAACACACATGGCACAATGGACATCTGATTTTGTGGGAGGAAGCCACCATCTTAAGACCAGGCCTGGAGCTGCTAGTGAAGGAGGCATTGCACATCAGCCTAGCACCAAAATCTGAGCAGTTCAACGAGATTATGGATGGACATACCTGGCTGCTGGGTGGGCACTCTCAAGAGCCTGAACTTGAAGCCACGACCACCATACTTTTTCTGTTATTCAGTTATTTGTCATTCTTTGTTAATGTTCGAGCATGCGCGTGTTTTATGATTAAATTTTTTGTTGTTGATTTTTAAATATTATTTTGCGTTTGTTTAGTGTCGAGTAGTTATTCTTTTGCCGCATCCAGCTCACATGCTGGACACGTGTACCAGGGTGTGGTTTGTATCACTGGTGGATAGCTAGCTACAGGTATGCAACAAGCTCACACGGGTCTTGCATCTCATTGAGAAGGTCATTGTAATTTCGTTGTCAACTGAGAGTTCATTGAGAGCTCTTGCAAGTAACTGCTTGACTACAGAATAGGAAACGACAAAAAATTAAGAGTATAATCGAAAAAGAAAGGAAACAAGGTGGTGACCCTTTACCATTTAAAATTATGTACAGACGGGATAACGGGATTTATCATGTAGCTATCTACTCCACTCATAGAGAATAGTACAAATAGAACTACTGTGATATTTTACCATATCGCGTACTTGTTATTACGTACCCCGATATGCGCATGCTCAGTAAAGGTTTGCGCATCCTCAGTCCCATGATAAATACATTATTGAATTGATACGGTGAAATATCACTCGTCTGATTGGCCGGTATTTTCACTCGTGCCTGCGGCACTCGTGGAAATACTAGCCACAGACTCGTGATATTTCCCCGTATCAATGTAATAATGTTTATCATGTAGCTATCTACTCCACTCATAGAGAATAGTACAAATAGAACTACTGTGATATTTTACCATATCGCGTACTTGTTATTACCTATACGATATGCGCATGCTCAGTAAAGGTTTGCGCATCCTCAGTCCCATGATAAATACATTATTAAATGGATACGGTGAAATATCACTCGTCTGATTGGCCGGTATTTTCACTCGTGCCTGCGGCACTCGTGGAAATACTAGCCACAGACTCGTGATATTTCCCAGTAACAATGTAATAATGTATATATATATATTTGGATAACTGAAGTCATACCATTCTTCACAATGTCACAGATCTTGAGCTTATTCTATTAAGGACAACCTTTTTATCTTAATTATACATGGCCATGTTGACTGGCGATGTGGAGCGAGGAGATCCTAAAGAAACTGCTAGTGTAGCTGCCACGCACTTTCCCCAGCAAAGTAAAGTGAAAATAATTAAGCAGCCATCTATGCTGTGGGTGTGGCTTCTTGTAGGATTCGGTTGACCGACAAATTTGGACTACAAAAGTTCTTCCTCTTGTATCAATCATTCTAAAAGCAGCATTTAGGGGTAAAGGGTCATCAACTGTACATGGGCACATTCTTGTTGCCTTGCTTTTTTTAAAGAATGTAGTCATTTAGTTGCCTGTAGGCAAGATTAACAACTTACCAATGCATATTAATGGAATTTTATGGACAGATAGGATGGGTCACGGACCAATCCATTAAATTTCGATGTTAATCCAGATTCCAGATCACCTCTAGAATTCGGTTTGCAGTCGTTTAAATATCCGTTCTTGTTTCAAATGGTTTTTGTTATGCTTCTGTGTATTGTAGTTGAGTGGTGGAGGATTCCACAAAATGTGAGCTTCAGGTCTCCAGGGCTTTAAAACACTTTTTCTGGCTTGTTTATCATTGCTGTATATACACATATCAACACATGCTAGATCTTGTTGTTATTGTCGACTGTACCCACGTAGGGTCAGCTACAACCCCCACAAGGTCCTGGTAACTGTTTTCCCATGAGCGAAGAACTCCATGAACCGTACAGCATAATTTAGTTGGGTCATTCATCATACAGCACTTGAGCTAACTCATCGACGATCACCACTACCCACACTTTTCTACTGCAGTTAAGAAACATGGTAGTGGTAGACGTGCGTCGCAACACTTGATTCTTCTGGTACTACATTTCTACGAAAGGACCTATTGTGTGCTTATGTGTGCAAAGAAGAAGTAGATATCTATATACAAATAAACAGATCCTTGACGATAAATTGCAAGCTTTTTTCACACCTTCCATGGCTATCTGGACTGTTGGTTTACTACTGTAGCATGGAATCAAGGCAAGCTCGGAGTATTTTTGCAGCTATTATCAGCTAGAAGCTGCCGATGTGAGTTTTAGGTGAGTACGAGCTTTGATTGTGGGTTGCCATCCACCATTTTAAAATAGGGCAGACCTATACTGGTATATTATATATTGTTCATAAAAATGGTGTTATTTTCTTCAAATTAACACTATTTTTTCCTTGTAAAAAGGTGTGCATTATTTGACTACGAGTTCCTGGCTCAAGTGAGGGATATTTAAGAGAAATGGTCTGAAATTTTGTTGCTCATGAACTCTTCAATCATCTCTGTTCTTAATTATAGTTTGCATGCCCCTTTACACTTGCAGCAAGGTGAACATTATTAGCACACTTGCTGTTAGGTAAACATTATTAGCACAATTGCTGTTAGGTAAACATTATTAGCACAATTGCTGTTAGGTAAACATTATTAGCACAATTGCTGTTAGGTAAATAATATTAGTACAATTGCTGTTAGGTGAACATTATTAGCATACTTGCTGTTAGGTAGTACAAATATTGCTGTTAGGTTAACATTATTAGCACAATTGCTGTTAGGAAAAATAGTATTATAAAACACGTGATGTGCATACGGCAAAATGAGTAGCAAGACAAGGGGCAGAGTGTTTGGTGATGGTGAAATATGCAGCACATAGTTATATATGTTAGG
This sequence comes from Cladorhizidae sp. MBARI D1340-BT2, assembly GCA_028752905.1. NCBI lineage: Eukaryota > Metazoa > Porifera > Demospongiae > Poecilosclerida > Cladorhizidae > Cladorhizidae sp. MBARI D1340-BT2. The sequence continues at coordinate 7,607,020 of JAQNBH010000002.1, forward strand.
AGAGGGCTTCACTTTGTAGAGCAGAAAACACTTGTCAGTGGAGATGTTAGTTATATATTAAGATTACAGCACTTGAGTTTAGCTCTTAGAGCTCCTTTACAGAAAACGCCAATGTTGTTTTCATACAGCCACAGTGATTGTAGAGTATCGCAAGACTCTAGTCCATTTGCTAGAGCGACTGCTCCTTCAGCTCCAATTTTGTTATTCGACAGTAACAGCCTTTGCAGACTATGGCAAGACTTTAGCCCACTAGCTAAAGTCGCTGCACCCTCAGTACCAATATGGTTATTAGAGAGATCCAGTGTTTGTATATTATTGCAGTATTTTAGTCCACTGGCTAGAGCCGCTACACCGTCATCACCAATATTGTTACTAAGGAGATCCAGAGTTAGTAGATTGTTGTAAGATTTGAGTCCACGTGCGAGGGCTGCTGCACCAACAGCACCAATATTATTATGATGGAGATACAGTCTTTGCAGATTATTACAAGACTTTAGTCCATCTGATAGAGCTGCTGCACCGATATCACCAATATTGTTATAGGAGAGGTCCAGTGTTTGCATCCGCTCTAGCTTGTTGTGATGGATAACTTCCAGTAGTGTTGTGAGGTGATCGGCATGGAACTGACACCTAGACATAGTTAGCTTTGTAACAGGGTGAGAAGCTGTGGAGATGACGTAACACACAGCAGTCATGTCAGCAAGTGTGAGGGTACAGTTCCTGTAGACAAGATCACCAGTGCTTCCTTTGACAATGCTATCACAAACAACACTCTGTTGAGATTCAAATGCGCACTGGGCTGCATACAAGTTAGCCTCTCCTACAAACTCGCCTGGATATCCTCCTTCCAGATGCTCCCCTGCTGAACTAGTGATGTGTGATATTATTTGATCTACTTTCTCTTCAAATTTGACGATCCCGCAGTAGAATTTCCACACCATCAGCATATGTTCCTTTCCTGCATGCAATCCAATCATCGCAATTTGTTCTTCTTCTTTTAGTTTAGCCAAATAACAAGCAGCGAGGTATTCCTGAAAGGTCAGATGGAGAAAAGCGTACGTATTGTCAAGTCCGTCTAGACCAGCAGTTCTGTCGATGATCACCAAGCCGAGGGAAGGTGTATCATCAGGACAAGTGCTAAGAGAAAGAGGCACTTTGGTGTCTCTCTGGCAAACTGTAGGTGTGCAATGAATGGTCATTTCCCAGGCAAGATGGCAGATCTTACTGAAATACTCCTCTTCTTCTCCATGTAAATCTGTCAGTGAACTGAGATAAGCATCTTCATTAGTACGTCTCTGATTGCGTAAGACTAGAAATCTGGTGAACTGTTCATATATTTTTGTCTGACTGTTTGGAATATCACCTCTTTTGTGCTTGTAGAGGAAGCATATCATTGCAACGTGCACTGGTAGATAGCACATGTGTAACAGGTTGTGATGGGAATTTAGATATGCCTTCAGTTGAGCTGGAGAGCTGGCACTGTTGAATGCATCTGGAGTGAATGGATACTTGTCAATGTATTCAAGAATTTGTGCAGGACAAAATCCAAGCACTTCAATGCGTTTAGTCACATGAGGCTTACTCCTTAGGTTGCCAGTAGCAACTGGACGTGAGGCCACTATTATCATTGCCGAAGAAAGATACTTATCATATAACAGTTGATGGATGATTGACTTAGTTTCGTCTTGAGGATGGAACTCATCTAAGCCATCAATGATAAAACAAATGCCATCACCATTCGATTGCTTAATCTCTTTGACCACCTTTTCACATTCTTCGCTCTCATGATAGAAAAGTTCAAGAATATCTGACAACATTTTAGTCTTTCTATTGGCTAAACTTCGAAGCCGAATAAGAAAAACAAGCTTTGCATTCTTCAGTACTTTCCCACCTGTGGCCCAGTCCCGAGAGACCTTGTGCATCAGTGTAGTCTTCCCACTCCCAGGACGACCCTCTACCAGCACCAGTGCTCCACGTTCATACTCTCCAAACACTTCTGCAAACTCAATTTTTTCTTTTGTCTCTGTGATATCATCCATGTCTCCTCGAATGGAGAACTTGTAATCGTCAGTTAGCTCTTTCTTCTTTGTTATGAGAGCTAGGTTAATGAACGTGTTGGTCACTTTTGGAGGCCAAGAGTCTTCAGGGACTTCAGCACTCTTGGTGTATGAATCTACCAGCTTTTGTTTGTCGGGAGGAAATTTAACAGACAAAGAAACTACTTTACTAGTGACTTCCTCACTGCCTCTCATTATATGGCAGCTATAGTCTCCTTCAGTTGCTTGGCTGGATGGTCTAATAGCAAGCATGGCTGAGTGTGCACCCGAGTAAGTGAGGCCATCAATTAAGAACTGCCCTTCTTTCATCCAATGGTAACACACTCCCTCACTGTCACCGACTATCACCTCAATAAGTGTGGACTTGCCCACAGTTACTTCTATGTTCTTTGACTGGTAGATTATCTTCATGGGCGACTCTGATTCCGAGGGCTTTGCCATCAGTGTTGTCCCAGATGACATTTGAGACTCTCTGAATCTCTTCTCTACGGCTTTGGCTGCACCTAATCTTCCCACTAGTGGGTTGGTTAGTGCAAGCTGGAGGCTTTTCAGAGTATTTTTTTCTGGCTTGTTAAGAGATATCCACTCACAGAGAATATTGGCCATGCTGATGTAAATACTGCTACCTTTGCAGTTTCTTCTAGAGTGCTGAGGCAGGTGTAAAGCTATTCCAAATTCCTCCCACTTATCACTCACTTCAACTAAGATTTCCATTAAATCAGGAACATCGTCTTCTAAAAGATAGATGTCTCGATTCACTTCCCGACACTTAGCTGCCCCATCATCTAGAGCTGACGCCTCTAACGACTCCGCCCTCAGATTGCTAGCCAACTGTTTGGCACCCCCACCACACCTAGACAAGACTTTAAGAAACTTATCAAACACTGCGACATCATGTTTCACTCCCTCACACACACATTGCACTAAGTACCGCAGTCTTAGCTCGGGCTCCAGCGTGTCGTCCAGCATAGCAAAGACTTCATGCACCTCCTGGGTGATGGTTCCTGACCTGCACAACTTTGCTGAGAAGTTTACACGCTTGATGGTTGACTGTGACACTTCTGACACTTCTGATACCAAGTCTTCTCTGTGGTCCTGCAGGATCTTGTGCTCCATGCTTGCTAGTGGCTGAGCAATGTGTTGAGCTGAAGAAGACATCTTTAGGGAGAGCGATGGGTAGTGTGAGAGATGCTGGATCACACAGTTTGAGAGACGCTGGGGATCACACACTGTGACAGTTTGAGAGATATGCTGGATCACAACGTTTGAAAGATGCTGGATCACAAAGTTTGAGAGATGCACAGTTTAAGAGATGCTGGATCACACAGTTTAAGAGATGCTGGATCACAAAGTTTGAGAGATGCTGGATCACACAGTTTGAGAGATGCTGGAACACAAAGTTTGAGAGATGCTGGCACAAAGTTTGAGAGATGCTGGATCACAAAGTTTGAGAGATGCTGGATCACAAAGTTTGAGAGATGCTGGATCACAAAGTTTGAGAGATATTTTTGATCACTCGTTTTGACTTCAGGGCTATGGGTGTGTCACTTTCTACTGGAGCTAGACTTCCTGGCCTACTAAATAATGGCTTAATCCTTCCCTCCTCCACATATTTGGCTTCCCACAAAACCACTTCAGGAAAGTGTGAAACACTAATATGGTCTGGCTCAGCTTAGCCAGTAGTTTGTGCATGCATGTGTGTGTGTGTGTGTGTGTGTGAGAGAGTGTGTGGTATATGTGTACGTGTTAAAGAAAAGCCCACAGAGGATCTGACCACGTCTGACCAGGTGTTTTTATCATCAAGCACTATATCTTTGCACACATTCAAGCCATGGTCCTGACGATGTAGCCAGTGCTGGAGGTATTTTTGTTTTTCTGTACATGTTTATCTTTTTGGGAACTGCAAATTGGAATGTGAAGTGAAATCAATCAGTTCCTTACATCGCTACATTCCAGCATCAAGTCTTGAGTGGCTATAACAAAGAGTCATATGGACTAACACAACTTGAAGGGTGGACCAACCAACATAACCTTGTCATTATGACTTTGGATGGATTTGCACACTTCACTGTATGAACTTGATATGTAGCTGTGTGCCCTCTTTTGATATTAAAAAATGTTGCATAAGTATAGAGTTAGGGGTTACCTCAAAATCTGAGTGCCTGAAATGGTTCCTGTTGTGGTTCCTGATTTAGACATTGTTATGTGGTTAAAGTTGTGGTTCCCGATTTAGACATTGCTGTGGTCAGGAAGCCTAGCTACAAAACAAGTAAAACGTGACTAAGTAGGCAAGCGTGGGTGCTGTAAATCAATTTGATTTTCAGTGCGCGCGCGCTCGTTTCGTCGTACCGGCCAAAGCAGACACAACACAGGTCAGTACATGTATAGCATTTAGCTACGCGATCTCTGGCTTTCTTTTACCTCTGAGGCTCCTCCATGTCTCTTGCCATTTGCTATACTTTGCCCTATCCCTTCCTCCACACATGTTTGCTTCCCTGCCCTTGTCCATTGGTCTTGTTCTTATGACTTACTTGTACAAATGCTTGGAATGCTAGTTTCTCTAGCTTGCTAGCGTTTAGGCTAATGACCATAGCACGTTTTTTTAACTCTTAGCTAGCTGGTACCTTGGTCTTCAAGCTCTAGCAATGATTTTCTATCAGAGCACTTCCAGTTTATATATGGAATCATTTGTTGCCTTCAGCTAGATCTAGTCATAAACTGAACTAATCATTTTTTAGGCTTTTGTTTTTTCTCTAGGATGACCCTAGCCGTTGTAAACCTCACACATGGCCACTAGTTATTCTGGACTGCCAGTATATAACACTCATGGCCACCAGTTTTTGTGGAATGCCAGTGCATAACACACATGGACACTAGTTTTTCTGGAGTGCCAGTGCATAACACACTTGGCCACTAGTTGTTTTGGACTGCCAGTACATAACACACATGGCCACTAGTTTTTCTGGACTACCGTACATAACACACATGGACACCAGTTTTTGTGGAATGCCAGTGCACAAAGTGGAGAAAAGTGCCACTGGATGGTCACCATCTTGGTCTGAGTACTTGCTGGGGACGGCCACGATGCCCACATCAGAAGTGCTGGTCTGTAGGATGAATGATCACGGTAGTCATCAGGACCTTGGCATAGAGAGGATTAGTTGAAAGGACCTTGGAGTACAGGATCAGTTGGGAGTGACTCGAGGGCCTCGAAGGCAGCTTGGTGTGGCTCCACCCACAAGGTTGTTGAGCATCTTGTCACAAGTGACAGATTGGTGTGGCTACGGTGGCATAGTTGGGTACAAAATGACAGTAATACCTAAACCCAAGAGAAGGATCTGACATCCTTCTTAGTGTGATCCTTCTTAGTGTGTGGCTGGAGAAACTGTTGGACCACCTGCATCTTTGTGGTGTCTGGTTTGAGTCCACAGCCGGCTCAGTGGCTGAGGGAGATGCACTCCTGCATGCCAAACTGGTACTGGGACATCCTGACCGTGAGAACCAGTCTGGTTAGGTCTTGTTAATGTGGGTGAGGTGGTCTTGTTAATGTGGGTGAGGTGATCCTGCCAGGATGACCTAAAATAACAACGTCATTCAGTAAGCCACCACATGTATTGCGAGATCTTCCACCAGCGAACTCATCAGGTGCTCTGACGAGGCCGAAAGACATCATGGAGAAGTGGCATTTTCCGAAAGGCATAATGAGTGTCGTTTTCTCCTGTGATTCTTCTGCACTGACACAGCCCGTCAAGTAGATCTCCCACCCTGGACAAGGGTAGGGTTCGAGATGGTGACCATGCTCAGTTTGTGATTGTACACACACAAGCACAGTGACTCATCCTTCTTGAGTACCAGGATGACGGGGAAGTACTCCTACTCACTTCTATGAGCCCCTCCCTCAGCATGGCGGCTATCTCATCCTTGATCATCTAAACCCTCGCCTGGGGAAGATGGTAGGGAGGCGTTCTGATGGGGGCTGATTCACCTGTGTCGATGGTGATAGAGGTGAGAGCTGTCAGCCCTGGCTGATCCGTGAAGACATTCCTGTGTTTGGCGAGAAGAGAGTGGAGCTCATCCCTTTGGGGTGGGAGGAGCTCCGAGTTTGTTCTGGGTGGGGTAGTGGTGGGTGTGATAGACCAAGTTGGTATCTCTCAGTGGTCGGGGATGGTGTGGCCTGCTTCCACTGTGGAAGCAGATAGTTGATGGGGATTCCCATAGAGAGAGTATATTCACATGAAATGTTCAGATGTCTTCCTTGAACAAGTCGTCTTCACCTTGTAAGTGGTGGTAGGTGAAAGTACTTCTGAAATGAGAAGGAGCCCTTCCACAACGGAAGGTTGTTGGTCGAGGTGGGTAGGACTAGGTCATCGACAGCAAAGGTTCTGTCCCAAGCCTTGCAGTTTACCACTGGCTGCTTCATAGACTGTTTGGAAGCAGTCTCTGTGGTCGTTGCAATGCCTTTTGGAGATTGGCATATGTTGAGAGCATGTAGGTCACTACACTCTCTGGGCAGTCCGTGGATTCCTGCCATTCCGTGAGACATCAAGAGGGCCTCGGGGATTCCTGCCAAACACCAGTTTGAAAGATCTGAAGCCCGTGGAGCTGTGAGAGAGTGCCTGCCCTAAATGCAAGCTCATCTCTATTAAGTGGTTGGTCATTTGGTGTCATTAAGATGTGCATTGCCTCCTTCAGAACATCCTAAATGACACCAAATGACCAACAACTTATAGAGGTTTGGTTTGGAGTTGCCTGGATACCAGGTTACTACAATAAAAGCTCACTACCTGGAACCACCTCGTAATTTTGTTTGTTTGTTATTATTATTACTATTACAGTATTATTATTATTATTATTATTATTATTATTATTATTATTATTATTATTATTATTATTATTATTATTATTATTATTATTATTATTATTATTATTATTATTATTATTATTATTATCATAATTATTAGGTATTATTATTATTATTATTTTTTATTTTTATTTTTATTTTTTTTATTATTATTTATTTATTATTTTTTATTTATTATTATTATTATTATTATTATTATTATTATTATTATTATTATTATTATTATTATTATTATTATTATTATTATTATTATTATTATTATTATATAAATATATATTATACATAAATTATATATAATATATATTTTATTGTTGTTGTTGTTGTTGTTGTTGTTGTTATTATTATTATTATTATTATTATTATTATTATTATTATTATTATTTTTAATTTATTTTATATATTTATTTATTTATTATTAATTATTTATTATTATTATTTATTTTTTCTCCTTTTTTCCCCCTTTTTTCCCCTTTCTTTTTTTCCCTTTTTTCTCTCCTTCAACAACAATAACAACAATTTTTCATTTTTTAAATTATATCAAACAACAACAACAAAACAACAACAACACTAATAATTGCACAAGACTGTCCATGCCCGAGCCTCCCATTGCCCCCATTATTATTATTATTATTATTATTATTATTATTATTATTATTATTATTATTATTATTATTATTATTATTATTATTATTATTATTATTATTATTATTATTATTATTATTTTATTTTATTTATTTATTATTATTATTATTATATTATTGTTATTGTTTTTTTACTGTTTTTTTAATTCATGGTTACATTCCATTGTGTTTTAAAATGTATGGTGACAACTGAGAATCGGTAATATATAACAACAACAAATATATAACAACAACAACAACAAAATGTTTTATAGACGCAAAATATTTGGATTTTTGGATTGACTACACTGAAAAAAGAATTTAGCAATGTAGACCACAAACATTAAAAGTGACCCTTTACCTATTACTATAATAGAGCAGGATTATATTCATAGGTAAGGGGTCCTTTAAGTGTTTGTTGTGTACATTGCTAAATTCTTAGTTTTATTTTCAGATGTATGTATTAATATATTAAATAAAACATTTTTGTCTAGTATTAAGAAACCACCTACAACAAGTCACTCGGCAAAATACCAGAACTATATATATAACATTAAAATCACCTGAATAATCAACTTCAAATTTTATTCACTCGACATTTCGACTAGATGCTCTAGTCTTCATCAGGAATAATGTAAACAGACTACTAGGGGAAAGCATCAAAGTATTGATCATCAGTTGCATTTCAAAATCCAACCATAAGGATCCTAATATGAGGTGAATCATACTTGTATACACGGTGGCGAAAATGTTCCTTATTTCAAAAAGAGAAAAACCATCCGTAGTGATAGCCGAAACCTTCTGTCTGATACCTTACATTTTTATGGAGATCTAACTTACAGGGTGGCCAAACACTGCTAAAAGATGCGTTACTTCAAAACAGCAAAGTTAAAATTAAAAAAATGTTTGTGCTATTCCTTGCGTGCACAAAGTTTTGTTTGATTCAGTCTTAGGTTTCTATACACTTGGCGCGGTCTGGACATAAAAAGCCAAGTGATGTGAGTATTAGCCACAGATCATACATTGTTGTTAGAACTCTCGAGTCTTTCTGAATGCCACACTAGCTTGAAAACACAATAGTGGGGGGGGACTGGGTGTTGCCTGGACAACAAAAGGGGGGAAGTGACACGAGTAATGACCACAATCACATTCCAAAATCCACTGCTAAAGGTACCAGTGACTTCTACTCACAGGGTAGTGAAAATGTCCACAAAACTGCCAATCTTGTGGGAAGAGGTGGTGACGTACAGAGCCAGCAAATGGGGCGGAATTGCTCACGAAGCAGATGCTGACATCCACTAAAGGATCAGCGCTTCAATGGAGATGTAGGGCTGGAGCTACCCTATTGCTGGATTTCATTGAGAGTATATATAACTAGTTACTTGCTTTTAAAACATGTTTTTTGGCTGCAATAACCTTCTCAATAATCAACTTGAAATTGTATTCTCTCGACATTTTGACTAGATTCTCTAGATTCTCTAACCTTCATCACCAACTAGATGCTCTAGCCTTCATCACCAACTAGATGCTCTAACCTTCATCACCAACTAGATGCTCTAGCCTTCATCACCAACTAGATTCTCTAACCTTCATCACCAACTAGATGCTCTAATCTTCATCACCAACTAGATGCTCTAGCCTCATCACCAACTAGATGCTCTAACCTTCTTCATCACTAACTAGATGCTCTAGCCTTCATCGTCAACTAGATGCTCTAGCCTTCATCACGAACTAGATGCTCTAGCCTTCATCGCCAACTAGATGCTCTAGCCTTCACCGCCAACTAGATGCTCTAACCTTCATCACCAACTAGATGCTCTAGCCTTCATCACCAACTAGATGCTCTAGCCTTCATCACTAACTAGATGCTCTAGCCTTCTTCATCACTAACTAGATGCTCTAGCCTTCATCACCAACTAGATGCTCTAGCCTCCATCACTAACTAGATACTCTAGCCTTCATCACTAACTAGATGCTCTAACCTTCATCACCAACTAGATGCTCTAGCCTCCATCACTAACTAGATGCTCTAGCCTTCATCACCAACTAGATGCTCTAGCCTTCATCACCAACTAGATGCTCTAACCTTCATCACCAACTAGATGCTCTAGCCTTCATCACCAACTAGATGCTCTAGCCTCCATCACCAACTAGATACTCTAGCCTTCATCACTAACTAGATGCTCTAACCTTCATCACCAACTAGATGCTCTAGCCTCCATCACTAACTAGATGCTCTAGCCTTCATCACCAACTAGATGCTCTAGCCTTCATCACCAACTAGATGCTCTAGCCTTCATCACCAACTAGATGCTCTAGCCTCCATCACCAACTAGATACTCTAGCCTTCATCACTAACTAGATGCTCTAACCTTCATCACCAACTAGATGCTCTAGCCTCCATCACTAACTAGATGCTCTAGCCTTCATCACCAACTAGATGCTCTAACCTTCATCACCAACTAGATGCTCTAGCCTCCATCACCAACTAGATGCTCTAGCCTTCATCACCAACTAGATGCTCTAGCCTTCATCACCAACTAGATGCTCTAGCCTTCATCACCAACTAGATGCTCTAGCCTCCATCACCAACTAGATACTCTAGCCTTCATCACTAACTAGATGCTCTAACCTTCATCACCAACTAGATGCTCTAGCCTCCATCACTAACTTGATGCTCTAGCCTTCGTCACCAACTAGATGCTCTAGCCTCCATCAGTGAGGCTAGAGCATTTAGTCAAAACATCGAGAGAGTGAAATGATCATTGATAAAGTGATTGTAATGTTATTATGTCAACTGAGTCGGAGTGTTTTTGTCGTTTATTAAAAAAATCTGATTGCTTTTTCAACATTACCACATTAATTCTCAACGAACTCTCAGTTTAATGCAACAAAATTACAATGACCTCAATAGTCGACTTCTCTAAACGTTTTGACTAGCCGCTCTAGCCTTCATCAGGATCACATTTTTCAATTGTTTTAAAAAAATATACATTGTTGTACAGTAGCTAAGGACATACCTTACCTTGTTGTTTTGAATTGAAAGTTAACCATGGATCACCTGCAGCCTCCTTCAATGTCTTGGCAACAGATGGCCAGGAGAACCGCAGAACTAACCTTACTCGTACATTTCTTGGCAAGTGCACACGCGTACATACATTCTTACAGTTGGTTGCTTTTGGGTTCCCTTTCCTGTTTTGAAGATTGTTCACCGGTAAATCAAACAGACTGTTTCAAATTCGGCAGCTTAGCTCGAGTCACATTAGCATCACTACCCAATTCAACAGCACGAGAGCTAGCACGTCTCGTGTTTGACAAGGACTGCTACACACCACACACTTTCCCCCGCTGTTGAGAGAGCAGTCATGCAGATACATTTGGTGGGTTCTGGTAGTACGGCACTTACGAATGGATCAATCGATGCAAGTTGTGGGTAAGGTGAATAAATAGATTTTGAAGGCGAGTTTCAATGTTTCTTCACATTTTTTAGGTCCAGCATAGCAGGTTGCAGCCGAAAGCTGTTTAGGCTCGCAGCTAAGCAGCTGCCTATGTGGATTTTAGCTGGTAACTATGAGCTTTGGTTGGACATCGGCTATTTTAAAAAGTGGGTGAAACCTATATAGAGTTCTAGCACACTCACTCATATTGTAGCGAAGTTGTCAGTTATCTGACCAATGGTTGAGAGAGAGCATGTTATCAGAACACGTGTCGAGAGCTTGCTATCAGTATGTGTTATGAGAACATGTTATCAGAACACGTGCTGAGAGCATGCTATCAGAATGTGTTGAGAACATGTTATCAGAACACGTGTTGCGTGCATGCTATCAGAATGTGTTATGAGAACATGTTATCAGAACATGTGTTGAGAGCATGTTATCAGAATGTGTTATGAGAACATGTTATCAGAACGTGTTATGAGAGCATGTTATCAGGACGTGTGTTGAGAGCATGTTATCAGAACGTGTTATGAGAGCATGTTATCAGGACGTGTGTTATGAGAACATGTTATCAGAACGTGTTATGAGAGCATGTTATCAGGACGTGTGTTGAGAGCATGTTATCAGAACGTGTGTTATGAGAACATGTTATCAGAACGTGTTATGAGAGCATGTTATCAGGACGTGTGTTGAGAGCATGTTATCAGAACGTATGTTGAGAGCATGTTATCAGAACGTGTTGAGAGCATGCCATCAAAACGTGTTATGAGAGAATGTTATCAAAACGTGTTTTAAGAGCATGCTATCAGAACATGTTGAGAGCATGTTATCATAACGTGTTATGAAAGCATGTTATCAGAACGTGTGTCGAGAGCATGTTATCAGAACATGTGTTATGAGAAATGTGCTATCAGAACACATGCTTTGGTATTAAAAACACGCATCAAAATGAATTAGGGTTATAACATGTTATTAAAGTGCCATCCGAACATGTTATCTTATCAGAATATGTTACATGTATTATAGAACATTTTACAATCTGTTACACTTATCAGAAGAAGTGTTATCAGATTCATTAATATTGTGCAGGTTCTGGAGGAGGGTCAACATAGCACAGGAAATGGGCCACAAACATGAAGGAATAAAATGTCTCCATTATATAAAGAATTTCACAATGATGACATCACTAGCGGAATTAGTCACTTTCTGAGCCTGACTTCATTATCTGCCGAACATGTTCGTAGAAGCACTTGGCATTTGCTATTTCATTTGTAGTGGCCAGCAAGGCTGTGTCTATTTTCTGTGGAGAGAAATAAAATCATGTCATCATCACAACAGTGCACCTGATCCTTAATGTCCTCTCTTGGACTAGAACCAAGATTCGGGGGAGGGGGGGAAACAGAGAGAGCGAAGGGTGGAGGGAGAATTCAATATTGAATATCTCCTTCTTTTCCACTAACCACACATGCATTCACAGGTACATGTATAGTGTACCAACATGCATGTATTAGTAATTAATAATAACAACAACAACAATATTCATGAAGGCTAGAGCACCTAAGTTAAGTAAGCATATATGTAAGTTGGTTATATTGTGAAAGTGAATGTATGTCGTCAACTGTTAATAATAATAATATTAAAATAATAGGGCATTATTATTATTATTATTATTATTTTATTATTATTATTAGCATATTGTCAATAATAATAATAATAATAATAATAATAATAATAATAATAATAGTAATAAAATTAATAAAAATAAAATAAATTATAAAATAAAATCATAATAATAATACAATAATATAATAATAATAATAATAATAATAATAATAATAATAATAATAATAATAATAATAATAATAATAATAATAATAATAACAATTGGCTGCATAAAGAATAAGCAAGACAGGCAGGTGATGATTCTGACTGAAAACGAACAGAAGAAAAGAAAGAAGTGTGTACCCATGTATGTAGACCATATAGAGTTACCATTTAAGAGTGAACCACATAGACCACATTTGATGATCCTTTACCATCCAAAACCAATAGTGCTGTTGACCATACACACATGATGACCCTTTACCATTCCAATTATATCTTGGGGAGGAGCTAATAGCAGTTGGACTGCCATCTAGGGAGCTGAGGAGCTGATGGGAAATAACTGTTTTGTTTGTGAGTGGTTGCAGAAGCGACAGAATAGGGCTACTTGTTAGGACGTCACATTCCTAAATGTGGGAGGAACCAAACCAAGAGAGTCACTGGCTAACCACATTCAATATATGTGGTTTCAAGAAGCAGGTGTCCTCACTGCAACTTATAGTATATAGCTTGGATGTACACTTTAGACAATTTCAAGATCAATATGGGAGCAGGTGTCATCAGTGGAGCTTATAGAAGCTTGGATGCACACAAACTCAATGGTCAATATGGGAGCAGGTGTCATCAGTGGAGGCTTAAGAAGCTTGGATGCATACTTAGACAAACTCAATGGTCAATATGGGAGCAGGTGTCATCAGTGGAAGCTTATAGAAGCTTGGATGCATACTTAGACAAACTCAATGTTCAATATGGGAGCAGGTGTCATCAGTGGAAGCTTACAGAAGCTTGGATGCACACTAGACAAACTCAATGGTCAATATGGGAGCAGGTGTCATCAGTGGAAGCTTACAGAAGCTTGGATGCACACTTAGACAAACTCAATGGTCAATATGGGAGCAGGTATCATCAGTGGAAGCTTACAGAAGCTTGGATGCACACTTAGACAAACTCAATGGTCAATATGGGAGCAGGTGTCATCAGTGGAAGCTTATAGAAGCTTGGATGCACACTTAGACAAACTCAAGTCAATATGGGAGCAGGTATCATCAGTGGAAGCTTACAGAAGCTTGGATGCACACTTAGACAAACTCAAGTCAATATGGGAGCAGGTGTCATCAGTGGAAGCTTACAGAAGCTTGGATGTACACTTAGACAACTCAATGCGGTCAATATGGGAGCAGGTGTCATCAGTGGAAGCTTACAGAAGCTTGGATGCACACTTAGACAAACTCAATGGTCAATATGGGAGCAGGTGTCATCAGTGGAAGCTTACAGAAGCTTGGATGCACACATAGACAAACTCAATGGTCAATATGGGAGCAGGTGTCATCAGTGGAAGCTTACAGAAGCTTGGATGCACACTTAGACAAACTCAATGGTCAATATGGGAGCAGGTGTCATCAGTGGAAGCTTACAGAAGCTTGGATGCACACTTAGACAAAATCAATGGTCAATATGGGAGCAGGTGTCATCAGTGGAAGCTTACAGAAGCTTGGATGCCCACATAGACAAACTCAATGGTCAATATGGGAGCAGGTGTCATCAGTGGAAGCTTACAGAAGCTTGGATGCACACTTAGACAAACTCAATGGTCAATATGGGAGCAGGTGTCATCAGTGGAAGCTTACAGAAGCTTGGATGCCCACATAGACAAACTCAATGGTCAATATGGGAGCAGGTGTCATCAGTGGAAGCTTACAGAAGCTTGGATGCACACTTAGACAAACTCAATGGTCAATATGGGAGCAGGTGTCATCAGTGGAAGCTTACAGAAGCTTGGATGCACACTTAGACAAACTCAATGGTCAATATGGGAGCAGGTGTCATCAGTGGAAGCTTACAGAAGCTTGGATGCACACTTAGACAAACTCAAGATCAATATGGGAGCAGGTGTCATCAGTGGAAGCGTACAGAAGCTTGGATGCACACTTAGACAAACGCAATGGTCAATATGGGAGCAGGTGTCATCAGTGGAAGCGTACAGAAGCTTGGATGCACACTTAGACAAACTCAATGGTCAATATGGGAGCAGGTGTCATCAGTGGAAGCTTATGGAAGCTTGGATGAAACTTAGACAAACTCAATGGTCAATATGGAAGCAGGTGTCATCAGTGGAAGCTTACAGAAGCTTGGATGCACACTTAGTCAAACTCAATGGTCAATATGGGAGCAGGTGTCATCAGTGGAAGCTTACGGAAGATTGGATGCACACTTAGACAAACTCAATGGTCAATATGGGAGCAGGTGTCATCAGTGGAAGCTTACAGAAGCTTGGATGCACACTTAGACAAAACTCAATGGTCAATATGGGAGCAGGTGTCATCAGTGGAAGCTTACAGAAGCTTGGATGTCAGCACATGATAAAAAACACTGCAAGCTATATCCCAACAGCTGCAAGAGGTGGTTGGTCAGTTTAATGGAGAGCAAACATCCAAAGGCAGAAGAAGGAGAAACCAGTCGATCTTGGCGATCAAAAAATGCAGACTACCCATATAGAATTAACCATCCATCATGGCAGTGAATCAGGCAAGCAACAGAGTTAATGCTGGCACCAAGATGAGACTGTGGAGGAGTTTTCAATGACTTGTATAAGTCTAGGGAAGGACTAGGAAATGAAGTGGAAGGCATGCTAAGCCACATGTGACCAGATTAGGGGGGAAGAGTCTTATTACATAATGTTGTAATAGGCAAGCATTTTTCTAGAAAGCCTGCAAGTCCAACCACATACTTCAAGATACCTGCCTTTGTTTCACACACACACACACTTCACACACACACACACTTCACACACACACACACTTCACACACACACACACTTCACACACACGCACACTTCCCTTGGTTAATATTGCGAGGAGAAGTCTTGCAGAATTTCCATAATTATAAAATCACGATGTTGAACTCCTTATAAATTAGAAAAACAAAAGAA
Source organism: Cladorhizidae sp. MBARI D1340-BT2 (assembly GCA_028752905.1). Lineage (NCBI taxonomy): Eukaryota > Metazoa > Porifera > Demospongiae > Poecilosclerida > Cladorhizidae > Cladorhizidae sp. MBARI D1340-BT2. The sequence goes on from JAQNBH010000002.1 coordinate 7,622,745, forward strand.
GCTGTTGGATCAGTCTCCAAGATCTATCGATCAGTTTCCTCTTGTTTCCTAGATAAGCTATTGCTAGTGTTTAGTATCAACTGCTCTGGCTGAGGTAAGCTAGTGCTAGTGTTTAGTAGCAGCTGCTCTGGCTGAGGTAAGCTAGTGCTAGTGTTTAGTAGCAGCTGCTCTGGCTGAGGTAAGCTAGTGCTAGTGTTTAGTAGTAGCTGCTCTGGCTGAGGTAAGCTAGTGCTAGTGTTTAGTAGTAGCTGCTCTGGCTGAGGTAAGCTAGTGCTAGTGTTTAGTAGTAGCTGCTCTGGCTGAGGTAAGCTAGTGCTAGTGTTTAGTAGTAGCTGCTCTGGCTGAGTTAAGCTAGTGCTAGTGTTTAGTAGCGGCTGAGGTAAGCTAGTGCTAGTGTTTAGTAGCAGCTGCTCTGGCTGAGGTAAGCTAGTGCTAGTGTTTAGTAGTAGCTGCTCTGGCTGAGGTAAGCCAGTGCTAGTGTTTAGTAGCAGCTGCTCCGGCTGAGGTAAGCTAGTGCTAGTGTTTAGTAGCAGCTGCTCTGGCTGAGGTAAGCTAGTGCTAGTGTTTAGTAGCAGCTGCTCTGGCTGAATGCTAGTGTTAAAAAATAAAAAATAAAAAGTCCATCGCAAGTGCACAAATAAGTCCATCGCACGTGCACAAACAAGTCCATCACACATGCACAAATAAGTCCATCGCACGTGCACAAATAAGTCCATCGCACGCGCACAAATAAGTTCATCGCACGCGCACAAATAAGTCCATCACACATGCACAAATAAGTCCATCGCACGTGCACAAATAAGTCCATCGCACGCGCACAAATAAGTCCATCGCACGCGCACAAATAAGTCCATCGCACGTGCACAAATAAGTCCATCGCACGTGCACAAATAAGTCCATCACACGCGCACAAATAAGTCCATCGCACGTGCACAAATAAGTCCATCGCACGCTCACAAATAAGTCCATCGCACGTGCACAAATAAGTCCATCGCACGCACACAAATAAGTCCATCGCACGTGCACAAATAAGTCAATCGCAATGCACAAATAAGTCCATCGCACGTGCACAAATAAGGGCAAAGTCATTGTCAAGTCCACAATATATGTGTGTATTGGGGAGTCTGCTAGGACTCCTTATATGGGTTTGACTTCTTTTCAAAATGGTAGATGCCAACCAACAACAACCCTAAGCCACAGGTCGTAGTTCAGCTAGAACTCTCATTGGGAGCTTCTTAGCTGCCAATGAGAAGGATGTGGTTTGGGGCACATTTGTTCCAAAAAGTCGCCCAGTGTACCACCTTGAATCCTTTTACTATGGAAGTGTTAACTGACTGACCCAAAGCACCGGATGATCCAAGGTTGAACAAGGCACCATCGGATCAGACAGAAACTTATGGGGGGGGGGGGGGGGGGGGGACATGCATACAGTGAGTGATGCACGTCTGATAAGATAATGTCAATGGCTTCCAGTTCTACTTAGACTTCAACACACTAAATGCCAAATAGTGGGTTCACATTGAGTTTGCTTGATCCAGGTCCACCAACACTTCAACACACTAAATGCCAAATAGTGAGTTAGCTTGATCAAAAGTTCACATTTATTTAACTGAACCAGATATCAGATCAACCACAGACACGACAATCGCGTGATAATTACATTAGATTTCCCTTTCAATCATTGGCTAGAACGATTAATATGGTACGCAACACTAAGTATTAAATGAAGAAAGGCATCCAGTGTGCCCTTAGCAACCCAAGCAGGTATAGAGTGTGCCTTTAGCAACCCAAGCAGGTATAGAGTATGCCCTTAGCAACCCAAGCAGGTATAGAGTGTGCCCTTAGCAACCCAAGCAGGTATAGAGTGTGCCCTTAGCAACCCAAGCAGGTATAGTGTGTCCTTAGCAACCCGAACACTGTTACAACTACTCGACAAAATATTTATTCAGTGGCTTTCCTCAGAACATCTGCTGCAGCCTTTGCCAGAGGCTGGAGTAACTATAACAACACAAGTGCCACTCCTCTAACAAGTGGACCCAGAGGCTCCGAGGGCTGCTCTGGTTAGCTTCACTTCTGTGCAGTTGGGTAGGCTATTGCAACATTTCAAAGTACAGCAGCTCACCTGGTTTTAGCTACCGTAAGATATCTTGTTACCTGCATCGAAAGGACCTGGACTTTACGTGCAGATTTAATAACGCTGTTGCTCTTGTAGAAGGAGCCCCACATTGTGTGGGTACTTACGATACAGACCCTAGGCAGAGGAGACGAGCAGTGCTGTGTGTTGTAAGCTACAAAGCCACATTCACTCTTCGACTCCGACAGAGTCCTACGCAGGTGTCCCTGTCTCTTCATCTTGCTTCAGTACTGGTGTCTCTGTCTCTTCATCTTGCTTCAGTACTGGTGTCTCTGTCTCTTCATCTTGCTTCAGTACTGGTGTCTCTGTCTCTTCATCTTGCTTCAGTACTGGTGTCCCTGTCTCTTCATCTTGCTTCAGTACTGGTGTCTCTGTCTCTTCATCTTGCTTCAGTACTGGTGTCTCTGTCTCTTCATCTTGCTTCAGTACTGGTGTCTCTGTCTCTTCATCTTGCTTCAGTACTGGTGTCTCTGTCTCTTCATCTTGCTTCAGTACTGGTGTCTCTGTCTCTTCATCTTGCTTCAGTACTGGTGTCTCTGTCTCTTCATCTTGCTTCAGTACTGGTGTCTCTGTCTCTTCATCTTGCTTCAGTACTGGTGTCTCTGTCTCTTCATCTTGCTTCAGTACTGGTGTCCCTGTCTCTTCATCTTGCTTCAGTACTGGTGTCTCTGTCTCTTCATCTTGCTTCAGTACTGGTGTCTCTGTCTCTTCATCTTGCTTCAGTACTGGTGTCCCTGTCTCTTCATCTTGCTTCAGTACTGGTGTCTCTGTCTCTTCATCTTGCTTCAGTACTGGTGTCCCTTGTCTCTTCATCTTGCTTCAGTACTGGTGTCTCTGTCTCTTCATCTTGCTTCAGTACTGGTGTCTCTGTCTCTTCATCTTGCTTCAGTACTGGTGTCTCTGTCTCTTCATCTTGCTTCAGTACTGGTGTCCCTGTCTCTTCATCTTGCTTCAGTACTGGTGTCTCTGTCTCTTCATCTTGCTTCAGTACTGGTGTCTCTGTCTCTTCATCTTGCTTCAGTACTGGTGTCCCTGTCTCTTCATCTTGCTTCAGTACTGGTGTCTCTGTCTCTTCATCTTGCTTCAGTACTGGTGTCCCTGTCTCTTCATCTTGCTTCAGTACTGGTGTCCCTGTCTCTTCATCTTGCTTCAGTACTGGTGTCTCTGTCTCTTCATCTTGCTTCAGTACTGGTGTCTCTGTCTCTTCATCTTGCTTCAGTACTGGTGTCTCTGTCTCTTCATCTTGCTTCAGTACTGGCGTCCCTGTCTCTTCATCTTGCTTCAGTACTGGTGTCTCTGTCTCTTCATCTTGCTTCAGTACTGGTGTCTCTGTCTCTTCATCTTGCTTCAGTACTGGTGTCCCTGTCTCTTCATCTTGCTTCAGTACTGGTGTCTCTGTCTCTTCATCTTGCTTCAGTACTGGTGTCTCTGTCTCTTCATCTTGCTTCAGTACTGGTGTCTCTGTCTCTTCATCTTGCTTCAGTACTGGTGTCTCTGTCTCTTCATCTTGCTTCAGTACTGGTGTCTCTGTCTCTTCATCTTGCTTCAGTACTGGTGTCTCTGTCTCTTCATCTTGCTTCAGTACTGGTGTCTCTGTCTCTTCATCTTGCTTCAGTACTGGTGTCCCTGTCTCTTCATCTTGCTTCAGTACTGGTGTCCCTGTCTCTTCATCTTGCTTCAGTACTGGTGTCCCTGTCTCTTCATCTTGCTTCAGTACTGGTGTCTCTGTCTCTTCATCTTGCTTCAGTACTGGTGTCTCTGTCTCTTCATCTTGCTTCAGTACTGGTGTCTCTGTCTCTTCATCTTGCTTCAGTACTGGTGTCTCTGTCTCTTCATCTTGCTTCAGTACTGGTGTCTCTGTCTCTTCATCTTGCTTCAGTACTGGTGTCTCTGTCTCTTCATCTTGCTTCAGTACTGGTGTCTCTGTCTCTTCATCTTGCTTCAGTACTGGTGTCCCTGTCTCTTCATCTTGCTTCAGTACTGGTGTCTCTGTCTCTTCATCTTGCTTCAGTACTGGTGTCTCTGTCTCTTCATCTTGCTTCAGTACTGGTGTCTCTGTCTCTTCATCTTGCTTCAGTACTGGTGTCACTGTCTCTTCATCTTGCTTCAGTACTGGTGTCCCTGTCTCTTCATCTTGCTTCAGTACTGGTGTCTCTGTCTCTTCATCTTGCTTCAGTACTGGTGTCTCTGTCTCTTCATCTTGCTTCAGTACTGGTGTCTCTGTCTCTTCATCTTGCTTCAGTACTGGTGTCCCTGTCTCTTCATCTTGCTTCAGTACTGGTGTCTCTGTCTCTTCATCTTGCTTCAGTACTGGTGTCTCTGTCTCTTCATCTTGCTTCAGTACTGGTGTCTCTGTCTCTTCATCTTGCTTCAGTACTGGTGTCCCTGTCTCTTCATCTTGCTTCAGTACTGGTGTCTCTGTCTCTTCATCTTGCTTCAGTACTGGTGTCTCTGTCTCTTCATCTTGCTTCAGTACTGGTGTCTCTGTCTCTTCATCTTGCTTCAGTACTGGTGTCCCTGTCTCTTCATCTTGCTTCAGTACTGGTGTCTCTGTCTCTTCATCTTGCTTCAGTACTGGTGTCTCTGTCTCTTCATCTTGCTTCAGTACTGGTGTCCCTGTCTCTTCATCTTGCTTCAGTACTGGCGTCCCTGTCTCTTCATCTTGCTTCAGTACTGGTGTCCCTGTCTCTTCATCTTGTTCAGTACTGGTGTCTCTGTCTCTTCATCTTGCCTCAGTACTGGTGTCTCTGCTTCTTCATCTCGCTTCAGTTCAGGTGTCCCCTTACTTGACTCTCCTCCAGATATGCCTCAAAGGAGGAGACTATCCTGGCCCACCTAAAGCTACAACAGTACATCGCCTCCAGATGTTGCCTGCACCATGGTGCGTAACCAACAAGGCCTTGTAGCTACCTGAACATGCACAGCAACAGCATAGCAGAGAACTTTTTGCTGTGACTTCCTTCATCTTCAAAGACCAGAAACAAGTCTACAGATCAGATCAATTTAGTGCAGAAATATATTTCATTCTCTATTTACTTTTTTTGCAGTCATGACAACGGTTGCATGCAACAGCACGTGCTATAAACACACACATGAAACATCTTTCTGAATGTGCGTTTATGAAACTCCTTCCCGGCTTCTTCGACGGGTTCTGTTCTTTGTGACAAAAGTCTCACTTCCGTACCTCATGAGCCGCTGAACTTCTTCGATCGGCTATCACTCTTCTCTAGTCTTCATCCTTGAAAAACAGTTTTTGCATTTAACGAATCTCAAATGGAAGTTCCTCCTCTAATTTATGTTCGCAGCGTGTGCATCCCCGTGTTGGCGAAGATGCACTTGTCTAACAGAAGTGATCATTAAAGCGCTCCAAGTCTGAGAGACATCAATGGCAGAAAATGGCGGGAAAGGTGTTGATGTTTGAGGGTCATCATCCAACGCTATAAAATGGCAGGAAAGGTGTTGATGTTTGAGGGCCGTCCAATGCTATAAAATGGCGGGAAAGGTGTTGATGTTTGAGGGTCATCCAATGCTATAAAATGGCAGGAAAGGTGTTGATGTTTGAGGGCCGTCCAATGCTATAAAATGGCGGGAAAGGTGTTGATGTTTGAGGGTCGTCCAACGCTATAAAATGGCGGGAAAGGTGTTGATGTTTGAGGGTCGTCCAATGCTATAAAATGGCAGGAAAGGTGTTGATGTTTGAGGGTCATCCAACGCTATAAAATGGCAGGAAAGGTGTTGATGTTTGAGGGCCGTCCAACGCTATAAAATGGCGGGAAAGGTGTTGATGTTTGAGGGTCGTCCAATGCTATAAAATGGCGGGAAAGGTGTTGATGTTTGAGGGTCGTCCAACGCTATAAAATGGCGGGAAAGGTATTGATGTTTGAGGGCCGTCTAATACTATAAAATGGCGGGAAAGGTGTTGATGTTTGAGGGTCGTCCAATGCTATAAAATGGCGGGAAAGGTGTTGATGTTTGAGGGACGTCCAACGCTATAAAATGGCGGGAAAAGGTGTTGATGTTTGAAGGTCATCCAACGCTATAAAATGGCGGGAAAGGTGTTGATGTTTGAGGGCCGTCCAATGCTATAAAATGCCGTGAAAGGTGTTGATGTTTGAGGGTCATCCAATGCTATAAAATGGCGGGAAAGGTGTTAATGTCTGAGGGTCATCCAATGCTATAAAATGGCGGGAAAGGTGTTGATGTTTGAGGGTCGTCCAATGCTATAAAATGGCATGAAAGGTGTTGATGTTTGAGGGTCTATAAAATGGCGGGAAAGGTGTTGATGTTTGAGGGACGTCTAATGCTATAAAATGGCGGGAAAGGTGTTGATGTTTGAGGGCCGTCCAATGCTATAAAATGGCAGGAAAGGTGTTGATGTCTGAGGGTCATCCAAAGCTATAAAATGGAAGCATACATGGACCAGAAGTGCATCTAGTCCGCAACTACTTGAATTTGAATTAATGTGCATTGGTTGGCATCTACACACACATAGACAATGCAACTTGGGGGGAAAGAGGAAGGTGTATGTCAGTCAGCTACAGCGTGAGCAGATGTCTAGTCCAAGTCATACCCGAGGAGCGAGACGTGTTCACCCTCTAGTGCTCGCTCCATTCTGACACCAGAAAATGTTTGTGTCCATGGCAACATTTGAGAAATGTGGTATTCATGTTTTGCTTTTCACTATCTCAAAACGTGAAAATGTACGCCCTAAAGGCATGTGGAACTACAGGTCTCTATGAGGAACCACAGATCTCTCTCTAATGAATGTGAAACCACAGGTTTCTATGTGGAGTCTCTATGTGGAGCCAGTCTCTCTATGTGGAGTCTCTGTGTGGAACAATATGTCTTTATGTGGAACCATAGGTCTCTGTGTGGAACCACAGGTCTCTATGTGGAGTCTCTACGTTGACCTATAGGTCTCTATGCAACCACGTCTCTATGCAACTACGTCTCTATGTGGAGTCTCCATGTGGAACCAAGGTCTCTATGTGCAACCATGTCTCTTCTAAATGTGCAAGCATACATAGGTCTCTATGTAGTGGACAGCAGGTAAAAATTAGCACCTTGGTGACTATGTGGAACCCGAGGTTACAAATTGGAACCACATCATGAGGTCTGAAGGGGAATCACATATGAATGCACAGGTGTGGAAAACCATGTGTACAGTGTCTATACAGAACTGCTGTGGTCATTGTAGTAACATTAGTCTGGACCAATACCACACAAGGTCGAAGTAGATTGACAATACTCTTTACACTGGACCAACACCACACTGGGTGGAGGCAGGTTTGACAATACTCTATGGGGACACACACTGGACCAACACCACACTGGGTTGAGGCAGGTTGAAGTAGATGACAATACTCCATGGAAACACACACTGGACCAACACCACACTGGGTTGAGGCAGGCTGGAGTAGGTTGACAATAGCTCCATGGGGACACACACTGGACCAACACCACACTGGGTGGAGGCAGGTTGAACATACAGTATATCTACGATTGAATATTTTGTCATACAAGTCCTGCCCAGACAAAGCTAGCAGTCTCCTACTCCCTTCAGTGTTACGCGACACAAGATCAAATAGGGTGCATGAACCCAGGAATGCAAGGAAGCCACTCAAATGTTGAGTGCATGAGGCCCATCGCCTCATTAATATTTTCCTCACACTGACCTAAATTGTCATTTGGGGTCGCTAAGGTGAAGTGCTTTGTGCCATAGTAACGGTATCACATATGCCAAGTATCAACTATGCCCCAGGGACCAGAGCACTCTAAAGGCTGGTTCACAATATGCTGCTAGGCCTTCGCATCGCATGGCATCACTTCTAGCTGTTCATAATAACAGAGTCACCACTTGAGCAAAGTTGAACTTTCACACAACGAACTGGACCGCCACCCATTAATTAACGGACACCAGCGCTCATGGCATTCGCGCATCCCATATACTAGGGAAAGTTCTCGCCTTTTGTCATCCGTTCAGCTTTGAATTCACCAGCTTTTACTGAAAAATCAAAATAAATGCACACCAGAATGATACAATAACAGGTCGCAGCGCTGCTTGAATAGAACTCGATTCTATCCAAGCGGCGCGATGCAACGCGATTTTGTGTTCACAATATTTTTTAAACGATGCGTCGCATCTTGAGTGTATTGCATATTGTGAATTGGCCTTAAGCCTTCTCTGTGATTTGAAAGCAAAAACGAACCACTTTCTTCCCATCCTTTTCATTGGTAGCTTAATAAAGGAGCACTTGCTCCAACTGGACCAACACACCACATATTAACACCTGGACCACAGAGACTTACATGAATGGCTGACAAAGTAGGTGTGATCTTTGGGTCTTGAATAACAATATGCTCCAATGTCTCGTCTTCTGATGAGGAAGGCGATGAGGATGACGAATGTCTGCTCGCACTCAGCGAATACACTTCACCACTAGCACCATCTTCCGACAAGACACTTTCAGAAGTAACACCGAGGTGGCCGAAGGAGAGCTGAGAATTTCTTTCGTTTTCCGTAATTTCAGTAAGACTGGATTTTGATTTGTCATCAGTGTCATTGCCAGCGGGAGGGGGAGTTTGATCCTTCGATACTCGCGAAGGGGAGGAGTTTATGGAGTTAGACGAGGTGGTGGATTTTCTCCGCCCTTGGGGGACGAAGGAGGGAGGGTGTGAGTGAAGGTAGAGATGCTGGGAGTCGGAATGCTGGAGTCTTCGCTTGCCAGTGATTTGTTGATGTGGAGGCACATTGATGCAATGGTTGGCGAGGACCGTACGCATGTTATCATTCTCTTCCACAAGACGCTGCAAAGAGAGTCGATTATAGTATCTGGAAAGTGCAAACAAATAGCTTCAACCGAGCTATTATCAACCTACTTCAACCCAGTGTGGTGTTGTGTATCTCCATAGAGCTATTATCAACCTACTTCAACCTGCCTCCACCCAGTGTGGTGTTGGTCCAGTATGTGTCCACGTAGAGCTATTATCAACCTACTTCAACCTGCCTCAACCCAGTGGTGGTGTTGGTCCAGTGTGTGTCCCCATAGAGCTATTGTCAACCTATACTTCAACCTGCCTCCACCCAGTGTGGTGTTGGTCCAGTGTGTGTCCACATAGAGCTATTGTCAACCTACTTCAACCTGCCTCCACCCAGTGTCGTGTTGATCCAGTGTGTGTCCCCATAGAGCTATTGTCGACCTACTTCAACCTGCCTCCATCCAGTGTGGTGTTGGTCCAGTGTGTGTCCACATAGAGCTATTGTCAACCTACTTCAACCTGCCTCCACCCAGTGTGGTGTTGGTCCAGTGTGTGTCCACATAGAGCTATTGTCAACCTACTTCAACCTGCCTCCACCCAGTGTCGTGTTGGTCCAGTATGTGTCCTATTGTCAACCTACTTCAACCTGCCTCCACCCAGTGTGATGTTGGTCCAGTGTGTGTCCACATACAGCTATTGTCAACCTACTTCAACCTGCCTCCACCCAGTGTAGTGTTGGTCCAGTGTGTGTCCACATAGAGCTATTGTCAACCTACTTCAACCTGCCTCAACCCAGTGTGGTGTTGGTCCAGTGTGTGTCCACATAGAGCTATTGTCAACCTACTTCAACCTACCTCCACCCAGTGTGGTGTTGGTCCAGTGTGTGCGCTATTGTCAACCTACTTCAACCTGCCTCCACCCAGTGTGGTGTTGGTCCAGTGTGTGTCCACATAGAGCTATTGTCAAGCCTACCTCCACCCAGTGTGGTGTTGGTCCAGTGTGTGCGCTATTGTCAACCTACTTCAACCTGCCTCCACCCAGTGTGGTGTTGGTCCAGTGTGTGTCCACATAGAGCCATTGTCAACCTACTTCAATCTGCCTCCACCCAGTGTGGTGTTGGTCCAGTGTGTGTCCACATAGAGCTATTGTCAACCTCTTCAACCTGCCTCCATCCAGTGTGTCTCTGGTCCAGTGTGTCCCCCCATAGGGGTTGGTTCACAATATGGCACATGCACTACCAAATATGATGAGTCATTTTTGTGATGTTGTGAACACTGAATGTGTTACATCGCTTGAACAAAACCTAGTTCTGTTCAAGCGACATAACCTGATATGACAGCCTCGAACATCTAGTATATTGTAAACTGGTATTCGGACCAGGATCCCGGAGCTTTTATTAAATATTATAGTGCCAAAAACCTGACCTCGATAACTGGTGCTGTCACTCCCAGCAACACTAAAATGTGTTGCCAGGTTACAGGCGTGGCTTGCTCCTGAAATCAACCCTCTAATTAAGTGAAAACGGTCCATTTTAAAAAGGATGGTGCAAACGTGGAAAAAATATATCCTTAGGGAAAACTCAAAATAGAATAATGTCAGCAATTTTATTTGGGGTTGGTATTGATCAAATACCACGGTAACCAGGGGTGTAGCCATGGTAACATACTCAATCTTCTTTATGCTGCAACCTCAATGGAGGCTGGCACAGAACACACCATAAATGCTAGCAACATACGTCGAATCGTATCCGCAAGCTCTCGTATTTCTCCTCCAACCTGGTCCGCATGTCCAGTTCTTCCTGAAAGGCCTCCTGGTAGCTTGTGGTCTTGCACAAGCTGTCATGGAGCTCGGCTTTCAACTCCTTCTGCTTCCGCTTTAGTGTCTGAACTTTGATGTCGATGTCTCTGGGAGACCCTCCACCTTCTCCTCTGGGCGATATCGTCAACCGCGAACTCTCCATTTTATTGATATTCGAGTTGTTGGTATTGGAGACGAGAGTGGAGGCATTCATTAGCACGTTTGTCTGCATGCGTAAAAGGCGAATAATATTATTAGCAAGCTTCAACTCATGGTAATGACAAGGGATCACATGCATCACCATGGTTACACAATGTCATGTATACAATGTACACCATGATCAAGGTAAGAAAATAAATATGGACACATACAGTCTTGTTTGTAGCGATGGGTAAATCCTGTGGTTGTCCCAACGATGTCACTAAAGCTCACGCCTTCCAACGGTCATGTGACTTTGCCAGGTGGACTGGAGAGTTAAACGATATGAGTGGACCACAGGTGTGGGGTCGCACGGGTAGTCACACCCAGGTTGAGTGAGTTTTTCGCACCTGATTTGAATGGACGAGGGTCACATGATCACCAGAAGGTATAGCTTCAGTTGGGCTGGGGGGGAGGGGGCGCCGCTGAGACTACGATGGAAAGTACCCTTCACTACAAACAAGACTCCAACTATCAATCTATGATCAGAATGGAGCCCAGTAATAGAATCACCTTCACTCTACAGGGCCAAAAGGCATCTAATGTACATACATGTACATGCCAACTTCAAAAACTCTCGCCCAAGGGCCCATGCAGCTCGAGCTGTTAAGAATAGCATCGACATGCCCCAAAGAAACTTTCGGTCGCAGATATTCATGGAGGTCAAAATAGATTGCTTGGACCCTCCGAACAAGCCAGCAAAACCCCATCTGTTTTCCTCATGCATTATTCATCAGCATGCATGTGTGGACACAGTGGTGAACACATGTGTGGACACATGTGTTCACCAGCATGCATGTGTGGACACATGTGTTCATCAGCATGCATGTGTGGAGGACACATGTGTTGACCAACAAGCTCAGCACCCAATGACAGAGGAATGTGGTTTTTGTAGTGAGTAGAGCCAACATCACTTGCTCCACATATATGCACTTGAAACAGAAAGCTGATTTGTTGTTTTGGTGATGTGTACAAGGGAAACATTGATGGATTATTATCAACCTACTTCAACCTGTCTCCACCCAGTGTGGTGTTGGTCCAGTGTTGTCCACATAGAGCTACATGTATTGTCGACCTACTTCAACCTGCCTCCACCCAGTGTGGTGTTGGTCCAGTGTGTGTCCACATAGAGCTATTGAGAACCTACTTCAACCTGCCTCCACCCAGTGTGGTGTTGGTCCAGTGTGTGTCCCCATAGAGCTATTGTCGACCTACTTCAACCTGCCTCCACCCAGTGTGGTGTTGTGTCCACATAGAGCTATTGTCAACCTACTTCAACCTGCCTCCACCCAGTTGGTCCAGTGTGTGTCCACATAGAGCTATTGTCAATCTACTTCAACCCAATGTGGTGTTGGTCCAGCGTGTGTCCCCATAGAGCTGCCTTTACCTAGTGTGGTGTTGGTCTAGTGTGTGTCTCCATAGAGGCTCCTGTCTGTCTGGTTGATGATGGGCATGTGTGTACACACAGCACATACAGTTTAAGTGCATTCATGATAAACAGCAAACCAATTCTTTGAGCCTGTGCAAGTCTCCATGTGATATCTTCTCCCAATCGAACTTATTTAGAAAAACGGAACAGGAATGTGGCCAGCCTAAGGATCATTTCCTTCAGGTTTTGGTGCCTTAGACACGAGCAACGCTCCAACACAACTTCAGTGTTGTTTCGGTAATTTTGAGCATGGAGCTCTTTGAAGAAGATGCAACAGGTTTGATGATAATGGGCAATTGGAAGAGACATGCCTTCATCAGCTGCTTACTGGGAAGACTGGCACATGTGGAAGACAATGTCATGAATATTATTAGTGGCCACTAGACATTCCTGTCAGCAAACACTTGCACAAGAGTTTGAGCAGTGATATTCAAACAAGAACTTTCGACAGAGAAGTTTGAGCAGTGATATTTAGACAGGCATTTATGACAGAGAAGTATGAGCAGTGATATTTAGACAGGCATTTATGACAGAGAAGTTTGAGCAGTGATATTTAGACAGGCATTTAGACAGAAGTTTGAGCAGTGATATTTAGACAGGCATTTATGACAGAGAAGTATGAGCAGTGATATTTAGACAAAAACTCTTGACAGGGAAGTTTGAGCAGAGCTGAGATATTCAAACAAGCATTTTTGACAGGGAAGGTTGAGCAGAGCCGAGATATTTAGACAAGCACTTTTGGCAGAAGGCGGAGGTGTCATTCAGACAAGCCCTTACAGAGGAAAGTCTGGTGATGATCTTGAAACAAGTGCTTTGAGCAGTAATGGGGGAGTGGAGAAGATGTTGGCCACCATAGCTGTATGTGCCATATGTAGGTACACACATGTACAACAAGCATCATTTGCTATCTGTCCTGAGGACAGGCCTAACAAGCCTCTGTCCTCAGTATAGGATCATCCATCCTCATTATGGACGGACCCTACCAACTATTGTAAATATGAATGGGCCACCCGTCACATATATGAACTGGTCACCCACCCATCATCACAAATATGAATGGGTTGAATGGGTCATCTGTCACAAAAATGAATGGGTCACCTGTCATAAATATGAATGTGTCACCCATCATAAATATGAATGTGTCACCCATCATAAATATGAATGTGTCACCCATCATAAATATGAATGGGTCACCCATCATAAATACGAATGGAATGGGTCACCCATCATAAATATGAATGGGTCACCCATCATAAATATGAATGGGTCATCCATCCCACAAACTCAAGCCAATTAGTACTTAATGCACAAAGTTTGTAGTTGGCCTATTACTCTTGAGATGGCCAACATGGAGCATGCTGGTTGAGAGTGGAGTGCAGCTCTCTATTGGTGCAGAGATGCAAGCTTATGGTGGTCAAGCAGCAGCTGCAGGAACCAATTTTTTGCTGCCAGTCTAGGGAGGAGCCAAGCAGGAAACCGATCGCCAACAGAGAGTGGTACAATTGGCAAGGTCACACAGAGGTCAGACAGAGGTCAGACAGAGGTCAGACAGAGGTCAGACAGAGGTCAGACAGAGGTCACCTGATTCTTAGCAACTACATGTTAAGTTTGGACTAAATGCAGACATGCTGCGATGGCCTCCATCAAGCTCATGTCGAGACCTTTTCCCACTCCTGCGCTGATCCAGTGCTCTCCTCATCATCGGGGACGCTTGGTGAATGTAGGTAAAGGGTGGTCCACAATGTCACGCGTGCACTAGCGTTATCACACGTTGCGATGAGTTCCAATAGAAATCTATTCTAATGCATCCATTTCCTTGTGTCGTGAATCAGGCCTCAGGCGCTCTCCAGGAGGTGTTCTGCAACCTTCTACCTGCCATCCTTCTGCACAGCTAGGCCTGTGCACACACTCATCAAAGCATCGCTCACTCACAACCTCAGAACAACTACACATGTGCATGCATGGGAATCAAGAGGTAAGCAGTCTTCGTTTGGTCTATAATTTGGTCTATAATTAGCTACCACCAGCAGATGGCGATAATAATAATTAACCTGATCTTCTAACGCAGCATATCTATGTCCATGTGTGTTCGCATCGCATGTTTGCACGTATGAGTCCGCTAACCGATTGAATACCATATGGACACCATACGGACACATGCTCGGACGTCGGTCACGCACAAAGCAACCTGAACCGTATGTGTGAAACACCAGATCTTTTTAACCTGCACATGCCCAGTAGACTACTGCTATGGATAGTCATCGGACATTATTTCCCAGTTGCCGGGGAGGAGCAAAACGAGGAACTCCAACAAACGCGGGCACATTTGCATGCTTCACATGTCTTGGGTGGTTGTGTAGTTTGCAGCGTGTGAAGCCGGCAACTCAAACCAATTATTATTTAGAAGCGAGTAGTCACAACTGTCGCCATGAATGGTCTCTTCCTGACCTTGTTTCTAGAGGCCCATCTTTGAAAAAAACAACTACAACCACACCTCTAATTACCTGAAGAAGTCGTTCTGAATCTTTTCACTCCTGAGAAAGGAAGTGATGTGGAGATGATTTCTTTGCCATTCAGTTTTGATGTAGACATAGTGAGATGAAGCATTCTGTAGGTTTAGCTTGCTAACCCCACTGGAGCTGGTTCTTGCTTATTACCCCACTGGAGCTGTTCTTGCTTACCCACTGGAGCTGGTTCTTGCTTACCCCACGGGAGCTGGTTCTTGCTCACCCCACGGGAGCTAGTTCTTACTTACCCCACGGGAGCTGGTTCTTACTTACCCCACGGGAGCTGGTTCTTACTTACCCCATGGGAGCTGGTTCTTACTTACCCCACGGGAGCTGGTTCTTGCTTACTACTGGAGCTGGTTCTTACTTACCCCATTGGAGCTGGTTCTTGCTCACCCCACGGGAGCTGGTTCTTACTTACCCCACGGGAGCTGGTTCTTGCTCACCACTGGAGCTGGTTCTTACTTATCCCACGGGAGCTGGTTCTTGCTTACTACTGGAGCTGTTTCTTTACCACTGGAGCTGGTTCTTACTTACCCCACGGGAGCTGGTTCTTGCTTACTACTGGAGCTGTTTCTTTACCACTGGAGCTGGTTCTTACTTACCCCACGGGAGCTGGTTCTTGCTTACTACTGGAGCTGTTTCTTTACCACTGGAGCTGGTTCTTACTTACCCCACGGGAGCTGGTTCTTGCTTACTACTGGAGCTGTTTCTTTACCACTGGAGCTGGTTCTTACTTACCCCACTAGAGCTGGTTCTTGCTTACTACTGGAGCTGGTGCTGGTTCTTGCTTACCCACGGGAGCTGGTTCTTACTTACCCCACGGGAGCTGTTCTTGCTTACCCACTGGAGCTGGTTCTTACTTACCACTGGAGCTGGTTCTTGCTTACCCACTGGAGCTGGTTCTTACTTACCCACTGGAGCTGGTTCTTACTTACCCCACGGGAGCTGGTTCTTGCTTACCCACTGGAGCTGGTTCTTACTTACCCCACGGGAGCTGGTTCTTACTTACCACTGGAGCTGGTTCTTGCTTACCCACTGGAGCTGGTTCTTACTTACCCACTGGAGCTGGTTCTTGCTTACCCACTGGAGCTGGTTCTTACTTACCCCACGGGAGCTGGTTCTTACTTACCCCACGGGAGCTGGTTCTTACTTACCCCACGGGAGCTGGTTCTTGCTCACCACGGGAGCTGGTTCTTACTTACCCCACGGGAGCTGGTTCTTTACCACTGGAGCTGGTTCTTGCTTACTACTGGAGCTGGTTCTCCAAACCACAGCTTCTAATGTTTACATTCTAATGAGTTTATAAAAAATATAAATTATAGCATTAGTTGGTGATCAGTCTGGTTGGTGGTGTGGTGTGTGGGGGTGTATGAGGATGCATGTGTGTGGGTGCGTACATGTATATGTGCATGTGTGTGGGTGCGTACATGTATATGTGCATATGTGTGGGTGTGTACATGTATATGTGTGTGCATGTGTGTGTATTGCATGCGTGCATGTTCTATGAGTGTCTGCATGTATGTGTGTGTGTGAGAGAGTGTGTGTGTATGTGTGTGTCTGCATATGTGTGTATGTGTGTGTCTGCTTGTGTGTGTGTGTGTGTGTGTGTATGTGTGTGTGTGTGTGTGTATTCAGGAGCAAACTTCTCAAGCTGCTCCAACAGAATGCAAACACAACAAGCTGCAGTTTGGCAGAAGAATGGACTCCACTGAGGTAAGCAAACTAAAGCTACACATTGCCATGCCAACCTACAGATGAAGCATAACTTATAGCAGAAGGATCAGTCCAGGAGCGCCTCCATGAGCACCTCTTTCCCCAGGGGTGACGGGCCTCCGAGTAATTCCCAGCAGCAGGAGCTTCCAGAAACAGCAGTAACAGCCTGGAGAAAGTGGCCATGACAGCAGTTGTGATCGTCAGTCCTTCTTTCTAACTTTCTCACTCCCTCAGACTGAAAGTAAAAATATTACATGTTTAAAGATTCAATTGTCTACTGGGCATGTGCAGATGGAGTAATCCAATGCTCAGCATATGCCATTCGATGACTCATCGAAAGAGAGTAAACAAGACTCCACCCATCCTTAACACAACCAGTCAAATGACCCTTTACCATATAAAACCATAGCCACAGCTAAGGTGGGTATGTGAATTTAGATGGTAAAGGGTCTCTGACTGTTGTGGTATAGTCTCCGGGCGCTCCAATACATATTCACTATTTCTAACCTGTTTATCCGACTTGTACACAGTGCAGGTCAGCACATGCCATGTCTTGCTGACTGTGCCCATGCAGACCACTATGCAGGTCAGCACATGCCATGTCTTGCTGCTGTTGCTGACTGTGCCCATGCAGACCACATTCTACACTATGCAGGTCAGCACATGTCATGTCTTGCTGCTGTTGCTGACTGTGCCCATGCAGACCACATTCTACACTATGCAGGTCAGCACATGTCATGTCTTGCTGCTGTTGCTGACTGTGCCCATGCAGACCACATTCTACACTATGCAGGTCAGCACATGCCATGTCTTGCTGACTATGCCCATGCAGACCACATTCTACACTATGCACATGACATGTCTTGCTGCTGTTGCTGACTGTGCCCATGCAGACCACATTCTACACTATGCAGGTCAGCACATGCCATGTCTTGCTGCTGTTTGGCTGTACCAATGGATACTTCAAGTCAGAACAAACAGAGCAGAATAACAACGCCGGATTCCGTAGATTTCTCTTTCACTTTTGGCAACAAAAAACAAAGAGTGAGAAGTGATCAGCCGAAGATAACCACATGCAAACACCTGATTGGTTGGATCAGGCTGTTATATCGCTCTGTGGTTTTCACTGATCTCTTCCTCAGAAGAGTTAGAAGATTCTCTGCACAGCCATTGACCGCTCACTTGAGCTAGGGCTAGATTGTCAAACCATCTTCTTTTTCTTTACATTTTGGATTATATTCTATTCAAAGCAGTGAAAATGTGCTGAGTCAGCTCAGCTGCTATAGGCTCAATATTGCACGAGGACAAGTGTGTTTATTGCGCTGACAATCTATACCGACTTTCAGGGTATTTCATTGGATCAAGAAACGGAATACTCCCTGCATCGCATTGGACAGTCTGAAGTCTGCTGGTAGTAAAATTATCATGATCTACTGCATGGAAGTTATGTGCGGAGAGGGGGTGTGGTTGAGGGGGAGCAGATAGGTACATAGACCTTGAAGACAGATCCAACAGTTTTCAACGTCTTGGACTGCCAGTATATACCTTCGCGAAAGATTCAACGCACACTCAAAGTGTTTTCGGAACTAAAATTGGCTAAAATCACTGTTTAGAATACCAAGCAACTGCCAAAGTGACCGTATGTGTGCGTGTGTTTGCATGTGTGTGTGAAAGTGTTTTGTGTAGCAAGTAAGTATGCATAACAAGTAAGCTTCCTTATGTATATAGTGCAGGTCAAAATAAACTTTCCACTTCAATGGCTGCCATGCAAAATGTCCACACCTTCGAAGAAATCATTGATGCTAATAAAAATTAAATTTTTAAAATTTTATTATTCCCCTCTGGTTGAGCATTTCCTTTGCTGTGCGATGATAATAAATGCGATGATAATAATTTTAATAAAAAAGTTAAAAAAATTAATCAAAGAAAATTCGTTTTAAAAAAACACAAATAAATAATAAACAAAACAAACCAAAAAAATATATAAAATATTTCCTAATTTTTAAATTAAATTTAAAAAATATAAATAAAAGAACTCCTCATTGTCCTCTCCTCCTTCCTCCCCCGTCCAACCACCCTCCGTTTTTATCGTCCTCATTAGTTTGTATAGTGGGGTGTAAACTACTGGCAAGGAAATGTAAATGACTTTAGTGCTGTATCAATTTACACCATGTTAGAGGGAGGGTTAATAAGAGTGCCGAGTAAACAGCACCCTCACACAATAGAGGCACCAATCAGAAACCCTCTCATGCCATTGCACACATGTGCACACACACACACACACACACACACTAATCTGAAATAACAACCAGATTAACAACCAGATCCTTGACCTTCCTCTTTGTGGATTTGGCCATATTTTCGTTCCTCTATCGCTTGTTCTGCATAGCTGCATGCAGAGTTGTGTGACCCAAGACTCCTGGTGTGCCTGCCATGTGCCTGCAGGTAGCTGCCATCTGATTGGCATGCTACTAGACTAGAGACTTCCAACCCCTATTCGAGTAAGCTGCTTGGTAAAGGATCAGCGAAAACCCTCAAGCACTTGCTAACAGTTCCACACCAGAACACCACAAACCAAACAGCCGAGAAAACCAGGGCCCTCAGTAGAGCACTTAAACCCGAGAAAACCTTGGCTCTCAGTAGAGCACTAACACCTGAGAAAACCATGGCTCTCAGTAGAGCACTAAAAGCCGAGAAAACCAGGGCTCTCAGTAGAGCACTTAAACCTGAGAAAACCAGGGCTCTCAGTAGAGTACTAAAAGCCGAGAAAACCAGGGCTCTCAGTAGAGACTTGCACCCAAGAATACCAGGGCTCTCAGTAGAGCAACTGAACAGTCACCTGCTCTGCCTAGAAACAATTGGTAGCTGATGATAGGGATGCCACTGGCTCCTTTCGGTAGCCTTCGACGTTCACAGCTTCCAATGGTGAGGGTGGAAGCAAAGCTACGTCTGTAGGTGTCCTGCAGTCAATTCCTAGAAGGAGATTTGATCCAGTCACTTCATGTGGTGTGTTACCTTTACCTACCCGATGGTTTTCCACCATCAAGAAATGGATTAGTCGGTGGACGTGCATTGGAAAATTTGTTTGGACACTAAAAATTTCATTAATGACTTGTTCTATAAGTTATGTGAGGGGGGAAAACCAGAGATAGATAGATCCTCGAAAATGAAATTCATGGTTTTTCTCGGCAGACTTGGCAGACTTAACAAACTTCACGTTTTTATTTATTTTTAGGCCGGCCTTAGCAAAGGGTTCAAGGTGCGCTGAAAGTCTTTTGGCACTAATAGTGGCTGAAACCACTCTTTAGGAAGCTAAGAAGTGCCAATATGGTCATGTGACCTTAGCCTTTTGGTTTGTGTCTTTTTGTCTTATTTTTAACCATCCACCATCTTAAAAAGTGGGTCAGATCTCCCTGATAGCAGAGGTGCTTAATTAATTAATACAAAACCCTTATCTACATGCTCTATCTGTGGTGTGCCGATGTCACACTGAGGTGATGCAACAAAACAAAATCCCTGTTGCCATGGCATCGGCTACTAGAGACACATGACCTTTGCTTCCCCAGGCACATAATAAAACTGAAAAGAGATAACTAGGCTTGAAAAGGCTTGGCTACAACTTCCCCCTCCCCCCCCCCCCCCCCCCCCCCCCCCCCCCCCCTCCACACATACACACACACACGGAGTGCACACGCTGCATTTTGGAAATCCCAAATTGCCATGGTTACAGGACCTAGCCTATACCACAGCTTTTACTACCTGACCACCTGCTCACCTCTGCACCTCTGTCGACAGCTCCACAATTACCTATAACTGCACCAACTGTTATTGATGAGTCAGGATGTATCCCTGGGGAGAGAATACCATTTGCAGTTTCATCATCTTCGTCGCCTTCACTGTCATCCAGCTGGCTCGATAACTTTTCCTTCAGTTCTTCCACTTCAGCTATTAATGTCTAAGAAGAGACACAACATAATACTTCGGCATCATTATAGCACTGACTTACATGAATCAGTTCAACTGACTTACATGAATCAGCTACAGTTTGTTGTTAGACCTAGCTATGCACTCAACAAATTGTAACTTAGAAAGAGATGTAGCTATGCTGCCACACACAGCTAACCCTAACTTGAAATAGTAAATACAGTAAACCCAAAGTGCGCTAGCCATATCACATGTGCAGTCTACTAGTAATAGCCAGCCAGAAGCCAAAGCAGATATTACGCGTCGACTCACTCTGTTTTCAAGTCTCAAGTCATCGTTGATACACTCCAGCTCTGCGCTTTTCCTCTCAAACACTCCCCTTCTGTTTGTCTCCAGCTGTAGCCTAGCATTCAACTCCTCCATGACAAATATAGCTTCTTCAGTCCAGCGAAATCTTGCGTGCATTCCGCTAGACACTGCACTAAATACTTTTTTAATTCGCAGAACCCGCCCCCTCCAGCGACAAAATTAATATTGTTCTCGCTCAGGAATGTTTTTGGCGTCAAAAAGTATGTCTGGAGGAACGTAGTGAGAAGCTGCTAGAGGTAACAGTAGTGTCTCCATCTTGCCAGGTGTACCACGGTGTCGTCTAGGGAGCCAGGAATCACTGCTAGCTTTTAATTAACCTCACTAAGCCAAAGGAATTAACCTCAAAGGGGGTAGGCCGGAGTCGGCGTTTCTTGTGGCGCTGCGTGTAGTCATCTTCTGTATAGAATTGAGGAAGAAGTACTCTGGGATGTGTAGCTTCTCAGTGTTCCTTCCCATTAGGGTGTAATATTTCATCCTGAATTTCCACTGCCGTCTTTTGGGGAAGGAAGTGAAATGATATTTGCATCCAGAAACCCATGCGACACTGTCTCAAATCCTTCAAAATGGTATCAGTATTCTGCGATGTCATCAGGTCTGGGAAAAAACAGGCTAGGTGGAACTTGGGCTGCAAACATCGGTTGATCATGCAGCTAAGGCTGATAAGGAAGGCTGATAAGGGCATCAAGCGAGCATCACAATGATGACAACATATTTATGATTTAATCTTGATGCTGAGCCTGTTAAGGCCACCACATATACTCCAGCACAGTGTGAGACTATGTGACAGTAACTAACACTCTATATTAACCATCATCCATAATACTAATAGTTATGTCCTGCTACTCAAGGAGTGAGGACCAAAGATCATTCACCAGCTTGCCATTCAACAGTTCCTTTCTCCTCTGCCACCACTTCCCTACCCAATACATAACACACTCGCCCACCTCCTCCATCACTGCATCACTTACTCCCTTCACACCTATCCCCAACAGCAATGCCACCTTTCCATCCTTGATCACTAATATATTCATAGCAGCCCCTTCAATTCTGGCACCTCATCCACTAGTACCATCCCCTCTCAAATTCCTCACACGTTACCAAGAAATGTCCCACATCTCCTGCTCCACAATCACACATGATACACCTCTCACCCCTAATTATCCCACATCACTTCTCATCCTCTAATAACCCAGCTGATGCAGTCCTCAGTCTAAATTCCACACCTTCCTGACTATCTCACATACCTCTCCACCTTCCTCCTTCCAATCCTTCTCATTTCTCACCTTCATTTTCCACTTACGTACTGACTGAACCTCGTTGTTTAGCTCATATTTTCTCCTCAAGATGTCATACCATCTGATTCCCTTTGTTTATTTACAACAATTTTTACCAAATCTGCTGTCAACGCCTCTAATCTCTTACCAAACAAAACCTTCATTAAAACCTTCATTAAAAATTGATAACTAAATATCTAACTCACATGATAGCAGATGAACACACAATAAAAATAATACAATGTTCCAGTTAATTACTTTTAAAAAGTAGACAAAAGATAATATATTAACAAAACATACATTTGCAGTTACGAACAAAACAAGTCCATCCATACATATTTTTCCCCTTTTTCAAAGAGTGGATAATGCTACCAAACCGAGTTAATATTCATGCAAAATCTACCTTCACAGAATTGCAAAGATAGTCAAACAAATCTTTGGCTGTCTCTCGTGATGTCATATATATTATGTTGGGAGATGGGTCAAGGAACATCTTCACCTGGGGAAAAAATCTGTGTTGGGAGAACATCATTACCTCTGGACAGAATGGGACCCAATAATGTCGGGATACTTGATAGGGAGAGAAGACTGGCACAGATGCAGTCAGGAGGCGATCTATATCTGGCACTGCTATCCGACCCTCACCACAATGTGGTGGCTGACCTCTCCAAGATTTATCAACAAGGTTTGTCACATGACTATCACCACCAGTCTCACAAGATCAAAATGAGTGCCAATTCACAAGCACTGATGAGCTTTGTGGGAGATAGCTGAACATTTTGTTTGTGTGACTTTGTGTATGTGAAAGCAGATGACGAGGAGAAGGATTGTTACTACTATATATATATCTCCATGTGTCTTTACTGCTACTGTTGATATATACAAGGACGTACAAGTCAATACTGTATATATGAATATTGTGAGGGTATTCACTCTGATGTGACTAACAGAAAAATTAATGATTTTCCCCTCCCCTAAACCATGAACAATGCAGAGGCAGATTCAGCAGGGGAGGGGGGGGAGGTTGGTTACAAAATTAAACAAACCTTTCGGTTCTCAAATTGTTAGTAAAACAACAAAGACAGACATGTAAAATTCACACTCCATGTGTTACAGCTCAACAAAGATAGTTAAAAAGTTAAACTGACTGTGTTTCAGCTGTTAACTATTTGATCAAAGTTAGCTGCATTGAAAGTTCAAAAGTTCAAAATTTCTATGCAGCTGTTATTGCTTTGGGTTTGTGCATGAAAATAAGGATTCGAGAGACTGCAGGAAGCTGATTGGCATGCTAAAAAAGTAACCAGTTTAGTAACAGGTTAGCTACTAGGATAATTCAATATAACTTGACGAAACGTGTCTGCTGAATTCAATTCTGAAAAAGCCACCACCAAAGAAAACGTGTCCTGCTGTGGCTACCAGAATGGACTCTGGTCCACCACGTAGTAGTCGAAGCAATGATCAAGTGATCCAGACCCCCCAATCACTTCTAGTGAAATTCTTAACTGTCATCTGTCCAGTGATCCAGCCCCTATCACTTCAAACAGTGACTTGAGAGCGCATGCAGTTCTTTAGATGATTTCAGAAAACTAGGAGAAACTATTTATGATACCCAGAGATTCCAATATCTCACTTCGCACACTACACCTGTTTTTTCTGATTTAATTCACTCGCATCGAGTCACTAAGCAGGGATAATCCTGGAAAATGTCTTTCCAGCATCACTGGCTTAAAATTTCCATGGTTGTCCTACAGTAAGGAGCTTGAAGGGAGGGGGGGGGGGGATTTGTACTATTGTGTCCCTTTTCCAGAGCAACCCAACACGGGAGGTTGCCAAGGGGCAAGGCCTGGTGTGCTAGAGCTTTCACTGTACCAAAAACTTACAGCAAGGCCCTAGGAAAAGATGGCACTCTTATTTGCCATGAGCAGAGCTATCAGCATGCTACCAAACAGGCAGATCCCTTCAGGCATAGTTATTGTGGTCCTGCAAGTCGAGTAGATAGCAGAGGCTTCTGAGCCAGCAAGTCAAACAAGCAGAGAAAAACAAGGAAATTATTTGCCAAATAGTATAGCTACAGTGCCGAGTTTTTAGCTAATCGGGGCTTACTTTTTGAGTAGGGAGGTAATTGGGAAGACAAAGTGGATTTTTTGGACTGCTCTGTTAATAGGGGGAACTTTGTTGTCACAAAAGGTAATGCTACTCTACAAGAGCATCTGCTTTTTTGCAATAAAATGCTGCAAAGTATACAAGCAAAACTATACAAAATGAAATTATTCATGTAAATTACGTGAAAAGTTAACTAATGAACCCAAAGCAAATTATATACTTACACTTTACCATCATATATAGCAGATGAAGGAACTGACCACTCATGCAAATCACAAAATCCTCGGTTTATTGATCTGGCTACTCAACGAAAGCGGAGTACCTAAACCTATCTCATTTATGTTGAGGGAGCAAATGCCTCTACAATTGCAGAAAAAATCTTGGAATCCATTTTATACCCTTCCATCTCTTTAAATGCTCGCAATATTCGTGGTCAGGCTTATGATGGAGCAATTGTGATGTCTTAGCGGGTGTCCAAGCAAAGATAAGCAAATATCTCGTCTAGCTTTGTGCACACATTGCTCTGCTCACTCCCTTAACCTCTCTAGCACAGCTTCTTGCAAGGTCCAAGAAGTGAAGAACCTCATTGGCATGTCATATCTATTTTTAACAACAGTCCAAGGAGTTTTTGGAAGTTTTGTTGCATATTAGCCAGCATGTCGACATTCTCATCTTCCTGGTCTTTGTAGTAAATTTGTGACATCTACTAAGACCTCTACACAACAAAACACCTCTTTTAACTCTCTATTCTGATAGCAAATTAAAAGTATGTGCAGCGATTGTTTGATGACCCCCACCCCTCTACACATTTTAGCCCTTTTACCAATCCTGGCTCCACTCCTCTAACACACACTAAAATTTTTTTTGAACTCTCAGTTGACATTACATTAATCTTCTCTCAATAATGAATTGTATATATATACTCTCTCGTTGAAATTGTAGGAGACAATTTCAAGTTGATTATCGAGAAGGTTATTGTTATTTATTTTGCTAAGTCGGTCCAAAACTAATTATAAAAATAATCTAGAAAGGAAAAAAATATAATAATAAGACAAACAAAGGTAAACATCAACAAATATAAACAAACCAACAAATTAAATGATGCAAACAATCTACAGCAAATTCCCCAATATAGCCGCCACATGACCCTGCTGAACTTCGATGGCCTCATGCTGAAGCAAGAAAAAATATGACCAACTGGTCCACCAACTATTCGCCAAGGTCTGTAAAAAGGCTGCAACTGCAGGGCCGAAAGATCCTGACATCTCGATGGCCAGAGGCATAAAAAGATACTTATTTGTTTATTATTACTTTTTATTGATTTTTTATTTTATTTACTTACTTTTTTTATTATTTTTTTAATTTTTATTATATATTTTTTTAACTTAATTATTTATTCATCCATTGTTTGTTTGTTTGTTTGTTTATTTATTTCCATTTGATTTGTCTCTCCGTCTATCTTGTTAATGGCAGCTAGACTAACCGGCATGTTGATATTTCAATCTAGTTGCCTAACAAGATTACAGAACTCTTCTTTTTCGATAGCAAGTTGGAAATGGTTTTCTTTTCATAAACTGACATGTGGTTAAGAATATTCGTATGTCATGCAGATTCATGGGAAAGAATATTTGGCTCACAAGTTTCTCCCACGTAAGAAAACTAATATTGCAAGCAAAAGTCATGTTTCATTCCAGACTTGTCAAATAATCAAATACCTATATATATATATATAAAAAGAAAAATTACAAGTTATAAACCTGGCGATACAAAAATGCATGCTAAAATATGATTATTGTTATACACATAAAGGAAGGCATTTTGTAAAATAATAATAGAATGAAAATGACAACAACAATAACAACAATAGTAACAACAACAACAATAATAACAGTATCAATATCAATAACAATTATAATAACAATAATAATAATAACAATAAGAATAACAACAACAATGACAACAACAATAATAACAACAATAATAACGAAGTAATATCACAAGCTCTATGTTGTAAAACAAGTTCAAAATTTCTTAATTATTTGATCTACCAACCTATCATAAACAGTAACTTGTATGCATATAAGCAACAAAAATATTCCAAACAGGATGGACCTGCTTTAAGACATAAAAAAAAGATTAGATGACACTTTATCATTTGCCATCATTGTATAGATTTTAAAATGCAGAATAATAATATTGGTCTATGTAAATGGTTATGTAATTCTGTGGTGTAAACAGGATAGTTTTGTAGCACTTTTTTTTTTGCAGCCAAGCAGTCATCTACAGAAAGTTATTCAGGTTAACTAACCAATGATAGAAGTTTCTTTTCTATATATACATGCCTATATACTTATATACATAGCTAGATAGCTGCATCATAAATTGTTACCTGGTTTTATTGAAGGTCAGTGGTGTTGACTACTCACAAGAATAAGCTTCTGAGGATCACTTTTTGCTGACTCAGCTTGACTAGACTTGATATTGCACTTACAAATGTGTATATATTCTTTTACCGACTTTTGAATGCAGTCATTGCAATGCATAGGACAATTTGGAGTCTTTTCTGATAGTAAAATTAATCGACATATATAATTTTTTATTATCATTACTTTATTATTTATTATTATTATTATTATTATTGTTGTTGTTGTTGTTGTTGTTGTTGTTGTTGTTGTTATTATTATTATTATTATTATTATTATTATTATTATTATTATTATTATTATTATTATTATTATTATTATTATTATTATTATTATTATTATTATTACTAATATTATTATTATTATTATTATTATTATTATTATTATTATTATTATTATTATTATTATTATTTACTGTTACTATTATTAGTATCTATTCTGTATTCATCCCTTTCTAGTAGTGATAGTAAAATTAATCGACATATATAATAAAAAAATTATCATTACTATTATTATTATTATTATTATTATTATTATTATTATTATTATTATTATTATTATTATTATTATTATTATTATTGTTATTATTATTATTATTATTATTATTATTATTATTATTATTATTATTATTATTATTATTATTATTATTATTATTATTATTATTATTATTATTATTATTATTATTATTATTATTATTATTATTATTATTATTATTATATTATTATTATTATTACTACTGCTATTATTAGTACCTATTCTGTATTCATCCCTTTCTGTATAATATATATTATGTGTATTGAAAAGGTTATCATATATAGAAGATCTTTAAGATAAATTATATGGATTTTTTCATGTGCTTATTTTATTTATTTTGTGGGAGGGGACTGCCAGTTGTTATGGCTCTTTCTGGTGGCTAAACGAGCCTCTATGCATTGTTAGGGCACAAGATTGGACTAGACAGACTTACACGCAGAACTCTAGTCTAATGTGCAGAACAGTAGTTGCAATAACACTAGTAACAGAACAGAACACCCGAGGCAGGAGAGCTTACTAAGGGGAGACAGTGGCATTTAAAAAAAAAACTTGTGGTTACCATTTTATAGCTCCATAGATTCTGTAAACTGCATGGTATGGACTTGACTCAAAAGATAGGTCTCTCAGTGTGCTCTCTTTTGATACTAAAATATTTTTCATATATATAACTATAGCCAAGTTACTAAACCTAAAGTGGAGGGAACTTCAAAGCCTAAATGCCTGAATTGACCGCATAAATATCTCCAGAGTGCTAAAGATTTGAAATTAGCACCAGTGGCTAGAGGAAGCTCTACTCTATTCAATGAGTGCTTTCATTAGGCGTTAAAATGTAAGTACGTGGTCAAGCGTGTGGGTGGAAAATGAGTTTTTTAATTAATTTTAATTACAATCATCATGACACTCAGGTGCAGCCAGTTCTCTTCCCTCTGCCACCAGTTTTGCAAAAAAATTCACTAAGGTGACTATTTCCAGTTTTTGTAATCCCACTTTACGTAAGGCAGGCAGGTGAACACATTATGGTAGATACAAATGCCATGCATGGCAATACAAAGGGTTTTTTAAATCTAACTTCCCAGTGAGGGCTCACTTCACTCACCAATTAACAAGACATTGAGTGGCTGGCAAGCAAAGGTGCAATGAAGGGGGGGAAGGGGGGGAAGGGGGGATGGGGGGGGGGGGGGGGGGGTGGAAGATAATTATTTTTGCCTAATCCCCCATGGGACAAAACTTGAAATCCAAGCATTGTTAGCTTTTGCTATTGTCCTATTGGGGAGAGCCACCCCAGTAATTCACGCAACCCAGATTCACCCCTCGGTGGCCGGTGGATGCGACATTCGTTCGCGATGTGGTCAACCGTCTGTTCTGGTGCCCCACACGCACAGGCTACACTGTACCAGTCCCCTATAGCCCTAGCTTGACTGAAGGCCTAATACAGTACTGATTTGTACACTGGAAACAAATGCAATGCATTGTGTGATCACCTTGCCAAGCTTTTGTTCCCTGCCTTTTGTATAATGGTATGTGTCCGTCCATATATGTTCCATTTGCACAACCAGATGGCCTGCAGCACAATGGGCTGACTGGTTGGGAAGCAGACATATATGTGTGTGTGTATGTGAGTGTGTGTGAAATATGGGTTAGAGGGAAGGTTTTATTTAGTCCACTTAGAAGCAGCTTCTCATAAAGAAGAATTGTCAAAGTATTGAATGGAAGACCTTACAATAGCTTACAATAACTTGAGACATTCTGTTACAGATATTTTGCACTCATGGTCTTCATTATGTGTTCAATATAGTAGTTGTTTCTTCTATATAATAATATCCACAAACTCGCTCTATAGCCTGCTCTCTTTTGTGCATGCTGCTTGAGAGAGCAACTAACAAGTGGCAGTCCGCAAACAATTACATTTTATAATTTTGCCAAGATTGTTTTTACACCATGACTCAACAATAGTGTATCCAACCCCATAGTTACATTTATGTTGAGGAATTGAGTATCCATGTAATAATGGACAATCCAAGAATCCTGCTACTAATTATCAGCGTGTCCAACTCCTGGGAGACAGCGATTTTCCTCAATCTTTAAATATCTTTTTTCCCCATTAAGAGAACCATTTCCAGTTTACATAAGTTTAAGATGGACAACCCACCCTTATTTGTGGGTGAACATACAATGGTAGACAGATACAAAAAGAAAAGGTGGAGGGGGGTCTTGTTTAAAGGGGTGGTAACCCATATATATGTTTAAAAATTAAGTTTTTTTTATTTGATTATTTTGTTACTACAGGCATGGAGAAGCTGTGTTTCAAATCTCAAAGTATTAGTGAATTCCATTGTAAAGTTATGGATGATTTTCTCCACCCAGTTCACTTACATTTCTCTCTGTTCAAGGAAGAAAAACCAAGGAAAAATCGCCCCTGTTCTATCGGTCATAACTTCGTGACCACTTAATCTATCCATATTCTAAAAAGACCAAAATAAATCCCAGATTAACTCTGGGGGGTTTGCGCAATAGCATGGTGTAGGTCGCATGCCAAAAAAAACGACCATTACCGATTCCAAGATGTCAAAAAGATACAAGAAAAAGCGACCTAAGGTTTTTTTATTGTGCTACTGTTATTTCAGATGAGTTTCCTGGAGTTTCTACTCCAAGTCCAGCTACTCCAACTCCAGTGATAACAGCGCCGAGGAAAAAGTTGGCTTGGGACATGATTGCAACTCAAACACACTGACATCTCATTGAGAAGGACAAGAGGATCTGTCGGGCTGAGGTAAAGGACCAGGAGGCAGTGAAGAAACGTAGGCGAGCGATGAGAATGGACAGAGTAGATCTATTGGATGAACAACAGGAGGTAGAGGGTACGACCTATGAAGCTGGAGGATTTGACTGATTGCTGCCCAAATGCATGATTCAAGTGACAATTCATGTTTTCAATGGAAATCGTGGCGAAGATAGTGTGCTGACATTGAAAAGAATACCTCCAACTTTGAAAGCAATTTCCAGAAAACAATGAATTTCGACTTTATTAAAATTCCTGTGGCTCAAAAAAATACTTATATACAAACATTTATATATCATTGTAAAGCACTCTACACTTTCATCGGACAACTTAATTATTTTTAGGTAGGAGTCACTTGTTATGTGTGCATGTTTGATACTGATTTCAAAAGTATGCCTCCATTTTTTCTTGGTGTGCAATTTTCAACTTTTCTTCTGATGAAAAGATACCTTGGAGGTTATTATTAGTAACCTATGAGTGGGAATTACCTACTGGAAAGTTATCCTTTATTATAATATTAATGGTGAATATTCAGGTGCATGTGACTGAAGCAATTATTCTATTGCTTATATCTTTTAAGATCAGAATTACCTGCCGAAAAGAAAAAACAAGAAAGTTATGAGGATTAGAAAATACAGATAAAATTGTGTGGTTTGTGGGTTAACCCCCCCCCCCCCCCTTAACAAAATTATTGGCTAGTTTAAAAAAAACGAAACAAAAATTAACCAATGGAGAGGCCACGAATATTTATAAGATCTTTTACTATTAATGAACACCAAATATATAATGGAAGTTTTTTCTGAAGTCATGTAATATTGGTCTTCATAGATATAAAGGACTCTAAAACTGTCTGTGGTCAACACGAGTGGTGTTCCTATTTTAATTAGGTAAAGGGTCCTATAAATGTTCGTGCTTGTTTCTATGTATAATTATAGTCAACCAATGAACATTTTTATCTTGCCACAGGAAGTGCCCTCTGATGGACACTCCTACGACCCTGAACTGTTGCTTACTGCCACCAGGTCATCTATGACTACCACTGTTATACTGTTGTGTTACTAAAGTCCTTAATCAATACCATCATCCAAGATACTTACACGATCACTGTAAGCTATAGTTATGGCCATAGTTCTGCAACTAACTCACTATCAAGGCTCCCTAAAACACTGAACAGTCACTATTATTCCAGCCTGACTAGATTACATCATAGATAACATGGCTGACTAGCCTATTACATCATACATCACATGGCTGATTAGCCTATTACATCATACATCACATGGCTGATTAGCCTATTTACATCATACATGACATGGCTATTACATCATACATCACATGGCTGACTAGCCTAATACATTATGCATCTCATTAATTAACACATCACACTAGTTCATTGTTGTAGCAGAGTTAATCCTCTTCCCGTCTTCTCCTTTGGATGTCGGCAGTTCCCCTCTGTTGCTCTCAGTGGTCGGCCACTGCCTCGATGTTCCACCTGCATTTTGGTTCTTGGGGCCAGGTCAGTGTATGTTTGTGCACATGCATCAAGGCCATGGCCCATCTGGCCAGTCTCGTCCTTCATTTTCTCCAAGTAGATGAGGCTGCTGTGATGCTTGACCACAGTAAACTCTGCCCCCAGCTTCACTCCCTCGACCACCGCCAGGCACTCTTGTTCTGACACTGTGTATCATGACTCAGTTCCTGCCAAGAGCAGTATCCCACTGGGTGGTCTGGATCATCTTCGTCCAGTTGACTCAAAATGGCTCCAATTCCTTGCCTGAAGAGTCTGTTTGTAGGATGAAGAGTTTCCCTAACACAGGGCTCCTCAGTACAGGGTGAGATGATAGGCCCTGCTAGATGTCAACACAGCTCCTCAGTACAGGGTGAGATGATAGGCCCTGATTGATGTCAACACAGGGCTCCTCAGTACAGGGTGAGATGACAAACCCTGCTAGATGTCAACACAGGGCTCCTCAGTACAGGGTGAGATGACAGACCCAGCTAGATGTCAACACAGGACTCCTCAGTAAATGATGAGATGATAGGTGTCTTCGAATATTTTACGCCATGTTTCTGTCCACTCTATTTTGTCTGGCAAGCTTTCTTTGTTGTCTCCGTCAGTGGGTGTAGCCATAGACCCAAAACCAGGCATGGAGCACCTGTATAATTTGCGAATCCGAGAAATGCTCTCATTGCATTCTGGTCTTGAGTATTTGAGGACATGTTTGATTTTGGCTTCCAGCTCTGAAAGTTCTGGCCCACCCAGTGTCCAAGGAAGCAAACATTTCTTCATTTTGATGGTGAGTCCTGCTTCTACAAGTCATTCAAAGATTGCCCTGAGGTGGTCCAGGTGCTCTTCAAAGGTCTGACTAAAGATCATGATACCGTCAATGTAGGCTGCTGCAAATGGTCGAACATCTGCTAGTATCGCACTGCAGGTCCATTTTTTAGGCCGAATGGCATCCATACGTATTCCCATTTTCTATGGGGCATCACGAAAGATGTCTTATGAAAGCTGTTATTGTGAACTGGCACCTGATGATATCCCCTCTTGAAATCCAGGGTCAATATGTACTTGACCATTCCCACACCATCTAACAGTTCATTCAATCATTGGTAGAGGAAAGGTGTCTAGCTTCGTCACATCATTCAGGCATCTGTAGTCCAAGCACAGTCTGTAACTTCCATCCTTTTTCTTGACCAAGACAACTGGCGCTGCCCCGGGATTTTCGACGGTCTGATTGTTTCAAGCTCTAGCAGGTTCTTTACTTCTTCATCAAGGTACCATTCCACCCTGTAGGTGGTTGGTTCTTGGGGTAGCTGTCTCCTGTTTTGATTACAATGTCTGTGTGCTCCATCTATCATTGGCCGACCAGCTTTTGAAACTTCCAGAAGACGTCCAGTAGTTGCTTTGAAGTTTCTCTCAGCTTCGGATACTGCCTCATGAACGACTAGCATAGCCTCATCCTCCTCTTCTCCCTTGAGAGTTATATCGTACATCAGTTCAGTGCTGGTCAGGTATGCAGCTACTGGAGAGTTGAATGCTTTCAACAGGTTGACATGTCATCTTGCTTTCCTCCCGGGATGATTCAGCATTGCCAACTCGTAGGTGGTGTGTCGCTGATCACTTCAGTTATGTATAAGGTTCTTCCCACTTGCTCCACAGCTTAGGTCCAATTGGAGTCATTATCAACAGCCCAAGGTCTCCTACACCAAATTTGGTTTCCTTCATCTTCTTGTAACCATCTTTCTTTTCCATCTCAGTCTGCCATGCTAGTTACCTTAACTTCTCGAATATTTCTTGTACTGAGGTTACATACAAGATGACATCTTGTGCTGTGTGGTCTGTCATCCATACTTCGTAACAATCCTCTCATCTGTCTGCCGTATAACAGTTCAGTCAGGGTGAAGCCAGTCGTGGTATGTGGTACCCTCCTGTACTCGCCAAGTACAAAAGGCAGAGCTAGGTCCCACTGCAATTTGGACCACTTCCTTAGCATCATCTTGAGCGTCTGGTTGAACTGTTCAACCATCCTGTCTGTCTCGGGATGGTAAGGGCTAATGTGGCTGGACTTCACGCGATACAATCCCATCATCAGTCGGCTTAGAAAGTTTGTCCCACAGTCTGTTACTATCTCCTTTGGAACACCTACCCTGGTGTAAAGAACCAGTAACTCGTCTGCAATAGCTCAACTTTCCATAGTCCTCAATGGAAATGCCTCTGGCCATCTGGTGACATAATCCATGATTACAAGAATGTGTCTTTTGTTCAGCTCTGTCCTAGTGAGAGGTCCTACCAGATCCATACCTATCCTCGAGAATGACTCGCAGATCACAGGTAGTGGTTGCAGTGGTGCCTTCTTTGGTCTGGACTGACTTCCTTTCTGGCATTCCAGACACGCAGAACACAACTGTTGGACATCTGAACTCACTCCAGGCCAGTAGCACTCGTCCAAGATTCTCGACATCTTGTCCCTCCACAAATATCCTGGTCAGTGAGCAAGGAAGAGTACTAGAGACCGGTGTTGCTGGGGCACACACAACTGTTGACCATTGTCTCCCAGCCTGTGCTTCTTGACTGGTGAGCTGGTGTCGTCTTCTCTCTCCTTCTCCTCCTCAACGTCTCCCAAACAGGCATCTGGATCCTCGTCTTTTTCATTCTGGCACCCCTGCTGTCATCCACCGATGTGTCTGGGACATCAGAGTCGACATCCTTATAGTTAACCTTTGCGATGTTGTGAGTCCAAGCCAAGTTGTTCAGTTCCTTGTGGACTAGTTGTTTTCCCAGCTACCATATGTCGGATTAGTTTGCTCTGATGAGCGTGTCGAACATTAAATCGTCCAGGATTGCCACTTCCATCTCTTCACTTCTCCATCCAACACTTCTATCTTTGCTCTAGGTCTGGGCTGCACAGTGACGGCATTATTGGTGGAGGATGTCTCCTGTGACTGAGTAGTCTGCATCAGACACCAGTGACTGCTCGCTCCTTCATCCAACAATATCTTCTGACATTGCTGTTGTAGTTTTGCCTTAGCTGGTTTTAACATTGCCCTCTGTATTTCTTGTGGATATTGGTTTCTTTGATGTGTTGTGAGTATCACACTGCTGCCACCATCTGTCGCTAGGAAGTGCCCTCTGATGAACACTCCTACCACCCTGAACTGTTGCTTACTGCCACCAGGTACATAACTACCACTGTCTGATACTGTTGCATTACTCAAGTCCTTAAATAGTCCATCATGCAACATACTTACATAATCACAGTAGGCTATAGCCTATGGCCATGTAACTAACTCACTAGCTGTAAACTCAAGACTCCCTAAAAACCTGAACAGACTATTATTCCTAGATTACATCATACATAACATGCTGACTATATAATTATGCATCTCGTTAATTAACACATCACAGTTCATTTAGCAGTTCATTGTTCAATGACACTGTCACAGAGACTTGGTCATGTGACACATCCTGTTCATTTTCTTTTGTTATAGGCAGGCAGCCTCCTACAAGAAGTTACTCAGAATAACTCCTGAACGAATCAATCATAAAATATACGTACATGGCTATGCATTCGCAATATATATATATATATATATATATATACGCACATAGATTTAAAAAATATTGGATTGACAATGCAGAATATTATAAAGAACACCAAATATAATACAGATTTAATATTTAATATTTAATAATAATAAGTTAACCTTTTCAATAATCAACTTGAAATTGTATTCTCTCACATTTCGACTATATAGATGCTCTAACCTTCATTAGGAATATTAACAGGTAAAGGTTCCTGTAAATGGTTGTGGCTTCACTGCAATAGACCCCGTATGGGATTACTTATGTGGCCAAAAAAATCTTACTAATGTGCTAAATATATGTGAGCATGCCCAGTGCTCTGCATGCGGTAATCGTGATGTCAAACTCACCCCTTCTGGGCTAAATGTGGACAATGTTTTTGCTGATTTTGGACTTTCTGAAGTGAGTAGGAAGGAGAAGGAATTTTTGTCTACCACAGAAAACATACTAGAAACCCGGGAGATCTGAGTGAAATCGTGGATTCATAGCTTTTCCAAGCCAGATACTTGTGCTGACTTGCCTAGAAGATAGGACTATGATGATGGTGGAGAACAGGAACAAGAGCTCACAAGTAAATAAATAGCCATGCTTATAAGCTAGCTTAGCATACTTCTTCCCCATCTGAGCAAGTTTACCTTGGGTACTTGGAGGGTACTGGCTAGCTACATATATAGCTAGTTATTTATTATTATATTACTATTATTATATTATTATATATGATTTTACAGCACTGTATATATAATAGCATGAAAATAATGTACAAAGGACGAGAGTGTGCTGAAGGCTTACCAGCAAGAGCTGCTGGTAGCCTTATAGGTAATAGTTAATTGGAGATGGTAAAGAAAAACATTTACTGCATGGACATATGTAGTGTTAGTGTATACTTGAATTTCCACAAGCTCTACCAAGACCTTCAACTCTACTGCCACAGTCGACTCTCTTTTTGTGTCTGTGTGTATTTGTGTGTTGTTAGCTCATGTTTTGTGTTCCCCCAACTAAATGGCTGGAAGTTTTAATTATAAATTATTCAGCAAGCACAGCAACATCTTCATCACAAAATATTAACTTCAAGTTATGTAGTGTTAGTGTATACTTGAATAATGTTGAGCGATTGTGGGCTTGTATATTCAATTATGTCTTGTGTGATCTCTAGTTTAGATTCTGCCTCAAAAAACACGTACTCAAATCAAAGGCTGTAATTATTTATTGTGTGTGGTATGTTGCTAAGCAACCTATGTTACCACAAAGTTTGTCTACACCAATGCTACATCAGCCATGGTTGCTAGGAACATTTGTGCACTCATGGTTCAATATAAAATATGTAAAATAGGTCACAAATTGCTGCGTAAAATCCAGAGATGAAAGAGTTAATATGGTCTTCATACGTAAAGGTTGTATACATGACCCTTTACCTATAATTAATAATAATAATAAGACATAATACTACATATTTTTGTATATATATATATTTTTTTAATGGGAAAGTGTCAGATGCCTGTGCTGCCCAGTACAGATGTGCAGTTCCCCCGCTGGACCGCCACAGATAGTCTCTGGAGCAGGTACTCTGTCGATTTGGGCTCGCCCGACTCTGTTTTAAGGGGGAAAGAAGGCTGCGTATCGCGTAGTCTCATATAAAGTACCATATCTTTGCTCGCATTCACTCTAGTTTCCCGATTTATATATCAAATTATAGCTTGCAGTCTGTTCTTTCTAATGGTAAGTCTCTTTTGTTATTTTGTTTCGCCATAATTTTTTCCTAGCTCATTATAGGCTCTTCCAGTGCGGACCGTAAGCCGTTAAGTAAACCACGTTGCAGTAACGACCTTTGCGAGGCTCTTATTCGGTCAATTAGTCAATCATAATGAGCACTACAAACTGCGCGTCTTGAAATTTTGAAAAAATGTTTTTTTGTCTCATTTTCTGAACATAGCTTTATGACATCACGTTACATTTTCATCTATAGGTCTTTTTTAGTAATGCTATCAAACAAAAACTCTCGCGCAAGTTGTAGAATATAAAAATTGCTTTCAAATGATATTTTTTTTTTAATGAAAGGATAAAAAAACATTCAAGTTATCATTTGAACGGTTTTTCAAAAATCACTTCAGAGATATTGAGCCTTGAAGTCCAAGCAGTTCGTAATCACATCCCAGCTGCCAGAAACACCCCCTGCTTCACCAGAATACATCCCCTCATTACTAGAATTGTGTGTACAAACAAAATGTTTGACTTTTCACAGTCCTTTATTTTTTCAACAACAGCATCCCAACTACAACCTGAAAACCAACAATATATATATATAATATATATATATACATACACATAAATTAAAGACGCATCAGACTTGTTACATGTATGTTGCTTTGCTAATATTGAATTAGCAAACATAAACACGTCATCATTTGCAGGGCTCCCATGCCCAGGTCCATCCATCGTCACCCTCCACGCATGTCTTCCGACACCCTCCAGTAATCCCTGAAAAACAATAGAACACAAACAAAAGTCATCCTCCACTAATTCCTAAGCTTGACAAAAAGACACATAAACAAAAGTATCTTCCAGTAATCTCTGTTTGACAATAGAAAGCAAAAGACACAAACAAAATAAAAATGTTACAGGTCCCCCATGCCAGGACCATACAATGCTCCGCCCTCCATTGAACTATGCTGCCTCTCGACAGCAAGCCTGACACTTGTTGCACTCATATGTTCTGTCTTACCCGCTCTACTCCACACAACAGAATTAAACTCATTTTGGTTGTGTATAACCACCTAAACATTTGCACAAAAGATCCTCGGACATTAATTTATCAAAAACCTTCTAACATACATAGCCTTGTCCAGAGGAATCATAGGCCTATCGGTACTGGTGGTACCTCACCTTTAGCACAAGCTGGATTAAACTTACACCAACTCAAAACTCCTGTAGGACAATACTCGTGTTGGGATGTTCCATAGTTGACTAAGAGTGATAAAAAATCGCTTTCACATCGCAAATCATCCCCTCTAGGTTGTCCTTTCTAATTGCTCCCCTATAGTAGGTTTGCATTTTAACTATAGACACACGACTAACCCCCCTAGCACCACCCAAAGACACTAGGACCGTAAGGCTCGACTTCCAACAACCGTTTACGTGCATTTGTATACCCATCACTAATTTATGTGTGTGTACCTAAGCTTCAGTCTCTCCACTGAACGCTAAAAAAGTTTGTGTTCCTACAACTTCCATAGAACCCGAAGAGCCTTCAAAATTGGCTTCACAATTTTTACCTTGTGAGACCCTCAAACCATTCTGTGTAACTTGCTTCTGTTTCATCTTCAGGTCTTCGCGCACAAGCTTGACAGAACTTAGACATAAGATAATAATCTAAAACTTCTCCAGTGTCCCAAGACATCACCGCAACCAAGCCATAATTTGATTTGTGGCCCTGTCTAAGCCATGTGCCGTCAACAGTAATACTAACATCAATGATGTCTTCATGCCTAACCCTATAAAAATCATGTAACCTATGAGCGGCATCCAACATAATACTCTGTTACTGCATTTGCGTCACTCCCTATTGACCTAGTATATTTTAAAAAAACAAGTGGAACCAAGAGGGGGCAACATATCCATGACTGCAGTGATATCTTCCAGACCAGAATGACTAATTCCAGCAATGCGAGCACCCAGTACTGACTGGATGTTCAAAGAATGCTTCTACAGATACAGGGTTTGAGATGTCTCGAGTGTTACTACAATTTGAACAAAAAGTAAAAATGAGACACCATGCCTGCCCTACGGGCTTCAGTTGCAAGGAAGCTCAGTTACCACATTGAATACACTTATTACACCTTTCTATGACCTCTCTAAGCTTATCTAAGTTTATTATACAATTACCCTTACCTAGTTCTCCAACACCACCTGAGTCCAAAGAGGTAGAGCCAGTAGATCCAGTAGTAACAGCCACAGAAGCAGCTGAACGATCCATGAGAGCCAACTTCTTCCTGGTCATAGACACTGGTCATAGTCACAAATGGAACTGGCCTCTCTTCAGACATTTGCAATTGATTGCAAGGTAAGTGAAGGTTCACAGAAGGCACTACCCCACCTACAGGATCCAAGAGACTCACTAACAAAGGAAGGAAACAGCTAGTAACTTTTTAGTACGGAGATAAACATTAAAACTTGCCTGGCGCGGCTACTGTGACAGGCTCAACAACAGCCGCCTGTAGGGCTTTCTTCTTCTTGTCGTCACTCTTCTTGAATCCTTGGCCTTTCTGTTTAAAATGCTTCTCTGTTCTCTTCCCCATAACTCAACAGTGTGAAAGTTTCAAGCGAACTGACTAAAAAACACGTGCTCATCTTAGAGGTTGCGCACTACCCCCCCGCCTGGCCAATTCATTGCGCAAACGACTGGTAAGGGTCTCCATGAAATTGGCAACATTTTGATATATAAAAACTGTATTTTGGGTAGGCGATCATCGCCGACCCCCCGATTGTAGCCAGGTAAGACTGGGAGAGAACCTCTTCCAATGTGAAGTGAAATGAAATGAAATGGAATAATAATGCACTGTATAAAAATGGCTATATCTTCTGATGCAAGTATTCACTTGCTCTGAAACTTGAAACTCAAACTCCAGACATACTATGAACCCTTTTGGGCCAAAAATAAATTATTTGAAAAAATATGTGTTTTCAGCCCTCTTCCCCCCTTAATGCGGTATCCGAGCTCCTTCAAAAAGGCCAGTGACTTCGGGCCAATTGCCCCCAAGGTCTCAATGGCTATGGGCGAGAACACGTGGCCTGGTGGAAGCTCCCGATACTTCTCGCTTTTCCGTTCCTCTGCTGCTTCAGCGACCCTCCCTGGCTCTTGGGTGGCATGTGCTCTGTATGACAAAGCAAATGTATCTGGGCAGGTAGCATCCCAAGTCAGCAAACAGCCAGACTTCCATGGGGCCAGTGTCACACCATCCGGTCTCTTGCCATCTGATCTCAAAAGGCCCGAAGGAAAGATGAGCAGCCGCCAAACCTCGTTTGATGATGTCGTTCACTGCCGCATGCCGTTGTATATATATAATATGAACATTGGTCTTTAATATGTTAATAGGTGAAGGGTCCTGTAAGTGTTTGTGGCCTATTTAATATTGCTCTTCATTATGTTAGTGTTTGTTATTTAATATTGGTCTTCATTGTGTTAATAGGTAAAGGGTCCTGTAAGTGTTTGTTATTTAATATTGGTCTTCATTGTGTTAATAGGTGTTAATAGGTAAATAGAGGATAGCGCCATACACCTTTACTTCTTGGATTGAACTGAATGCAAATATCATGTGTCTCCAAAGCAATGTGTGCAACAACTGAGTATTGGGTAAAGGGTCAATCAGGTAAGGGGTCGTACGTTTACAATGTCCAAGTATACTATACAATGTCCACTACCTCCCCCAAGTAGGCAGTATGGCCTACTGAGAGATTGTTTACTTATGTCCATATCGGTCGATTGGTTTTGGTCCTCGCCTGCTTCGTCGCAGGGGTGGCGGCCGCATGTTGGGTAGGAGTTTGCTGGATTCCGATTGGGAGGAGGGCGAGGGTTGGCGAGGGGGTGTTCCTGGAGAGATGATGGTTCTGGGCGCCGCGGGGCGGCTGGGGGCCGGTGTTGCTGGCGAGGTCCCGGTGGGGCGGATGGGTGGTTTGGCCGGCGTCTGGGCGACCAAGGCGTATGATCTGGGGATGCTTCCGGGTTGAGCGACGGGGGTGGTCTGAGCCGGCGTTGCCGGTGGTGGAGGGGCGGTTGCCGGGGTGGTCGGAGGCTCTTGCAGGGGCGTGAGGCCTGTGGTTGTGGGCGGTGGATCGGGTTGGGGTTGCCTCATGTCGTGGTAGGTGGGGGTAAGCGGTTGCTCTTGTGGGATCGGGGCATCCGGAAGGGGGGAGTATGGCGGCTGGGACGTGGGTTTCGTCTGGTGCGGGGTGTATCATCGGAGGAATCTGCGGTTTCTGGTGGTGAGTCTGCCTGAGCCGTCCGTGCGAACAGAGTACTGATGGTATTGGAGGACTTCTACGACCGTGCCTGTCTTGTCCCACTTGTTGGGGTGGCGGCCAGTCTGGTTTTGGACCAGTACAGTGTCGCCGCACTTGAGGGGGGAGAGGCCCTGGGTGTGTTCGTCCCATCGTGTTCGGCCCGTGATGGTTCGTTTGGAGAGTGCCCTCTCGCGGAGATCGAGACGGTCGGACCAGTGTGTGTGAGGCCGATAGCGGTCTGGGATGCCGGGGAGGTCACGGGTGGGTCTGCCAAAGAGGCAAGTGGCGGGAGACATCTTGGTCTCAGGATCCGGTCCATTCCTGTACTGCAATAGGGCCTTGTGGAACTTGTCGGAGAGGGCGCCGTCTGGGCCGGTGTTTCCGGCGATCAGTCGCTTCATGGTTTTCACTGCAACTTCGGCCCGACAGTTTGCATGAGGGTTGTATGCCGACGATATTCTATGGTGCACTCCCCAGTTGGCCAGGAAGGCCCTGGTTGTGTGGGAGGCGAATTCTGGGCCTCCGTCCGACGTAAGTGTGTCGGGTATCCCGAAGGTTGAGAACGTGTCTCTGAGCGTCTGGGTGAGGCCTGTTGCTCCGTCTCTAGACGTGGTGACGACTGGCCAGTTGGAGAAGCGGTCCACCAGGACAAGGTAGGTGACCCCTTGGTGGTGAAAAAAATCTGCGCATATGTGCTGGAATGGGTAGATGGGTTCCACTGGTGTGATGGACGGCATGGCGGGTTGAGAGGGGGCGTTGCCGTTGCATACGGCACATCTGTCTCTGGTGGCCGCAATATCTTTGGTTATCCCTGGCCAGAATATGGAGGCTTCTGCCCGTGCGGTCATCTTGCTGACGCCTTGGTGAGCTGCATGGAGTGCGTCGAGGCAGGCAGGTCGTAGCTCTGTTGGGATAATGATCCTGTCCCCGCGGCAGATGACTCCGTCGACTGTGGATAGGGCGTGGATGAAGGGGAAGTAATCCCGGGTCGTTGGTGGCATGAGGTGCCTTCTTTCTGGCGGCCCGTGTTCGATGAGTAGGGATAGCTTCTGTAGGGACTCGTCTGCTGCAGTGGCGACCTGGAGTGTCTCCCAGTCGAGGGGTATGCCTGTGATGGCGGCGCAGAGGGCGGTTGCAAGGCCGGCGTCGTCGTCCTCGGTGGGATGAGCGATTGAGATGCCTGCCAGGAGTGTAGTTGGTATCCTGGGGCTGTGGTTGGGGCAAGCCGAGTCGGGTGCTGTGTTGTCGTCGGGGAGGTTCATCCTGGTTGGGCTGGGGATCCCGGATGGGTGGCGTGAGAGGGCGTCGCTTGTCTTATTTCTCACGCCGGGAATGTGCACCATCCGGAATCTGTACCTGAGTGTTTTCTCCTTCAGATTGCGTAACCTGGTGTTGGGGATGTCCTCCAAGGATCGATCGCCGAAGAGCTTCAAGAGGGGCTTGTGGTCGACTGCAATGACAAGGTCACTGCAGCCGAGCACGAAATGGCGAGCTTTGTCAAGCGCGTCCACCACGGCCAGTGCTTCTCCTTCGACGGGCACGTATCTCGACTCTGCTGGGTGGGTGAACCGGGATCCGACTAGGGTAACCTTCCACCCCTCCTGGCAGCAGAAGATCTCGCGGGATGGGCACTGGCAGTGTTTCTGGAATAGCCAGTACCCAATCCCGTCCTTGCTCCAGTCAGTCGCCAGGCAGGTGGGGAGGTTCTTATCGAAAATCTTGACCCCTTCCTGGATCCTTGTGCAGATCTCTGTCTTGGAAGCGTCGAATGCTTGCTGGAGATCTGGGCTCCATGTGAACGGGGAGGATGGCTTGAGTAGGGAGCGGAAGGGGGACATCACGGACGCCATGGAGAAGGCATACGCGACCTGGTTGACGAGGCCGAACCAGGCCCGTATGTCTGTGATGCTTGTTGGTGTCGGAAATTCGGAGATGGCACGGAGGTACTTTCGACAGGGCTTGACCTCTGTCTGGGTTATCTCGAATCCGGCAAATTCTACTTCATCTTGGGCGAAGCAGAACTTGCTCGGGTTGAGGGTGATGCCGTTTCTCGCACAGATGTCTAACCATTCCGTTGCCTGGTGGAATGCATCCTCAATGGAGCCTGACCAGAGGAGGGCATCATCGATGCATTTGGTTTTCTTCTCAACTCCGGCTACGAGGCTGTCATAGCGGGCTGTGTAGGCATCTCCAGAGGCTATGTAGCCCTGTGGTGCGGAGCGATACCGATACCGTCCCCATGGGGTGATGAAGGTGGTGAAGTGGCGGTCGGCTTCCGCGAGGGCGACGGAGTGGTAACCGTTCCAGGCATCAAAGATGGTCTTCTTGGTGTGCATTGGAACGGCTCTGGCCTGGTGGAAAGGGGACTGTGTGTGGTGCGTCTCCCGAGTTGCGTGCTGGTTTAATTGTTGAAAATCAATGGTCCGCCTGAGGGACCCGTTCTTCTTGGTGCATATGACCATTCGATGGCACCAAGTGTCAGGGGTCCCCAGGGGGACCTGCTCCAGGACTCCGAGGCGGACATCCCGGTCGAGGCCGGCCTTTACTTCATCCTGCCAGTGTATGGGGATGGCAATGGGAGTGTGGTAGGGTTTGGGGGTGGCTGAGGGGTCGATGTTGAGGCTCAGTGGAGGGCCGGACATCATGGGGAGGGGTTGGTGCTCGCAGACGTTGAAAGCACTGCCCGCGTACAGGTCCCGTAGGTGCTGCTCGAGCCGACCCCGATTGGCCTCTGTGGCTGGGAATGGGAGGCTGGTGGGTCTGGGGGGCGGTTGTGCCCTGGTTGGGCATGAGCAGGTTTTGGGGGATGTAACTATTGTATCCCGCCCTGACTGGCTCACCTTTGGGGTCTGAGTTGGGAGCACGATAGGTGGCAGAGATCTGGTCTGCGGGATTGTCCGATGGTGTTGATCTGGAGGTCTGGCCTGCGGGTCCGCTGAGATGATGTCGATTTTGTGTGGGCGTTGTTCCAGCGTCTGTCCCCTTGCCTTGCCTTTTCCAGAGGGTGACATGGGCGTGATGAGGGGGAAATCCTTGGGGATCAGTCCCAGGTCTGCGCAGGTGGCCAGGCTGAGGTACAGCTTGTTGGCGATCTCAGAAAAGTAGATCATCTGTCTCGTTTCGGGGCCTGTGGGGTTGGCCCTGATCCTGATGATAGCTGCTCCTAGGATCGGCAGGTTGGTGCCGCTGGCCGAGTGCATAATCATTTTTACAGGTATGAGATCTGAGGCTGTGAGACGGAGCCTGGACAGGAGGCCTGGGCCAGCTAGGCAGCTTTGGCAGCCTGTGTCCGCCATGGCAGTGGTGGCGAGGTTGTGGGTCTCCGTGCGGAGGGTGTGGCCGTGGTGTCTGAAGTCCTCGGCCAGCGCTGATAGTGAGACGT
Organism: Cladorhizidae sp. MBARI D1340-BT2; assembly: GCA_028752905.1. NCBI lineage: Eukaryota > Metazoa > Porifera > Demospongiae > Poecilosclerida > Cladorhizidae > Cladorhizidae sp. MBARI D1340-BT2. The sequence continues at coordinate 7,667,153 of JAQNBH010000002.1, forward strand.
CTACGTACGGTTGGGGTGGTGACTTCCTCTGGGTCCAGAGCTGGGATATTGGGTCCCAGGTCTGATGGTGGAGGGTTCCTTCAACCATCGTGTCGACTTGTTCGAATATGGCGCTCTCGTGTTCCACGGATTGCCAGCACATCTGGGCAGTATGGTTCTGTCGACCGCAGGATGAACACGTGGTGCCAAATGCAGGGCAGTGGATGCGCCTGTGGGCCGTGCGTTCCTGTTCTCCGTGGCCTTGGCGGCCACAGAAATTGCAGATGCCACGGTTGTTGGGTGTGGCTCTGGGGGACCTGTTGAGGGGTTGGCTCTGGCCCTTGGTTGAGGTGTTCCTCGGGTTGGGGTGGCTGTATTCTCTGGTTTGGGTGTGGCCTGGGGGTGTGGATTGGTTTTGGGTGGGTGTGGCTTTTCCTGGACCTGGTCCAGGGCGTGGGGTGTGGCGTTTCTGCTGACGCCTGTAGGTACTGCTGATTGCCTCTCCCCCTCCATCATCGTCGATGGCGCTCGTGGATGTGGGCGTGGTCATCGACACCGCTGATCGTTTGCCAGCTGCCCGCACCTCCACGAAGCGAAACGTTTCCTCCACACCCATGTCCTGATCTGGGTGCTTCAGAAGATCTTCCTGTATCTCTGCGTCGGCCAGACCGACGCAAAGCTGATCCGCCACACGCTCCTCCCCTTGGTTCGAGATGCGGTCACAGCCAGCGCACTTCTTCGTGAACCGGCACACTTCAGCTTGGCCACGGAGCCTGGCCGCAAACGCCCTGACTGGTTCTCCCCGATCCTGGGACATCCTACTCAGGGCCACCCTGGCCACCTTGGGGTTCTCCTCCCTGACAGCCAATGCTCTGATGGCCTTGAGTAGGTCTGCCTCCGTCATCTCTTCCAGTGGGGTGGGTCCGATGGCGTTTCTGGTGACATCCCTACGCAACTTGGCGTCACAGCATTCAAGGAGCTGGACTGAGGTGTCTCGGCCTGATAGCTTCACTGCCTGCGAGTATGATTTCCATCTGATCGTAAAGTAGGACCAACCTTCAGTCGTGCCCCCGGATGAGATTTCAGGCCGTTTCACGGAGGCGGGCTTGGCCTTGGTAGCCCTGCTGTGGGTCATGGCATGGGTTGACAAGACCACTGCCGCCACTGCTGGGTCAATACCCGCTGGGGTACTGTAGACACAGCCCGGGAAAGGACATCTGACAGCTTCCATCGTGGTGGTGCTCTTCAATTGGAATCGCCGTGAATTGCACTCTCTGGATGCCTTCCTTTCCTAGGCTGCTGTTGTAGTTGGCTAATAGAAGCTATACAAGAGTTGTTGCACGCATAGAGGATAGCGCCGTACGCCTTTACTTCTTGGATTGAACTGAATGCAAATATCATGCGTCTCCAAAGCAATGTGTGCAACAACTGAGTATTGGGTAAAGGGTCAATCAGGTAAGGGGTCGTACGTTTACAATGTCCAAGTATACTATACAATGTCCACTAGTAAAGGGTCCTGTAAGTGTTTGTTATTTAATATTGGTCTCCTCATTGTGTTAATAGGTAAAGGTGTTAATAGGCAAAGGGTCCTGTAAGTGTTTGTGGCCTATTTAACCCTTCATTGTGTTAATAGGTGAAAAGCTCGCCTCGATAATAATGTGGCCGAAAGAGCCAATGGTCCTGTGTGTGGCCTATTTAATGGCCTATTTAATATTGGTCTTCATTGTGTTAATAGGTGAAGTGTCCTGTAAGTGTGTGGCCTATTTAATATTGGTCTTCATTGTGTTAATAGGTGAAGGGTCCTGTTAGTGTGTGACCTATTTAAATTGGTCTTCATTAAGTTAATAGGTGAAGGGTCCTGTGTGTGGTCTATTTAATATTGGTCTTCATTGTGTTAATAGGTGAAGGGTCCTGTAAGTGTGTGGCCTATTTAATATTGGTCTTCATTGTGTTAATAGGTGAAGGGTCCTGTAAGTGTGTGGCCTATTTAATATTGGTCTTCATTGTGTTAATAGGTAAAGGGTCATGTAAGTGTGTGGCCTATTTAATATTGTTCTTCATTATGTTAATAGGTGAAGGGTCCTGTAAGTGTGTGGTCTATTTAATATTGATCTTCATTGGTCAAGGGTGTGTTTGTGGTCTATTTAATATTGGTCTTCGTTATGTTAATAGGTGAAGGGTGTTAATAGGTGAAGGGTCCTGTAAGTGTGTGGCCTATTTAATATTGGTCTTCATTGTGTTAATAGGTGAAGGGTCCTGTAAGTGTTTGTGGCCGATTTAATATTGGTCTTCATTATGAAGGGTCCTGTAAGTGTGTGGCCTATTTAATATTGGATTGCATTTTTTTAATAGGTAAAGGGTCCTGTAAGTGTTTGTGGCCTATTTATTGGTCTTCATTGTGTTAATAGGTGAAGGATCCTGTAAGTGTTTGTGGCCTATTTAATATTGGTCTTCATTGTGTTAATCGGTAAAGGGTCCTGTAAGTGTTTGTGGCCTATTTAATATTGGTATTCATTATGTTAATAGGTAAAGGATCCTGTAAGTGTGTGGCCTATTTAATATATTGGTCTTCATTGTGTTAATAGGTGAAGGGTCCTGTTAGCGTGTGGCCTATTTAATATATTGGTCTTCATTATGTTAATAGGTGAAGGATCCTGTAAGTGTGTGGCCTATTTAATATATTGGTCTTCATTGTGTTAATACCTGTAAGTGTGTGGCCTATTTAATATTGGTTTTTATTATGTTAATAGGTGAAGGGGAAGGGTCCTGTAAGTGTTTGTGACCGATTTAATATTGGTCTTCATTATGAAGGGTCCTGTAAGTGTGTGGCCTATTTAATATTGGATTGCATTTTTTTAATAGGTAAAGGGTCCTGTAAGTGTTTGTGGCCTATTTATTGGTCTTCATTGTGTTAATAGGTGAAGGATCCTGTAAGTGTTTGTGGCCTATTTAATATTGGTCTTCATTGTGTTAATCGGTAAAGGGTCCTGTAAGTGTTTGTGGCCTATTTAATATTGGTATTCATTATGTTAATAGGTAAAGGATCCTGTAAGTGTGTGGCCTATTTAATATATTGGTTGTGGCGGTTGATGTTTCATGTTTTCCCCGCCTTTATTTTGGGTGTGTCAAAACCAGACTTGATCCGGTGAGATTTAGATTTATTGAAAAATGTCTACTTTTGTCTCTTGTGAAATACTACGCTAAGACAAACGATTTTCTTCATTTAGCAACTGCTAAAGTGGTGACCCCGACTAGTCACATCGTTTCTTGTGATTATGGATCCTCCAGCAGCTGCCGTACCCGTTGCTGCGGTAGCAGTCAAGCTTCCAATATTTGACCCCATCGACCCTGAATTGTGGTTCGTCCAGTGCGAGGCCCAGTTTGGGATTAAGAATGTTACAGTAGACCAAACGAAGTACTACTATGTGGTGGCAGCGTTGGATGCAGTCGTCCAGCGACGCATTAAGTCGACACTTATGGCCCCTCCCGTGGCTGACAAATTCGAAAACTTGAAGCAAGTCCTTTTAGCCACCTACGGGCTTTCAGATGAACAGAAAGCAGACAAAATTTTGGACGCTGGTTCTCTGGGTGACATGAAACCTTCCGACATGTTGGCTTTCATGCGTGGTCTGGAAGGAACAGCCCTTTTTAAGCAGGTGTGGTTTCGTACATTCCCCATTGAGCTACGGAAACAAGTGGCAAGTACAGGTCTTACTGCCCTTGATGATATTGCGAAGAGAGCAGACCACATTCAGGAGTGTCTCAAGCTTGAGCAACTAGCTGCTGTAGGTACGTCCTTGAAAAGTTCATCGACTTCTCATAGTCATCAACAGGGAACCCAACCTCGAGTGCATGGAGCCAACAGAGGAAAGCGACAAGTGGTCTTCGCGAAGTTGTGTGCTTACCATGCAAAATTTGGAGCTAAAGCACACAAGTGTGTACCACCCTGCTCCTGGAACGATTCTGTTGCAGCCATCAATGTTGATGTATCGGAAGACGAGGAGGAGAATGAAGTAGCCTCGGTAGTAAGTCCTTCTAAAAACTATGTACTACATGTTTGGGACCGTGCTTCCGGTTGTAAATTTTTGGTAGACTCAGGGGCACAAGTCAGTGTTATCCCAGCTTCTGGCAATGATAAACATACACCCCCTAAGGGTCCTGCCCTTCAGGCTGTGAATGGATCATCCATCCGTACTTTTGGAATGCGTACTGTACCCATTTTAATCGGTGACAAGCGCTTCACTTGGGATTTTGTCGTTGCAGAGGTTAGCCAACCATTACTTGGAGCTGATTTCTTGTGCACCAATGGTCTTATGGTTGACCTTAGCGGTCATAGGCTAATTGACACGGCGACATATGCCATCACTCCCCTCTCTAGAGCTGCCCAGATTGGCCCTCGCATCAGCACTGTGGCGGTAAACGCGCATAATGCATTTGCTCATTTACTGGCAGAGTTTCCTTCAATTACTACACCAAATTTTTCCTCAGAGAGGGTGAAACATGGAGTTGAACATTTTGTGCAAACACAAGGACCTCCAATCTGTGCCAGGGCAAGGCGTTTACCCCCAGATAAACTCAGACTAGCTAAGGAAGAATTTGCCAAGTTGGAAACTCTGGGTATAATTCGTCGTTCCAATAGCCCATGGTCCTCGCCGCTCCATATGGTGCCAAAGGGCACAGGTTGGAGGCCTTGTGGTGATTATCGGCGTCTTAACAATGTGACCACTCCTGACAAGTACCCTGTTCCTCACATTCAGGATTTTGCAGCCAATTTGGCAGGAGCAAAGTTTTTCTCTAAGATCGATTTGGTCAGGGGATATCATCAGGTTCCCATTACCAAAGATGATATTCCAAAAACGGCAATCATCACCCCATTTGGACTTTTTGAATATACAAGAATGCCATTTGGCCTCACTAACGCAGCCCAATCCTTTCAACGCCTCATGCATACAGTCTGTCAAGGCCTGGACTTCATTTTTGTTTATTTGGATGATATTTTGGTGGCCAGTCGCACCAAGGCAGAGCATGCTGAGCATCTACGTTTGATTTTTACAAGACTACAGGCTCACGGTTTGGTCATTAATCGTTCCAAATGCATTTTTGGAGTAACTGCAATTAATTTTCTGGGCCACCATGTCGACCAATATGGTGCGTCCCCATTGCCAGAAAAGGTGAAGGCCATTTTGGATTTCCCGCAACCCAAGACAGTTAAAGGCATGCAGGAGTTTTTGGGAATGATAAATTTCTATCATCGTTTTGTTCCCAAGGCAGCAGCAATCATGCAACCTCTTTTTGCGTGTACAAAAGGAAAGGCAAAGATGATGGAATGGTCCAAGGACATGGTGGCTGCTTTTTCAGGGGCCAAACAGGCTTTGGCAGCTGCCACACTGCTAGTCCATCCTCGTACGACAGCTCCAACTTCCATTACCGTGGATGCCTCAAACATAGCAGTGGGGGGAGTTTTGGAACAGCTATTAGATGGTCAGTGGAGACCAATAGCCTTTTTCAGTCGGCAACTACGCCCTCCAGAAACTAGGTACAGTGCCTTTGATCGGGAACTGCTGGCTCTATACCTCACCATTCGCCATTTCCGCTACTTTTTGGAAGGCCGTGATTTTGTAGCATATTCAGACCACAAACCCTTACATTTGCTTTTGCTAAGGTATCAGACCCATGGTCGCCACGCCAACAACGTCACTTAGCCTACATTTCTGAGTTCACAACCAATGTGCGGCACATTGCTGGCAAAGATAATCATGTGGCAGATGCTCTTTCTCGTGCGATCGTCAATGCTGTTAGTTCCACTGAGCTTGGGATTGATTTCTCAGCATTGGCAGCTGCGCAACGAGTGGGTAGTGAGATGAATGCCTACCGAACAGCTATCACCGGACTCCAGTTGGAAGATGTATGTTATGGACCCACCCAGGATTTCATGCTGTGTGACACATCTTCGGGTCAACCCCGTCCAGTGGTACCAACATCCTGGAGACGTAAAGTTTTTCAAGCCATACATGATCTCTCACACCCTTCCATACGTGCAACTCGCAAGCTTGTGGCAGCCAGATTTGTTTGGCATGGGATGTCTAAGCAAGTTGGGGAGTGGGCCAAGGCTTGTGTTGCCTGCCAACTTTCCAAGGTCCAAAGACATGTGAAGGCCCCCTTGCAAACCTTTAAGGTCCCTCACAGACGGTTTGATCACATTCATGTTGACTTAGTGGGACCTCTCCCGCCATCTCAAGGTTTCACATACCTGTTCACCATTGTAGATCGTTTTACTCGGTGGCCCGAAGCAATTCCTCTTGCTGACATGACAGCTCTTTCCTGTGCTCGTGCTCTCATTTCTCAGTGGATTGCAAGGTTCGGTGTGCCTGCACATATCTCCTCAGATCGAGGTGCACAATTCACCTCTGAGTTATGGACAGCTGTCGGTAAACTGCTAGGGACTCAACATCATCGCACTACTGCATACCACCCTCAAGCAAACGGATTGGTGGAACGTTTTCATCGCCATCTGAAATCAGCTTTGCGTGCAAGGCTGCAAGGCCCTAACTGGTTAGATGAGTTACCGTGGGTTTTGTTAGGCATACGCACTGCTCCCAAGGAAGATTTGGACTCGTCCTCAGCGGAACTCGTTTACGGTTCTCCCCTCACAGTACCTGGTGATTTTGTGATCTCACCATCTGCAGCACCAAGTGCACACACCTTTCTTCCAGCACTTCGGGAGAAGGTCCAGGGTTTAGCACCAGTCCCTACCTCTCGACACGGTTTTCACTCGTTTTCCATTCCCCCAGATCTTATCACAAGTGCTTTTGTTTTTGTGCGTCAAGATGCACATCGTACACCACTGCAAAAACCATATGTTGGACCTTTCAAGGTTTTGGAGACTGGGAATAAAACCTTTAAGTTGGACATGGGTGGAAAGCAAGAAATCATCTCCATTGATCGGCTGAAACCAGCACATCTGGACATCGAGTGCAAGTGGCAGTCCCTCTTCGACGTGGTCGCCCACCTACCCGCCATCAACCTGATAAAGCCTCGACCTGCCATGCTACACCAAATCCAGTTCAACCAATTGCACCGACAGTTGCTGCCCCAACAGTGTGTACTCGGCTTGGCCGCGAAGTTGTGCGACCACAACGTTACTCCTAATGAACGAACAGTCTCTTCCCACATGAACTTTTGTGTGCATTTTATTATTTTTGTTCAAGTCAGTTTCTGGGGGGGGTTGTGTGGCGGTTGATGTTTCATGTTTTCCCCGCCTTTATTTTGGGTGTGTCAAAACCAGACTTGATCCGGTGAGATTTAGATTTATTGAAAAATGTCTACTTTTGTCTCTTGTGAAATACTACGCTAAGACAAACGATTTTCTTCATTTAGCAACTGCTAAATGGTCTTCATTGTGTTAATAGGTGAAGGTGTTAATAGGTGAAGGATCCTGTAAGTGTGTGGCCTATTTAATATATTGGTCTTCATTGTGTTAATAGGTGAAGGGTCCTGTTAGCGTGTGGCCTATTTAATATATTGGTCTTCATTATGTTAATAGGTGAAGGATCCTGTAAGTGTGTGGCCTATTTAATATATTGGTCTTCATTGTGTTAATACCTGTAAGTGTGTGGCCTATTTAATATTGGTTTTTATTATGTTAATAGGTGAAGGGTCCTGTAAGTGTGTGGTCTATTTAATATTGGTCTTCATTGTGTTAATAGGCGCGAAGGATCCTGTAAGCGTTTGTGACCTATTTAATATTGTTCATTGTGTTAATCGGTAAAGGGTCCTGTAAGTGTGTGGCCTATTTAATATTGGTCTTCATTGTGTTAATAAGTGAAGGGTCCTGTGTGTGGCCTATTTAATATTGGTCTTCATTGTGTTAATAGCCCCGTATTCCTAGTACCCGCGGGCAAATTATTCATGAATTAACGAGGTATTTTACTTATTTTTATATCTTCCGTTCTGCAGGGACTCCACCCATGAAACTTGGGTCATATTCAGCCACATGATAGCTCTACTTCCTGTAAAAAAATCGAGCCTTCCTTACCAACTGGGCAGAACTAACCAGCATTATAAAACCTTGTCATCTTCTTGGGGGTGAATATTTTCATATTTTCACACTATTATACACACATTATAATGCCAACACAAGATGGAGCATCTATTTACAAACCCTCTACCAGCTGCAAAGCCAGTGGGTTGTTTTCCCCATCAAAATGCTAACACATAATAATACAAAAAACAAATTATAAGAGAGTGAAAATGCTAACACATACTAGAATAAAACCATAATATAAAACACAATTATGTAAGGGAGTGTCTTGGGTAGAGCTCCGGTCTTGCTGTCACGGGTAGAGTAGAACTTGCTCAGTCTGTCACGGGTAGAGTAGAACTTGCTCAGTCATAGCTTGCTTGGTCTCCGGCATGATATTTCACCATGTTTTTATTCTACACAAACATGAGATACCAGGATAAGAATAACACTTGAATACTGGAGAGAAGTAGACGAAGGGGCAGGGAACACGAAGGGGCAGGGAACAAGAGAGAAGTAGACGAAGGGGCAGGGAACAAGAGAGAAGTAGACGAAGGGGCAGGGAACAAGAGAGAAGTAGACGAAGGAGCAGGGAACAAGAGAGAAGCACAGAAAGGAGCAGGGGGTGCATAAACATTACTGATAGTCCACCAAGGTATGGTATTTACGAAAACAGTCACGGCCTGTTGATCCACCACACAAAGGAACCTTACAAAAACAACACTGGGACCTTGCCTCATGCCTGTAACCTTTACTAATGCAAACTACACAGCGCTTCTTTGCACAGCACTGTGGGAAATGACCTAGTTTTAAATTGAGGCGATCTAGCTGACTATTTGCCTGACTACAACGTTGACCTGCACGCTGCCGAGAAGAGAAAGAACCAATCAAAGATTTAGCTAGAACAATCCTAGCTTCTAGATAATTACCCTTCCTTACTGATATTGGAGCTCGGACAGAAGAAAACAAAATAAATGAATTCAATAAACAAGCTTCTATCAAATACGAAAAAAACCTTTTCCACCATCTCCTAGACTTTCTACCCAAATTATAGTAGCCTATTCTCTGATCTGCTCTGTCCACACCTCTCATGAATGACTGATAATCAGGCAAACATGGGGGACATGGCAGATCCTCTCTAGAACCATCAATTTTGCGCCTTTTTACAGTAGGAGGTACTAAATTATTTTCCGCGGGATGTATATTAGTTATCATGTAGATTGACCGTTTATCTACCCAAACTAAAGCCAGGAGTGCACCATTAGACCTATAATCATAATAACCTCTATTTCTAATCGAAGCTTTTGTTACTAAATCTGGAGGAAAGTTCCTCCTAGTATACCTAGCTGTACCACATGCACCAAAGCCTTTACTTGTAAGCGTTTGAAATAAATTAGGACTAGTATAATAATTGTCCATGTACACATGGAAGTTCTTATGTTCTAATCCTTCTAACAAATCTAAAACAACTCTACTACACAAACCAGTTTTATCAGCTACTTCCACGTTCTTACCTGTATAAATCTGTAACCGATAAATGTACCCATTCCTAGCATCACAAAGGACAAACACTTTTATCCCCCATTTTATTGGTTTGTCCTTCATATACTGTTTGAAGCCAAGCCTACCTTGAAAGGGAATCATAGCTTCATCAATACTAAGCTCTTGACGCAAGGTATATTCACTCTCAAACTTAGGAGTAATCAAATCTAATAACTTCCTTACCTTATAAAGCCGATCATAATTCAGGTTACCCTTTGTAACCAACAAACCATCAATAGAATTTACATGTACATAACGCATTAGCTCCAAAAACCGAGTCCTAGGCATTACTTTACGAACCAAAGATCCAGACAAATCTGAGTAATTAGTGGACCAGTACAATTCTAAGTATGGAAGTGTGGAAACTCCCATTATTATCAACATTCCTACAAAAGCTTTCATTTCCTCTATATTAGTATCTACCCATGGCCTGGAGAGACTAGCCATCCTAGAAACGTAACTGTTCGTCTCTGCTACTAGGAGTTCCCACACTTCAAGAGTAAAAAAAAGGTAAAATGCATCTAAAAATGTACTTGATGCACCAAGCAATGAAGAAGTTGGACCAGCTGTTGCTGTATAGTCCAATTTCAAAGGAGTTGGCTCCTTTATTTCCCACTTACCTGTGACCTCAGTTAGCCTAGAACCAGTGCCAGAACCAGTGCCAGATGCTTGGGAAGAACCAGTGCCAGATGCTCGGACAGAACCAGTGCCAGATGCTCGCACACGCCTATAACCTCTGGCCCGCCTACTACCAGTACCTTTTGGAGGACCACTAGCAACACTTACGACTCCACTACCATTTGAGCTGCTTCCCCCTTGGCCAGTACTCCCTCGGCCAGTATACTCCCTCTCCCTCGCACAACTCCAGCACCAGTCGTGTTCCCACGCCCTGTAGAGACTTCAGGCAAGGCTTCCTCATCCTCCCAATGTAACAAAAGGAGTCATAGATGCCTCATCTCCACTCTCGTCATCTGATGCTGTAGGAAAAGTAGTGGGGAGGGTGGGAAAAACAAGATATATATATATATCAAGTTTGTGGTCAACATTTGAAAATTCAAATTCAAATGAAAATCAACATCAACAACTCAACAACTCCAACCTACACTCTTAGCTATAACTTTTTTCCTATAACTATCCTGTCTGAATTTGGAATACCAACAGAATAAGCTAGTATTTGGCAATAGTACACTCTCAGTTGACTATGGTAAACAAAGGCTATGAAGCGCTAAGGTTAGAAGAAACTTACAATCGAGAAGTCCATCCAAGCGCGCCTCTTCTCTTAGAGCAACTGGATCCAGAGTGTTTCCTCGGTATGCATAGATGTCTTCACCTTCTTCCCCAAATGAATCTGACCCAGAATCGTTGGCTAAAAGTTGAGAAATAACGTCCTCACAGGAGAGCATCTTTGAGCAGTTTAAAAAAAAAGCTCGACCAACAAAAATGGCGTTCAACCGCAGGATTTTTGTTGCACGATGCATCAACCGGAAATAATCATTTTTGTGACGTTCTCTAGTCTACTAGGCATGTGCAGAACCCAACCGGGGCTGTTAGCTCGTAACGGTTCATTTTATATATTTTTGTGTGGCGAAGGATGTAAGGTCTCGCGCCATATGGCGCTTACGGCGTTTAATCGGTTAATAGGTGAAGGGTCCTGTAAGTGTTTGTGGCCTATTTAATATTGGTCTTCATTATGTTAATAGGTGAAGGTCTTGTAAGTGTGTGGCCTATTTAATATTGGTTTTCATTATGTTAATAGGTGAAGGGTGTTAATAGGTGAAGGGTCCTGTAAGTGTGTGGTCTATTTAATATTGGTCTTCATTGTGTTAATAGGCGCGAAGGATCCTGTAAGCGTTTGTGACCTATTTAATATTGTTCATTGTGTTAATCGGTAAAGGGTCCTGTAAGTGTGTGGCCTATTTAATATTGGTCTTCATTGTGTTAATAGGTGAAGGGTCCTGTAAGTGTGTGGCCTATTTAATATTGGTCTTCATTGTGTTAATAGGTGAAGGGTCCTGTAAGTGTTTGTGGCCTATTTAATATTGGTCTTCATTGTGTTAATAGGAAGGGTTCTGTAAGTGTTTGTGGTCTATTTAATATTTGTCTTCATTATGTTAATATGTTAATAGGTGAAGGGTGTTAATAGGTGAAGGGTCCTGTAAGTGTGTGGCCTATTTAATATTGGTCTTCATTGTGTTAATAGGTGAAGGATCCTGTGTGTGGCCTATTTAATATTGGTCTTCGTCGTGTTAATAGGTGAAGGGTCCTGTAAGTGTATGTGTGGCCTATTTATTATTGGTCTTCATTATGTTAATAGGTAAAGGATCCTGTAAGTGTCTTTGTTGATAAATTCTTGTTTGTTTTTAACCATCATATTTTTGTTTTATTTGTTTCTATTTGTTTGTCTTTATCAAACAGCACCTGCAACTTCAGTGTGCACCAGAAGTAACCAGTGATGTGTTGGTATCTACCAAGTATATAGTTACCTGCTTTTGTTGCAATGTCTACTATTGTCGGAAGAAAAAACTTCTTAAAAACACCACTGTTCATTGTTATGAAAATGTGCAGCTGCTTGCTGACTCCGCTCGGTTATGTGCTACAACTCTCGTTACAAATGTATTCCTATCATAAGTATTTGTTGAACTGTAATATTGTCACAAGAATAATCCGAGAAAACCAACTGATCACTTCTTAGTAATAAAACGAGCAGGTGCTTGCTGACTCGGCTCAGCTATACAGGCCTGCTAGTGCACATACACAAGCCTGTCTCTGTTCCTACCACACCCCAACTGATGACTCCCATAAACGAATTGATAATCTTGTTTGTTTCTGGAGTCTTCTATATAGTAGTAATATATAGTAGTAAGGAATGGACAATTTATTTTGCACGCGAATGCGTGGAGCAAAAGTGATCATATACAAAAGACAATGTGTTAAAAACAATTTTGTCAACAGCAAAACAACAACATGACCATAAACACTTACAAGTCCTTCACTCGTGGTCTGTAAATGTTGTTTGTATTTTCTATGACTGGTGTGAAATACTGTGTCATAATTTACATAGAAATAATTAAAAGACGTGAAGAGTAAAATGTGAATTGAAAATACAAACAAAAGCATAGAAATGTCCGACTTACTGCCTGTAAATGTGCACATTTTAATTAAAATATTCTTGGGGCTAATTGTGTCAATGTCATAGTGATGAGGTCAATACAAAATTATACGAGTCTTAGAGCTTCCTCATAAATGGTGAGCCTAAAATCCACTCATAGTTGGAGTTCAGCTTTGCTGGAAGGTCTTCACTTCATCGTAGATCAGACCTGTGGAAACAACCACACATCATTACCATCTTGATTAATCAGCAACAAAGGGGCACTCATTGCAGTGAGGAATAACTGACCAATTCTATAAACTCCTGATGAGAACTGTGCAGAGTAAGAAATGTTACGGAGAACACCCTCCGTAACTTTCATTTTGATCGCATTTAAAACACGAAATTTTAGAAAACACGTGCTTCATCGCTGCATCCATGTAATGAGCCATAGCAGGTGAGCAACAGGTCAGCTGTGTCAAAGGCAAGAGCTAATCGAGCCTCGAGTTCAGCGGCCTTGTGAGTCATGTTGTTGAGCTCATCAGTCAGCCATGGTGATGATGAGAGCTACTCCAGTAGAGCTGTTTGCAAGCTTTAGTATTGTCAAGAACTGGCTCAGCTGAGCGGCCGGTCAGCAGAAGCAATAACCAACTGTTAGCTCAGCTGTGGCAATGCCAGAGCTACTTCAGTCGATCATGATTCTGCAGCTTCTCCAATCGAGCCCTAGCTGCTGCACTGCTAAGGGCAACTCAATCTGAGGGTCAGTTCTCTATTGACAAGAGTCAAGCATCGTCTTTCAGGAAAGGGGGGGGTTAGAAGAAGAAGAAAAGGTGGAGTGGTAAATAGGGGTGCAGTGCATTGAGCTACTGGTACTAGATCACACAAATGTAAAATTTAGTTGGACTTTTATTGCAGCATATAATATCACAAAACACAAAGTAGTCTCACTTCTACCAAAGTAAAGGAAGGTAAAGGATCACAAGAGTCATTTACACAATGTCAGGGGCACAGGATGGTCACATATGGTAAAGGGTCGACAATGTCGTTTACCTGTTTGCGGGACACTGCACATAAGGTAAAGGGTCAACAGATACATTTACACACCGACACATTTAGACACATTTACACACTAGCACAATGTAAATTGTCTAAGACATTTACACAAGGTCACAAGGTATGTTCACATTACTCATAAAAGGTAAAGGGTCACAAGATATGCACACACTATACACAGGAGGTTAAGGCACATCCACTCAAGGTAGAGCACTCACACAAGGTAAAGGGTCACAAGATAGATACGTTTACCAAGGTAAAGGGGCACCAAAGGCCTTTCATTTAAGGTTTATGCTGCAGGAACAAAAATAAACAACCAAAACTTTTTTCTCATTACTTTTTTCTCGTTTCTCTCGTTTCTCATTACCCCCATAACTTTTCAGTTTCAGTCCTTAGCATGTAACTTTTCAGTTTCAGTCTTAAATTCAGTCTTTAAACTCATAACTTTTCCGTTTCAGTCTTCAAACCTGCAACTTTTCAGTTTCTGTCTTTACCCCGTAACTTTTCAGTTTCAGTCTTTACCCCTGTAACTTTTCAATTTCAGTCTTTACCCCTGTAACTTTTCAATTTCAGTCTTTACCCCTGTAACTTTTCAATTTCAGTCTTTGCCCCTGTAAACTTTTCAACTATAACCATTCAATTTCAGTTGTGTCACTGTGGAAGATGGTGAGGTGTGACAATAACTATTCAACTGCATTTCCGTTCCAGATTATTGTGAGCACATTATTCATTTCATACATGATTTTTTTTTGTGTGTGTGTGTGGCGGGGGGGGGGGGGAGGGGAGGGGGGGAAGCATTTTGTGTGCCCTTTATTCATCATGTCCACTTTATACCAACTGCCCCCACTTTTATCAAGGGATGCCCTTTAATTAAACTCAAAGGTTTGCCATTCACAGTTATAGCACATATTAGGTTACCTATTCTCATGAAACTAAGAGATCCTTTCAGTTTTCTTGTGGTATGAGGTTTTACTTCACTGAAAACCTCTGAGATCAGAGGATGCCTTTTTAATCTCATTACCCTTGAGTGAGAAATGCTCTCACAGTAGCGAAGAAAATCTTGGAATGTGGCCTCTTCATTTCCCATGTTGCTTGGAAATGAGCTTAAGAGATGCAAAACTGTATGGCAAACAAAAATAAGTGAGCTTCAATCATGGCAGATAGGAAATCCAGCAATCAGGTTCTTCATACATGATAATTTGTACTTTCAAGTGGCAAGGTTTCTTTGTCCAATATTCATTGCCTTCTAATTGTACTACCTATTATTAGTACTGAAGTTGAGAGGTCATTTTCTCTCGGAGATTGAGACATGTTGAACTCACAATAAATGAGGAGCATTTTAGCATGACATGACGCTGCTGCCTTTTCTTGACCTACCGTAAATGGAGCTGATTCTCATAACAAACTGCAGCTTATTGTATTTGAATTCTAATGAAAAGCTTGACCTGCACTACCTTAAAATAGAACTACAGCTAAATAAAGCTTGTACTAATAAGTTGCCGCTCAACTGGGTCTCAATCAGTTAAGAGTTGTCAGATCCTGCAGTTACATTGTGGTGATAGAGTTTCTATTAGTGCTGTCTGTTGAGCATTTACTCAAGTACATCCAAAGAAGCTCTTTGAGACTTCCTTCACTTTTTGACTAATACAAATCATCACTTACCACAATTCCAAATTATAATAATTTACAAGTTTGAATATTAATGTTGCCATAATTAAAGAACACACCTAAACCATTCCCACAAACTGAGTTGTTTTGGAGTGTGGTCCGACAAAGCCACTCCCTGGGTCACGATTGTGATCGCAGCTCCAGGTCTTCGTCAAGTGATGGAGCTGGAGCCAAAAAAACTGAAGAAGTAAATCCACCTGAAGCCATGCAGTTTGTAGCTCTTCCTCCTGCCTTAGTTTCTTACCATGATTCCCTGGAACTGATCCAACCCCCTATTTAAGAGATCAGTGACTCCGAAGTTATTTTGAAGTTGGTCCAAACCAAAGCTTACTTGACTATAACAAGGATTTGTTATTATCCAGAGTTTTATCTCTTGTGAAAAGTTTACAAATCAATTTCTAGGGAATAAGGAATATCACATATACAAAGGAGGATATGAGCCTTCTAGCCCCTGATGTCTGTTGAACCCTGCAATGTAGCAGGCCCAAAAGCTCCTTTGCCCCTGGACATTATGTGGCAGGTCCAGCATGCTGATTAGGCTAGTTACCTGTTTTGCTGTTATGAGAGCATTTTTAAAAAGTTTTTAACAAAAGTTATTTCACCAAGATATATAATATATATAGAAGAATTCATTTTTCCTGGCAGTCTGGATCAAAATTTGTTGTACATCTGCTTATTATTGCTCAAAGCATATCATTTGGTAAAGATATTAGGTAGTACAGGTTGAAGCACATTTAAGTTTCCAGTGTAATGTTAACAAACAAATTAATAAATACATAAATAAATAACTAAAAAGCAAGTGACAAGTTCAACTCCCAACTGACCCCAAAACAGACAAGGGATTCCCCTGATGGACTGCCACTGAGATATGCTAAAGGAGGTGAGCACAGGCATTCACCTCACCAGTTCTTTGCCTTATTCTGAGGCCGAGTTCCCACAGGAAAGGCATCAACCTGTTCCCCACAATGACTCGATGGCCACAGGCACTAAAAAGTGGCAAGGATCTAGGCTGGCAGCTATTAATTCTGAACTACCTCCATAAAGTTTGTTGTGATGCAGCAGTAACTTCTAGCAGAAATCCCATAATTATTATATCAGTTGTTCCATGCTATTATTATTCATCATCATCACATCATCATCATCATCATCATCATCATCATCATCATCATCATCATCATCATCATCATCATCATCATCATCATCATCATCATCATCATCATCAATCATCATCAATCATCATCATCATCATCATCATCATCATCAATCATCATCATCATCATCATCATCATCATCATCATCATCATCATCATCATCATCATCATCATCATCATCATCATCATCATCATCATCATCATCATCATCATCATCATCATCATCATCATCATCATCATCATCATCATCATCATCATCATCATCATCATCATCATCATCATCATCATCATCATCATCATCATCATCATCATCATCATCAATCATCATCATCATCATCATCCACCATTTTGGCTTGTAAGAAAAGTCTCTACATAAAAAAAGAGAGCAAGATATTGTTGAAACTTACAAGAGATGCTACCATCGAGAATATGAAGACATGAAGAAATAATATCCAAAGTAACTCCTGGAATAAATGATTTGCTGACAATGATGATACTTCTGACAGGAAGATTGGGTTTTAGGTAAAGTTTTGTTGAGAACAGTACAAAAGAGCAGATGCAATCCTAGTTCTAGATTTCCTCTCAAATTAGATAAATTAAAGATTTTCAGCTGAACAGTGCCATGCTCATGGTCTACTCTTTCTTCTATCCTCCCTTATTATGGCAAGATGCGTAAGTATACTGACTTGCTGTCAGCAAGTTTGCTACATTGGGAATGTGACCTTTTCATTTCCCATGTTGCTTGGAAATGAGCTTAAGAAATGAAACTGTACGGCAAACAAAAATGAGTGAGCTTCAATCTTATGATTGGAAATAGAGCAATCGGGTTCTTCATGAATGATAATTTGCTCCTTCATGTGGTAAGGTTTCTTTGCCCAATATCCATTACCTTCTAACTATTGCATAATACTACCAATCATTAGTACTGAAGTTGATAGGTCATTTTCTCTGAGAATTGATCTACATGCACTTTATGACCATGATAGAAGAATATAATTTTGGTCTTTTTGTAATTTTCTTTTTTTTGTTGCAATTTGGATAAACAATGTTCAAAATTTAATTAGTTAGTTTATTATTATAGCACAATTTATCATTTGGTACAGATATTAGGTAGAGGTTTAAGCATACAATTATTTTTTAATTTCCAGCTATTAGTTCAGCAATACCTCCATAAAGTTGACTGAATTTAGTTGTGATGTAGCAGTAACTTCTAGGAGAAACCCTAGGACTGGAGTTATGCATTAACAGATATATCAGTTGTTCCATGTTATTATTATTATTTCATTGTACTAGTGTATTTATTGGTATTATTTTATGTACCACAATAAAAAAGTTTCAGTCAAAAATCTATTACCGGTACCAGCATTAACATTTATTATTATACTTTTTAACTGATCAAAGATGATTAAAACATATATTAAGCAGAAGGAAGGGGGTTAAAAGATATACATGTGAATAAAAAATATACTGTATACATTTGTCTTGTTCAAGTTAAATGTTCCCAAATGGCTGTGCAGTATTCCTTCTGTAATGTAGTACCACTTACACTATATATAAATAAAGCATAATTATATATTCTCTCTTTCTATATATACATGTATATCTATCTAAAGCTTAATACTCCAGAGTGTAGATTAGCACCACATTCAATGGTTCCACAAAATTTATTTTGACATTTAGGTGTGTTAATTTAATCCCCATTTTTCACAAAATGACACACACACATACGGAAACACTGTGCTACAAGAGAAAACCCAGTTAACTATGCAGTAAACTATGTCAGACACATTTAAAGGTTTAAGAGGAGGCATCAAATTGAGAAAAACAATTAAAGCTGCAAAAAAAACATACCGAAAGTGACTGCGAGACCAAACCTCTTAATGATTTTGTTAGTCGTCATCAGTAGGTTTCCATAACTCAATATAGTAACTTCCAATCTATAATTCCCAGCATCAGAGCGTCTCACTTCGCTGATCATTAACTGGAAGTCATACTTATCACTGCCTTGGTAAAAAAATTCAAATCTTTTGTTACTCAAGCAAAAATTATCATCTGCACTCCCTGTGCATTGATACACTGGGTTGTTAATTCCCGATTTCAGCAAGCTTAATCTGCTCACAGTCTGTTTGACACCACATGAACCACCATTCCTGTGTGCCAAACGAGTATCGAACATGAAATTCCCTCCAACCGGTGAAACCAGGACTTTTTTGTATTCACAGTTCTGGCCATTTCTAACTTCTGGACAAGATGTGAAGTACACATGAGCTGAACATAAAGAAAAGGAGTCATCAATTTCTCTATGCATTTTAAGCTGCACCATTATGCCGCTAATAGAGATTGCCCATCCAGTTGTGACCTCCCTTCATTATTTAAAAAATGTGGACAAGATTAGCACACCTATATTTTAACAACAAGCAAGAAGTTTTATGGAAGCATTTATTGTGCTGCAAATCTATTCTCTAGAGTATAAAGATATATGATGCTTTAAATATATATTTATAGCAAGAGAGAAGTTATAATGCTTTATTTTTGTCAAGTGTAAGTATTGTATTTTACAGAAGGAATACTGCAGCAGTTTACCATGAACAAGACAGATGTATTATTCATATATATTATTATGTACATATTCCTTCTGCTTAAAAGAAGACAGATGTATTATTCATATATATATATCTCAATGTATCAACTTGAAAGAATGGACCTGATGCATAATACACTGTAATTCAAAACCACTAGCAAATCACTTAGGGCTAAGGCTAGGAAGTTTTCACCTGCATAATGTTAAGGATTTTGCTATAATCTTAGCACTAAGTTTCAGAAGCAAACTCACAGGCAGAACAAGATTGACCATAGAGGTTTTTTCATTAGATGATGACACTTCACTGAGCAGAAAGTTGCAGTGAATGCAAGGGATGAGGAGAGATCATCCAACACCAGTAGAATGAAAGTATTGATGGCTGCACTGACAGAAGTGCAAGGGATGAGGAGAGAGCAGCAAACATTGGTAGGTAGAAAGAAGTGAAGGATGCATTCAGCATCAAGGGGTCAGCCAAGCAATAATTCGCACCAAAAACATTATTCTCGCAAAGTATTCTTGAATCTAAAACCTTCTTTACCCTTTTCTGGTATATTTGATGCATTAGATTATTTATACAAGAGTCTTCTTGAAAGAATTGTAATTTCAAATATGTCAACTGAGAGCTCATAGAAAATTGTCATTTTATATTCACAAACATGAACACACTAACATTTATATATCTCGCAGAGTTTCTGCAGGTTCTTGCTCACTATTGCTTCACAGTGCAACACACAGAATGCATGAAAGTATATAGCCAGATAACTGAATTAAAGGGCAACTAGTGATAACTAGCAGCCTAACATGCAACTGTTAAAAATTATTTAAAAAAAAGGAAAACTCAATAGTGAGACTAGCAATCTTCAGCAAGTATTTTCGGCTACTCAATGTCATTAATCTGCCTGGCTTTAAGAAAGTCACGGGATAAGGAAGAAGAAAGTTCAATGAAACTGAAAAGAGTGAGAATCCCCAACCACCTTAATCATCATCCCTTACGCGGCTGGCGTAAAGTAAGGATATCAGACGTGTGTGTGTGTGGTGTGTGTGTGTGTTTGTGTGCCGTAAAGATCATAACTTTTCTAAACTTTACCCAATAAAGATAATTTTATATCACCGGATAGCCCTTCTAATTATCTGTCTTTTGTACGTGCCAAAATTTTGAGTACTCTAAGTATTAGCAAGTTATGGTGATTTGAAGTGGTAAGGTTTGCGATCTTTGCACAGTTGAATATTTTTTATCCTTTCATAAAAAAATATCTTAACTTATTATTGAATTAATAGAGACTGCTAAAATTTTGAGTACGACTTATCGGATAAGGGACAAAAGTGGCGAGCGAAGTGCCTTGTAATATATTCCTCAGCAAATGTGGAAGCTATAATTCTCAATGGAACCGCTGACTTTCAAATCTAAAACGGAAGAATTACTCTCCACAGAGAATCCTAACTCTATTTCATGCGCACCCCCGAGTTCAGGAACTACTGGCAGCTCTACTGGTAGTTCACCTCTGCAGCAGAGGTGTTTGGCTGATTTTTTGTCTACTGCACACACTCTAGCTTCAGCCTCTAATTTGGTCTATATGTTTCTCATTTCCCCCCCAAAAATCTTGTTATTTTGCCGTAAAGATCATAACTGCACACTTCACTGTAATGGACTTGCAAGATAGGTATCTCTCAGTGTTCTCTATCTTGAGCTAAACATGTTAGCTTCATAGATTCTCCACACTTCACTGAATAGAGTTGATATATAGCTCTAAAGGTAGGCCTCTCTCTGTTCTCTCTCTTGATACCAAACATCCGTATATTCTGCATACATAGAATCACAAGATAGGTTTCTCTATGTGTTCTCTATCTTGATGCTAAACAGGTTAGCTTCATAGATTCTCCACACTTCACTGTATAAACTTGATATATAGCTATTAAGATAGGTCTCTCCCTGTGCTCTCTGTTGATATCAAACATCCATAATATTCTGCACACTTCACTGTAATGGAGATAGATAGATATATTGATACCAAACATCCGTATATTCTGCATACATAGAATCACAAGATAGGTTTCTCTATGTGTTCTCTATCTTGATGCTAAACAGGTTAGCTTCATAGATTCTCCACACTTCACTGTATAAACTTGATATATAGCTATTAAGATAGGTCTCTCCCTGTGCTCTCTGTTGATATCAAACATCCATAATATTCTGCACACTTCACTGTAATGGACTTGATATGATATGATTCTCTCTCTTGATACCAAACATCCGTATATTCTGCATACATAGAATCACAAGATAGGTTTCTCTATGTGTTCTCTATCTTGATGCTAAACAGGTTAGCTTCATAGATTCTCCACACTTCACTGTATAAACTTGATATATAGCTATTAAGATAGGTCTCTCCCTGTGCTCTCTGTTGATATCAAACATCCATAATATTCTGCACACTTCACTGTAATGGACTGAGTATGATTCGAATGATAGGTTTCATTATGTGTTCTCTATCTTGATATTTGCCCTAATTTGGTCTATATGTTTCTCATTTTTCCCCCATTCAAATTTGGATAAACAATGTTCAAAATTTAATTAGTTAGTTTATTATTATAGCACAATTTATCATTTGGTACAGATATTAGGTAGAGGTTTAAGCATACAATTATTTTTTAATTTCCAGCTATTAGTTCAGCAATACCTCCATAAAGTTGACTGAATTTAGTTGTGATGTAGCAGTAACTTCTAGGAGAAACCCTAGGACTGGAGTTATGCATTAACAGATATATCAGTTGTTCCATGTTATTATTATTATTTCATTGTACTAGTGTATTTATTGGTATTATTTTATGTACCACAATAAAAAAGTTTCAATCAAAAATTTATTACCGGTACCAGCATTAACATTTATTATTATACTTTTTAACTGATCAAAGATGATTAAAACATATATTAAGCAGAAGGAAGGGGGTTAAAAGATATACATGTGAATAAAAAATATACTGTATACATTTGTCTTGTTCAAGTTAAATGTTCCCAAATGGCTGTGCAGTATTCCTTCTGTAATGTAGTACCACTTACACTATATATAAATAAAGCATAATTATATATTCTCTCTTTCTATATATACATGTATATCTATCTAAAGCTTAATACTCCAGAGTGTAGATTAGCACCACATTCAATGGTTCCACAAAATTTATTTTGACATTTAGGTGTGTTAATTTAATCCCCATTTTTCACAAAATGACACACACACATACGGAAACACTGTGCTACAAGAGAAAACCCAGTTAACTATGCAGTAAACTATGTCAGACACATTTAAAGGTTTAAGAGGAGGCATCAAATTGAGAAAAACAATTAAAGCTGCAAAAAAAACATACCGAAAGTGACTGCGAGACCAAACCTCTTAATGATTTTGTTAGTCGTCATCAGTAGGTTTCCATAACTCAATATAGTAACTTCCAATCTATAATTCCCAGCATCAGAGCGTCTCACTTCGCTGATCATTAACTGGAAGTCATACTTATCACTGCCTTGGTAAAAAAATTCAAATCTTTTGTTACTCAAGCAAAAATTATCATCTGCACTCCCTGTGCATTGATACACTGGGTTGTTAATTCCCGATTTCAGCAAGCTTAATCTGCTCACAGTCTGTTTGACACCACATGAACCACCATTCCTGTGTGCCAAACGAGTATCGAACATGAAATTCCCTCCAACCGGTGAAACCAGGACTTTTTTGTATTCACAGTTCTGGCCATTTCTAACTTCTGGACAAGATGTGAAGTACACATGAGCTGAACATAAAGAAAAGGAGTCATCAATTTCTCTATGCATTTTAAGCTGCACCATTATGCCGCTAATAGAGATTGCCCATCCAGTTGTGACCTCCCTTCATTATTTAAAAAATGTGGACAAGATTAGCACACCTATATTTTAACAACAAGCAAGAAGTTTTATGGAAGCATTTATTGTGCTGCAAATCTATTCTCTAGAGTATAAAGATATATGATGCTTTAAATATATATTTATAGCAAGAGAGAAGTTATAATGCTTTATTTTTGTCAAGTGTAAGTATTGTATTTTACAGAAGGAATACTGCAGCAGTTTACCATGAACAAGACAGATGTATTATTCATATATATTATTATGTACATATTCCTTCTGCTTAAAAGAAGACAGATGTATTATTCATATATATATATCTCAATGTATCAACTTGAAAGAATGGACCTGATGCATAATACACTGTAATTCAAAACCACTAGCAAATCACTTAGGGCTAAGGCTAGGAAGTTTTCACCTGCATAATGTTAAGGATTTTGCTATAATCTTAGCACTAAGTTTCAGAAGCAAACTCACAGGCAGAACAAGATTGACCATAGAGGTTTTTTCATTAGATGATGACACTTCACTGAGCAGAAAGTTGCAGTGAATGCAAGGGATGAGGAGAGATCATCCAACACCAGTAGAATGAAAGTATTGATGGCTGCACTGACAGAAGTGCAAGGGATGAGGAGAGAGCAGCAAACATTGGTAGGTAGAAAGAAGTGAAGGATGCATTCAGCATCAAGGGGTCAGCCAAGC
This sequence comes from Cladorhizidae sp. MBARI D1340-BT2, assembly GCA_028752905.1. Taxonomy (NCBI): domain Eukaryota; kingdom Metazoa; phylum Porifera; class Demospongiae; order Poecilosclerida; family Cladorhizidae; species Cladorhizidae sp. MBARI D1340-BT2. The sequence continues at coordinate 7,690,805 of JAQNBH010000002.1, forward strand.
AATAATTCGCACCAAAAACATTATTCTCGCAAAGTATTCTTGAATCTAAAACCTTCTTTACCCTTTTCTGGTATATTTGATGCATTAGATTATTTATACAAGAGTCTTCTTGAAAGAATTGTAATTTCAAATATGTCAACTGAGAGCTCATAGAAAATTGTCATTTTATATTCACAAACATGAACACACTAACATTTATATATCTCGCAGAGTTTCTGCAGGTTCTTGCTCACTATTGCTTCACAGTGCAACACACAGAATGCATGAAAGTATATAGCCAGATAACTGAATTAAAGGGCAACTAGTGATAACTAGCAGCCTAACATGCAACTGTTAAAAATTATTTTAAAAAAAGGAAAACTCAATAGTGAGACTAGCAATCTTCAGCAAGTATTTTCGGCTACTCAATGTCATTAATCTGCCTGGCTTTAAGAAAGTCACGGGATAAGGAAGAAGAAAGTTCAATGAAACTGAAAAGAGTGAGAATCCCCAACCACCTTAATCATCATCCCTTATGTGGCTGGCGTAAAGTAAGGATATCAGACGTGTGTGTGTGTGGTGTGTGTGTGTGTTTGTGTGCCGTAAAGATCATAACTTTTCTAAACTTTACCCAATAAAGATAATTTTATATCACCGGATAGCCCTTCTAATTATCTGTCTTTTGTACGTGCCAAAATTTTGAGTACTCTAAGTATTAGCAAGTTATGGTGATTTGAAGTGGTAAGGTTTGCGATCTTTGCACAGTTGAATATTTTTTATCCTTTCATAAAAAAATATCTTAACTTATTATTGAATTAATAGAGACTGCTAAAATTTTGAGTACGACTTATCGGATAAGGGACAAAAGTGGCGAGCGAAGTGCCTTGTAATATATTCCTCAGCAAATGTGGAAGCTATAATTCTCAATGGAACCGCTGACTTTCAAATCTAAAACGGAAGAATTACTCTCCACAGAGAATCCTAACTCTATTTCATGCGCACCCCCGAGTTCAGGAACTACTGGCAGCTCTACTGGTAGTTCACCTCTGCAGCAGAGGTGTTTGGCTGATTTTTTGTCTACTGCACACACTCTAGCTTCAGCCTCTAATTTGGTCTATATGTTTCTCATTTCCCCCCCAAAAATCTTGTTATTTTGCCGTAAAGATCATAACTGCACACTTCACTGTAATGGACTTGCAAGATAGGTATCTCTCAGTGTTCTCTATCTTGAGCTAAACATGTTAGCTTCATAGATTCTCCACACTTCACTGAATAGAGTTGATATATAGCTCTAAAGGTAGGCCTCTCTCTGTTCTCTCTCTTGATACCAAACATCCGTATATTCTGCATACATAGAATCACAAGATAGGTTTCTCTATGTGTTCTCTATCTTGATGCTAAACAGGTTAGCTTCATAGATTCTCCACACTTCACTGTATAAACTTGATATATAGCTATTAAGATAGGTCTCTCCCTGTGCTCTCTGTTGATATCAAACATCCATAATATTCTGCACACTTCACTGTAATGGAGATAGATAGATATATTGATACCAAACATCCGTATATTCTGCATACATACAATCACAAGATAGGTTTCTCTATGTGTTCTCTATCTTGATGCTAAACAGGTTAGCTTCATAGATTCTCCACACTTCACTGTATAAACTTGATATATAGCTATTAAGATAGGTCTCTCCCTGTGCTCTCTGTTGATATCAAACATCCATAATATTCTGCACACTTCACTGTAATGGACTTGATATGATATGATTCTCTCTCTTGATACCAAACATCCGTATATTCTGCATACATAGAATCACAAGATAGGTTTCTCTATGTGTTCTCTATCTTGATGCTAAACAGGTTAGCTTCATAGATTCTCCACACTTCACTGTATAAACTTGATATATAGCTATTAAGATAGGTCTCTCCCTGTGCTCTCTGTTGATATCAAACATCCATAATATTCTGCACACTTCACTGTAATGGACTTGATATGATTCGAATGATAGGTTTCATTATGTGTTCTCTATCTTGATATTTGCCCTAATTTGGTCTATATGTTTCTCATTTTTCCCCCATTCAAATTTGGATAAACAATGTTCAAAATTTAATTAGTTAGTTTATTATTATAGCACAATTTATCATTTGGTACAGATATTAGGTAGAGGTTTAAGCATACAATTATTTTTTAATTTCCAGCTATTAGTTCAGCAATACCTCCATAAAGTTGACTGAATTTAGTTGTGATGTAGCATAACTTCTAGGAGAAACCCTAGGACTGGAGTTATGCATTAACAGATATATCAGTTGTTCCATGTTATTATTATTATTTCATTGTACTAGTGTATTTATTGGTATTATTTTATGTACCACAATAAAAAAGTTTCAGTCAAAAATCTATTACCGGTACCAGCATTAACATTTATTATTATACTTTTTAACTGATCAAAGATGATTAAAACATATATTAAGCAGAAGGAAGGGGGTTAAAAGATATACATGTGAATAAAAAATATACTGTATACATTTGTCTTGTTCAAGTTAAATGTTCCCAAATGGCTGTGCAGTATTCCTTCTGTAATGTAGTACCACTTACACTATATATAAATAAAGCATAATTATATATTCTCTCTTTCTATATATACATGTATATCTATCTAAAGCTTAATACTCCAGAGTGTAGATTAGCACCACATTCAATGGTTCCACAAAATTTATTTTGACATTTAGGTGTGTTAATTTAATCCCCATTTTTCACAAAATGACACACACACATACGGAAACACTGTGCTACAAGAGAAAACCCAGTTAACTATGCAGTAAACTATGTCAGACACATTTAAAGGTTTAAGAGGAGGCATCAAATTGAGAAAAACAATTAAAGCTGCAAAAAAAACATACCGAAAGTGACTGCGAGACCAAACCTCTTAATGATTTTGTTAGTCGTCATCAGTAGGTTTCCATAACTCAATATAGTAACTTCCAATCTATAATTCCCAGCATCAGAGCGTCTCACTTCGCTGATCATTAACTGGAAGTCATACTTATCACTGCCTTGGTAAAAAAATTCAAATCTTTTGTTACTCAAGCAAAAATTATCATCTGCACTCCCTGTGCATTGATACACTGGGTTGTTAATTCCCGATTTCAGCAAGCTTAATCTGCTCACAGTCTGTTTGACACCACATGAACCACCATTCCTGTGTGCCAAACGAGTATCGAACATGAAATTCCCTCCAACCGGTGAAACCAGGACTTTTTTGTATTCACAGTTCTGGCCATTTCTAACTTCTGGACAAGATGTGAAGTACACATGAGCTGAACATAAAGAAAAGGAGTCATCAATTTCTCTATGCATTTTAAGCTGCACCATTATGCCGCTAATAGAGATTGCCCATCCAGTTGTGACCTCCCTTCATTATTTAAAAAATGTGGACAAGATTAGCACACCTATATTTTAACAACAAGCAAGAAGTTTTATGGAAGCATTTATTGTGCTGCAAATCTATTCTCTAGAGTATAAAGATATATGATGCTTTAAATATATATTTATAGCAAGAGAGAAGTTATAATGCTTTATTTTTGTCAAGTGTAAGTATTGTATTTTACAGAAGGAATACTGCAGCAGTTTACCATGAACAAGACAGATGTATTATTCATATATATTATTATGTACATATTCCTTCTGCTTAAAAGAAGACAGATGTATTATTCATATATATATATCTCAATGTATCAACTTGAAAGAATGGACCTGATGCATAATACACTGTAATTCAAAACCACTAGCAAATCACTTAGGGCTAAGGCTAGGAAGTTTTCACCTGCATAATGTTAAGGATTTTGCTATAATCTTAGCACTAAGTTTCAGAAGCAAACTCACAGGCAGAACAAGATTGACCATAGAGGTTTTTTCATTAGATGATGACACTTCACTGAGCAGAAAGTTGCAGTGAATGCAAGGGATGAGGAGAGATCATCCAACACCAGTAGAATGAAAGTATTGATGGCTGCACTGACAGAAGTGCAAGGGATGAGGAGAGAGCAGCAAACATTGGTAGGTAGAAAGAAGTGAAGGATGCATTCAGCATCAAGGGGTCAGCCAAGCAATAATTCGCACCAAAAACATTATTCTCGCAAAGTATTCTTGAATCTAAAACCTTCTTTACCCTTTTCTGGTATATTTGATGCATTAGATTATTTATACAAGAGTCTTCTTGAAAGAATTGTAATTTCAAATATGTCAACTGAGAGCTCATAGAAAATTGTCATTTTATATTCACAAACATGAACACACTAACATTTATATATCTCGCAGAGTTTCTGCAGGTTCTTGCTCACTATTGCTTCACAGTGCAACACACAGAATGCATGAAAGTATATAGCCAGATAACTGAATTAAAGGGCAACTAGTGATAACTAGCAGCCTAACATGCAACTGTTAAAAATTATTTAAAAAAAAGGAAAACTCAATAGTGAGACTAGCAATCTTCAGCAAGTATTTTCGGCTACTCAATGTCATTAATCTGCCTGGCTTTAAGAAAGTCACGGGATAAGGAAGAAGAAAGTTCAATGAAACTGAAAAGAGTGAGAATCCCCAACCACCTTAATCATCATCCCTTATGTGGCTGGCGTAAAGTAAGGATATCAGACGTGTGTGTGTGTGGTGTGTGTGTGTGTTTGTGTGCCGTAAAGATCATAACTTTTCTAAACTTTACCCAATAAAGATAATTTTATATCACCGGATAGCCCTTCTAATTATCTGTCTTTTGTACGTGCCAAAATTTTGAGTACTCTAAGTATTAGCAAGTTATGGTGATTTGAAGTGGTAAGGTTTGCGATCTTTGCACAGTTGAATATTTTTTATCCTTTCATAAAAAAATATCTTAACTTATTATTGAATTAATAGAGACTGCTAAAATTTTGAGTATGACTTATCGGATAAGGGACAAAAGTGGCGAGCGAAGTGCCTTGTAATATATTCCTCAGCAAATGTGGAAGCTATAATTCTCAATGGAACCGCTGACTTTCAAATCTAAAACGGAAGAATTACTCTCCACAGAGAATCCTAACTCTATTTCATGCGCACCCCCGAGTTCAGGAACTACTGGCAGCTCTACTGGTAGTTCACCTCTGCAGCAGAGGTGTTTGGCTGATTTTTTGTCTACTGCACACACTCTAGCTTCAGCCTCTAATTTGGTCTATATGTTTCTCATTTTCCCCCCAAAAATCTTGTTATTTTGCCGTAAAGATCATAACTGCACACTTCACTGTAATGGACTTGCAAGATAGGTATCTCTCAGTGTTCTCTATCTTGAGCTAAACATGTTAGCTTCATAGATTCTCCACACTTCACTGAATAGAGTTGATATATAGCTCTAAAGGTAGGCCTCTCTCTGTTCTCTCTCTTGATACCAAACATCCGTATATTCTGCATACATAGAATCACAAGATAGGTTTCTCTATGTGTTCTCTATCTTGATGCTAAACAGGTTAGCTTCATAGATTCTCCACACTTCACTGTATAAACTTGATATATAGCTATTAAGATAGGTCTCTCCCTGTGCTCTCTGTTGATATCAAACATCCATAATATTCTGCACACTTCACTGTAATGGAGATAGATAGATATATTGATACCAAACATCCGTATATTCTGCATACATAGAATCACAAGATAGGTTTCTCTATGTGTTCTCTATCTTGATGCTAAACAGGTTAGCTTCATAGATTCTCCACACTTCACTGTATAAACTTGATATATAGCTATTAAGATAGGTCTCTCCCTGTGCTCTCTGTTGATATCAAACATCCATAATATTCTGCACACTTCACTGTAATGGACTTGATATGATATGATTCTCTCTCTTGATACCAAACATCCGTATATTCTGCATACATAGAATCACAAGATAGGTTTCTCTATCTTGATGCTAAACAGGTTAGCTTCATAGATTCTCCACACTTCACTGTATAAACTTGATATATAGCTATTAAGATAGGTCTCTCCCTGTGCTCTCTGTTGATATCAAACATCCATAATATTCTGCACACTTCACTGTAATGGACTTGATATGATTCGAATGATAGGTTTCATTATGTGTTCTCTATCTTGATATTTGCCCTAATTTGGTCTATATGTTTCTCATTTTTCCCCCATTCAAATTTGGATAAACAATGTTCAAAATTTAATTAGTTAGTTTATTATTATAGCACAATTTATCATTTGGTACAGATATTAGGTAGAGGTTTAAGCATACAATTATTTTTTAATTTCCAGCTATTAGTTCAGCAATACCTCCATAAAGTTGACTGAATTTAGTTGTGATGTAGCAGTAACTTCTAGGAGAAACCCTAGGACTGGAGTTATGCATTAACAGATATATCAGTTGTTCCATGTTATTATTATTATTTCATTGTACTAGTGTATTTATTGGTATTATTTTATGTACCACAATAAAAAAGTTTCAGTCAAAAATCTATTACCGGTACCAGCATTAACATTTATTATTATACTTTTTAACTGATCAAAGATGATTAAAACATATATTAAGCAGAAGGAAGGGGGTTAAAAGATATACATGTGAATAAAAAATATACTGTATACATTTGTCTTGTTCAAGTTAAATGTTCCCAAATGGCTGTGCAGTATTCCTTCTGTAATGTAGTACCACTTACACTATATATAAATAAAGCATAATTATATATTCTCTCTTTCTATATATACATGTATATCTATCTAAAGCTTAATACTCCAGAGTGTAGATTAGCACCACATTCAATGGTTCCACAAAATTTATTTTGACATTTAGGTGTGTTAATTTAATCCCCATTTTTCACAAAATGACACACACACATACGGAAACACTGTGCTACAAGAGAAAATCCAGTTAACTATGCAGTAAACTATGTCAGACACATTTAAAGGTTTAAGAGGAGGCATCAAATTGAGAAAAACAATTAAAGCTGCAAAAAAAACATACCGAAAGTGACTGCGAGACCAAACCTCTTAATGATTTTGTTAGTCGTCATCAGTAGGTTTCCATAACTCAATATAGTAACTTCCAATCTATAATTCCCAGCATCAGAGCATCTCACTTCGCTGATCATTAACTGGAAGTCATACTTATCACTGCCTTGGTAAAAAAATTCAAATCTTTTGTTACTCAAGCAAAAATTATCATCTGCACTCCCTGTGCATTGATACACTGGGTTGTTAATTCCCGATTTCAGCAAGCTTAATCTGCTCACAGTCTGTTTGACACCACATGAACCACCATTCCTGTGTGCCAAACGAGTATCGAACATGAAATTCCCTCCAACCGGTGAAACCAGGACTTTTTTGTATTCACAGTTCTGGCCATTTCTAACTTCTGGACAAGATGTGAAGTACACATGAGCTGAACATAAAGAAAAGGAGTCATCAATTTCTCTATGCATTTTAAGCTGCACCATTATGCCGCTAATAGAGATTGCCCATCCAGTTGTGACCTCCCTTCATTATTTAAAAAATGTGGACAAGATTAGCACACCTATATTTTAACAACAAGCAAGAAGTTTTATGGAAGCATTTATTGTGCTGCAAATCTATTCTCTAGAGTATAAAGATATATGATGCTTTAAATATATATTTATAGCAAGAGAGAAGTTATAATGCTTTATTTTTGTCAAGTGTAAGTATTGTATTTTACAGAAGGAATACTGCAGCAGTTTACCATGAACAAGACAGATGTATTATTCATATATATTATTATGTACATATTCCTTCTGCTTAAAAGAAGACAGATGTATTATTCATATATATATATCTCAATGTATCAACTTGAAAGAATGGACCTGATGCATAATACACTGTAATTCAAAACCACTAGCAAATCACTTAGGGCTAAGGCTAGGAAGTTTTCACCTGCATAATGTTAAGGATTTTGCTATAATCTTAGCACTAAGTTTCAGAAGCAAACTCACAGGCAGAACAAGATTGACCATAGAGGTTTTTTCATTAGATGATGACACTTCACTGAGCAGAAAGTTGCAGTGAATGCAAGGGATGAGGAGAGATCATCCAACACCAGTAGAATGAAAGTATTGATGGCTGCACTGACAGAAGTGCAAGGGATGAGGAGAGAGCAGCAAACATTGGTAGGTAGAAAGAAGTGAAGGATGCATTCAGCATCAAGGGGTCAGCCAAGCAATAATTCGCACCAAAAACATTATTCTCGCAAAGTATTCTTGAATCTAAAACCTTCTTTACCCTTTTCTGGTATATTTGATGCATTAGATTATTTATACAAGAGTCTTCTTGAAAGAATTGTAATTTCAAATATGTCAACTGAGAGCTCATAGAAAATTGTCATTTTATATTCACAAACATGAACACACTAACATTTATATATCTCGCAGAGTTTCTGCAGGTTCTTGCTCACTATTGCTTCACAGTGCAACACACAGAATGCATGAAAGTATATAGCCAGATAACTGAATTAAAGGGCAACTAGTGATAACTAGCAGCCTAACATGCAACTGTTAAAAATTATTTAAAAAAAAGGAAAACTCAATAGTGAGACTAGCAATCTTCAGCAAGTATTTTCGGCTACTCAATGTCATTAATCTGCCTGGCTTTAAGAAAGTCACGGGATAAGGAAGAAGAAAGTTCAATGAAACTGAAAAGAGTGAGAATCCCCAACCACCTTAATCATCATCCCTTATGCGGCTGGCGTAAAGTAAGGATATCAGACGTGTGTGTGTGTGGTGTGTGTGTGTGTTTGTGTGTGTGTGCGTAGAACGTTTGATGCTAGAGTTCTTTTTAAATCTTGATTGAGGGTCAAATATAAATCGAATACTACCATGATGTCATCAGTTTTGTATACGATTCCTTGCAGATGTAGGAAAGTGTACATTGGTGAGTCAATATGGGAGGAGATTGGAAGTTGAAGTAAGGGAGTAAGTGCATCCAGAGAAGGAGAGTTGAAGCCTACGAGCACACTAGAACTTAGAATTGGCGTTGCAAAAATTGGCGCGCATGGCTTTTGGGACCCAAGGAAAGGCGGGCCGTGCTATATAGTTGCTAGGGAAAACGGAACGCGCTATGCGCATTGATCCAGATAACAGATTTCAAACACCAAGCTACTTATTTCTCATTGTGACTTGGAATATAGCCATGAACCGAGAGAAAGAAAGAAAGTGGGGGGAAACAAGAGATGCTAATATCATATCTCCATTGAATTTGAAATTTGGTCTTTTTTTCACGTGTTTATTGCATTATTTGGTGACAGGTTCTCTCGCTCAAGCAAGTTGTGAATGTGTGAATTCTTGTAAGGGTCGTTGCTTAGTTGCTTAGTTAAAGGTCGAGAGTGCATAAAATCTTGTGAGTTGGAATAGCCAAGGCTATACCTAGCCATAAACCTAATATACTTAATTAACTTCTATATACTCAGTATTAGAACTGTTCAGTTGTTCATGGGTGGGATGTCTGTTATATAGCATTCAAAAGAGAACATTTTGATAATGAAAAGGATGACTTTTTTTTTGCAGATTCAATAGGAAATGCAGCTCAACTGGAAAACAACCTTTTTATATTTGATTGCAGCTTCGATCCTTCTTCAGGATTTTCTTTTGGACTTCCTTTTGAAATGACTTTTACAATTACTTGGTTGTTTGGGAATGATTTCTACGAACAAATTATCCTAGACACAAGATCAACTCAGTACATTTCCACTGTACAAGTCGATAATAAAGCCTATCTTTATCTGCTTCGTGTCAATGGGACAAGAGAAGGAGGATATGAATGCAAGCTTAATCATGAATACTTAACCCTTAAAGGACGAGCGTCACGAATCCGTGACACAATTAATTAAGTCGTGAGGACGAGCGTCACGGATTCGTGACATTTTAATTAACAGTCACGGGGACGAGCGTCACGAATTCGTGACCTTGAACGCTACCGCTAGTTCTTTAATTAGCTCTTATGTTAACAGCAGCTGCGGTGTTGTACAAGAACCACTTAAGGTTGTAGTTGAACATGACCACAACTGAGCCGCACTGGGGCCATGATCCAGCTGTAAGCAAACAAACTAGCTGTTGGCTTTATTAAAAATGGCCAGAAAATTCTCTTCAAGTGAGGAGTGTATAGCAATGATGTCAGATGTACACTGATCAAGTATAGAGTGTGAATGAGTATACTAGTGAAACTGGTAGTGACAGCTATGGGGAAAATAGTGTGGGTAATGAAGAACACTTGGGTGGGGCTGCTTTGATAGGGGGTCGAGCTTGTCAGGAGTAGTGCTTGTCAGGGTAGAATGGAAAGTAGTGATATGCAAGCAGGAAGCAGTAATATAGGAGTGGATAGCAGTAGCTTGGGAGTGCAATGCTGTAGCAGGGGCAGTAGTGTGGATCTCGGAAGTAGAAGGGGTGGAATAGCGACGAAGAGGGAGAGTAGCCACAGTCACATTGCAGCAGTTTACCTGGACAGAGGATGGAACAAGTAATTTCTTGTTCAGAATTATTTTGTTAGAATAACATACTGTCCAACCATTATTATAGATGACATAGCTCACACTCCAGCACCCTTTACTGTGGTGTCTGGAAGTAATCTATCAATGGCACCCAGGGTACCCAAGGATTTCTTATCTCTTTTTTTTTTTACTGACCAACTATTGCAGTTTTGGAAGACAAACCAATGAATATACTGGTTAAAAATCCAAGCAATGAATGTATGTCAAATTAGTTGGTGTAAGGCAATATATCTACAATTATATATTTATAAATATATATATAAATACATACATATAATTTTATAAGAGCATGATGCACTAAGATCAACCTCCATGGCAAACCTCACAAGTGTGGAGTGCCTTCAACGACTGCATCACTTTCAGAGGAAGGCAACGAAAAGAAGAGGTTGTATTGATCATAGCAGAAAAAATGAGGGTGGTGTTGTCTTTTGTATGAGTGTAGCACCTGTCACAACCATCCTGCAATGTGGCCTACAGATCGCTTCAAAGCTTATTACAAACACAAAAAAATATATTAATCATCAATAAGTACAGTATATATATATATAATATGTCAGGGAAATCAACAGGACAACTCCCTGACTCAAGAACCCACCATAACCACAGCAACCAGAACCCACAGCTAATTTACATTACACCACCACAACCACACAACATCTAGTACTGTCCCTACAGCAATATGATTGGCTAGGCATATCAGGTGACTGTTAGAAAATAACAGTCAGGGTTTCATTTAGGGGAGGGAGGCGGCTGCCACCCCTTGGAACCTTTTTGCACCCCCCTCCCTTGGAAATTGTATTATTAAAATTCTTATTGACAAGTGCTTGACATCATGCCCCCCCTTAATATCCAGATTCCTCCAGTTGCCCCCCCCCCCCTTGGACAATTTATAAAATTAAATCCTGCCTGTTATGTCTTGTAAGGCACCAGAGTACCACTCAGGAGTTTTTATTTGTAAGTCCACAGAGGGAGCCACTATATCAAGGTGTATGCTTACTTCCCTGACAGAGACAAAGATAGAGAGTCAACCCAAGGGATGACGCTGGAGTAAGGTCCTAAGTAGAGAGGGCTGAGACTTGGCTCACGGAGATCAGTGGTCTAGGTAGGGTGATTGGTGGAGTACCTAATCTCTGGAGTACCTAGGCGTCACGGGGTATTTACCTAGAGGTAGCTAACCGCTCTGGCTACAGCAGTACCATTTTCTTATTGAGGAAGAAAGATTTAGGCAAGGGTGAAATTTCCCCGACAATATACATACATCATTATTGCATCATTTTACATATTAGGTATGTATTACATTCATAATCTGCTGTTACTACCTTAGTAATGATGCCCTATCTGAGTAAGGACTCCAAAGTTAGACAGCTACACACATCAGGATGTAACTTATTATTATTATTATTATTATGAACTTTACAGCCATGTTGACAGGTGTGAAATGTGTGTGAGTGATATTGGAAATAATGATTGCTGAAGGTCAATGAACCAAGAACTGGTGAAGCCTGAAAATGAAGAAAAGAAAAAGTAAAAGGAACAATACAGAGTTAATCAGAGTTGCTGGTTTATAGCCAAGAGTCCTGAAGTTCCAAACTGTCAGCTGCCAAATCCTTATTGAGGAAAACAAAATCAATTCATATCTCATGACATGGTTGGCTAAAATTGGCTCTCTTTAGCTACAACCTAATGACTAGTAAAAGCTCAGAAGCTACTTACTCGAGCTTCTTGAATGACAGCATCTATTCCTGTTCTGTGAGATAGAGAAGTCAACCCCTAGGACTAAATATGTCAGAGTACAACTCAGCTACTTATATCCATAACTCACCTCAAGTGACCGGCCACTCAATCGCCTACGAAGTCGCGATGTTCTTCACAGAAGATTTTCATGTCGGCTAAAAAGATAAGGTGTGAAAAAAAATTTAAAAAATTTATGGGTTGGGTCAACTGTTAATAATAATAATAATAATAATAATAGGCTTTACAACAATTGTGACATGTACATATGAGTGGGCAATGGTGGTGTATGAACTGTTGACAGACAGACACTATCCTGTAGTGCAGCTGGTGTAACTAAAGTAACTAAAGTGGATAGAGTGCTAATCAGAGGGGACAGAGAATGAGAGTGGGTGATGGTTAGGACAAGGGCATACTGAGTGGTAGGTACAAGTGATGCATGGGTTGAAGTTAGTCATGAAGTGATTCCAAAGATGATCAAGTATCCTTTGCTTGATGGTGATTACTGATCGAGTCAGATTAATTGGAGGCAAGCTGTTCCACAATTTGACTATTCGGTTGAAGTAGAAATGGTGGTTGTTTGAAGTACGAGAGTATTTGAACATGAGTTTCCTTTGAGAGGTAGAGCGAGTTTTGCCAGACGCAAAACTGATGTAATGAGAGATGTCAAAGTTATCTGGTGGTTCAGTGATGCTTTTCACGAGGAACATCAAATCCTGTAGTTCGTACCAATACATGAGTGGTAGCAACTTAAGGTTGATCAGTCTAGATTTGTAATCTGAGTGGTGGTCGTTGAGGATAAACTTAGTGGCTCTTCTCTGGATCCTCTCTAGTGTAGTGATGTCTTTGATGAGTCGTGGTCGCCACAGTTGTGAGCAGTACGAAAGGTGAGAGCGAACTAGTGTTAAATAGAGGCGCTTCTTGATGCTAGTTGGGGTGGAGGGAGAGAAAGTTCTTCTGATGAGGAAAAGAGAAAAGTATGCTCTGCGGCAGACTGTGTTGTAATGGTCCGACCAGTTGCAGTTACCGTTTATCGTAATTCCCAAGTCCTTGTGTGACCGAGTGAGGGGTAATGGTTTGCCGTCTATGTTGTATGAAGCTCCACCCTTGGTTTTGTTGGAAAAAGTGACAGTAACACACTTTGAAGCACTGAGTGAGAGCTTCCACTTCTGACACCATGAAGACATGGAGTCCAGGTCAAGTTGGAGTAGAGAGTGGTCACTAAATGAAGTCATTGATTTCACCAGCTTAGCGTCATCCGCAAAGAGAAACACAGATGAATGGATGATTGACTGGGGTATGTCGTTGACGTATATGAGAAATAGCAGAGGGCCAAGGACACTACCTTCATATTATTCAGTAAAGGCCATCTACTAGCTATATACTTACCAGATGTATCCTAGCAGTGTACAGATGCCCTACTAGCAAACAAAGTTTAGAAACTAAGCAAAGAAGTACGCAAAAAAACTAACTTGATAGGACCAAGCGGTAGACGCTATAAGCGCTCTATTCAAAGGATCGCGAAAGCTACTTTTTGTCAGAGGTTGGACAAGGTTCGAGGTATTCCTGTAACGATGGAGAGCACCGTGGGGCACCGAGAAAGTCGCGATGTTCTTCACAGAAGATTTCATGTCGGCTAAAAAGATAACGTTGTTGAAAAAAAATTAAAAATATTTATGGGTTGGGTCAACCCCCTTGTTATACTGTAAAAGCCATCTACTAGCTATATACTTACCAGAGGAATCCTAGCATTGTACAGATGCCCTACTAGCAAACAAAGTTTAGAAACTAAGCAAAGAAGTACGCAAAAACACTAACTTGATAGGACGAAGCGGTAGACTCTATAAGCGCTCTATTCAAAGGATCGAGAAAGCTACTTTTTGTCAGAGGTTGGACAAGGTTCGAGGTATTTCTGTAACGACGGAGAGCGCCTTGGGGCACCGAGAACTACCTTCGCTGGCATGAGCAAATTGCCTGTAGGTTTTAAAAAATTTAAAAAAAGTGCCGTCCTGGTGACTGAAATTATGCGTACGTGACGTCGTCTTGGTAAGCAATATTCAATTATTCACGTTCGTCCGGTAAGGGCTAATAAGGACGACTTTTTTTAATGCTATTGTCAAAGGTAAGAAACTGATATTTATCCCACACTGTGCAAGCATGTAACACACATACATACCTTATAGGAACTATAATGACCTATAATCATCTATTTCGGTAGTTATGATTATTTTTATGTAGGCTTAGGTATGATAATTTAAGAGATCACACATGCTTCATACTGGCTTCTTCCGTAGTGTTTTTCATCTTCTTTCTGCTGTTTCTGGTTACTTTTCTGCTGAGGAAGGCTGCACAGGCACATATGCCTACCAGGAAACACACTGGATTCCTTTGCTATTGAAAAATGAGAGCTTCAGGATGAATTTCTTTGCTACACTTTTGTCATGTCTGATTTTCCTAATTCTATTGCTTCAGGCGCTAATTCTTGTATCAAACTAGTTTAAATATTCCGATGTGGACAATTTACTAAATGTTGTAGCTAGAAAATTGACGTCACTGTTGGTATATAGGATAGCTGCATTTGGAGTGGCAGCACCTGTAACCAAGTGCAACTAGAAGGGAGTTTACAACCAGAAGGGTGGTCCCTGTGAGAGGATATACAATATAATTGAATAAAACTGCAGCAGAAATCTATAATGCATTTTATTTCTGTTCAGCTCATGTGTTCTTCAAATCTTGTCCGGACAGTAGAAATTGCTATAACTGTACTATCACAAAATTTATGGAAGGAATGCTCTCCAACAATGTCATGTTTGACATTCGTTTAGCATACAGAGATGGTGGTCCATGTGGTATCAAACAGAATGTGTTTGGTTTAAGATTGTTGAAGGTGGGGGTTACAAACAATGTAGTGTATGAATGCACAGGAAGTGCAAATAATTCGCGTTGCTCAAGCAACAGCCGGTTCAGTATTTCTTACCAAGGCAAGGATAAGTATGACTTCCAGATAGCACTCAACAATCTGCAATACTCTGACAATGGATTCTATAAACTGGAAGTCAATATATCTCTTCTTTCGGGATATCTCAACCAAAATGTGACATCTAGCACTATTGCTAGAACCTTTTCTCTCTCAGTCAGTCCTGGTATGTTCAATACTTATACTGTGTAGCTTTTTCACAATTTGCAGCCCTCTTTGTCATGTGTTTGCTGTATTATTTCTGATAGCTTCCATGACTGCACCAGAATGTTGTTGGAAAAGAGGTTGTAACAGGATTTGCTCTATTTTACCTCAACTATGTGAAAGAAATTGTAAGTTGAACTAAGTCTACGACTTGTCATGTAGAATAAAATGTTATGGAAGTACTAGAATGGTTTAGTTGGTGAGGTAGTGATGCAAACAATTATGCCTTATTTGCAATAATTATGGTAACAAGACTATCTGTTGCCATGATGTCATGCTATCATCATGTTGTCATCATGTTCTCATGACATAATGTTATTATCGAATGTAAGAAGCATGCTATGCTATAGATATAATTATATGCCACAATGCATGCATGGAACACACCATTAAGATTACAGTTACAAATTATTTCATCCATATAGTATTCTGGAAGTTAATTAACATGTACCTAATACCAGAATTGTTTAGTTGGAGTAGGCACTGATGCACATAATTTTTGCCTTATTAGAAATAAAAAGGACATTATGATAAGAAGACTATTAATTATAACTTATAATTAGATTTAACAGGTACTCCAGGTCCATATGTGAGCTACTTCATTTTGTTCAACTGCTACCTTCATCCTGCTTTACCTTCTCCCAAAGTTACTTGGTTTTATTGGACCGAGAATGGTCGAAGACAACTTGATCAAGATTCTGACCGGAACATTTCCTATTTTACTGGAAATAATATTGCCTATTTTACAACATATCATACCAGTGCTGAAAACGAAGGAATTTATGAATGCAGAGTTGAGTATTCATCACCTGTAGTGCTTAACTACCCAACTACAACGCTGTATTCTGTTACTATTGAAGGTAAGAGTCATGACATGTTACTGATATATATCCTACACTTTGCAACGTCTAACACACCCAGTGTATAATTCCTATATAATTGGTACCACATTAACGAATTAATTCATTCCAGTGTACCTGTGGTTTGCTATTGGAAGGTTGTAGCTCCAGTTTGAGGAGATAGCTATGTGAAGACCACGAAATTTAAATTGCAACTATTTTCTTTTTTCTTTGGTGATCTATTTTTGGATGATCCTGCTGTTTCTGGAAGCTTTTCCACTGAGAACAATGACAGCCAGAAACAGACTGGATACGAAAAAGTGCATTAAATTGTTTTGTAGACACACCCTGATGTAACTTTTGTTTCTTCACTTCGATGGAGCCAATTCTTAAATGGAACCATATTTGCACTCTATAATTACTCTGATTTATTATTTCTAAAAATACTATAATTTTGCATCTATATTGAGGGACAGTTGCCATAATCATTTGAGACAGGGCTATATAGAGTTACATTAGAGGGGAGGTCACAACTGGATGGGCAATCTCTATTAGCGGCATAATGGTGCAGCTTAAAATGCATAGAGAAATTGATGACTCCTTTTCTTTATGTTCAGCTCATGTGTACTTCACATCTTGTCCAGAAGTTAGAAATGGCCAGAACTGTGAATACAAAAAAGTCCTGGTTTCACCGGTTGGAGGGAATTTCATGTTCGATACTCGTTTGGCATACAGGAATGGTGGTTCATGTGGTGTCAAACAGACTGTGAGCAGATTAAGCTTGCTGAAATCGGGAATTAACAACCCAGTGTATCAATGCACAGGGAGTGCAGATGATAATTTTTGCTCGAGTAACAAAAGATTTGAAATTTTTTACCAAGGCAGTGATAAGTATGACTTCCAGCTAATGATCAGCGAAGTGAGAAGCTCTGATGCTGGGAATTATAGATTGGAAGTTACTATATTGA